>CM055764.1:420441-770441 GCA_029465975.1 Dallia pectoralis | reverse complement strand
CCCTCATTTCACACACGTTCTCTCTCTCTCCTCATTTCACACACGTTCTCTCTCTCCCTCATTTCATACACGTTCTCTCTCTCTCCTCATTTCACACACGTTCTCTCTCTCTCCCTCATTTCATACACGTTCTCTCTCTCTCTCCTCATTTCACACACGTTCTCTCTCTCTCTCATTTCACACACGTTCTCTATCTCTCTCCTCATTTCATACACGTTCTCTCTCTCTCTCTCTCTGTCTCTCTCTCTCCCTCCATATAATTAAACTGTAATGGTACTCAGGGCAAAGACCTAGACAAACATGTTATTTCCGTTGCTCTTGTCTTGGTGAAGGGTAATAATTTCTCTTGTTTGCTCTTTCAGTTGTCACCCATTGGCTTCCTACCTTCTTGCTTTGCCCTCCCTCTTAATCTTTCTCTCCCCCCCCGTTCATTTTCCACTTCTCTCCAGGTGTCACTTGACCCTTGAACCCAACTGTCAGTGTTATGGCCACTCTCCCGGAGTAGCTGGCATGTGGTCAACCTGTTCGGGTCCAAGCACACACACACACACACACACACACACACACAAAAGAAGGAATACAAACGTGCAGATTCATATTGTTATTGACGGGCCTGCACAATAAGAAACACAATTTCAATCTGTTGGCTATTTTTGTAGAGAAACTGCTTCATATCCATTGGAAGAGAGTGATGATTGACAAGGACGTATTCCATTAAGTGAGATTCTTGTAATTGTACCATTCATGAATGAAATGCTAAGTTGATGACCTATAGGTATACGTAGAGCCAAAAAACAGAACATTAAGAGAATTTACAGTGAACGGTTCCTTTATTGTTCAACTAAATATCTCTTATGGCAAAACAGAGAAAAATGTAATCAGTGGGAAGTTAGTTTTGAAGTGTATTTTTTAAAGCCAAGAGATGTAAGACAACTCCTGAATGAGAAATATTTCTCGTAGATATATATGAACACTTTCTCCATAGCACACTTCCTGGCATTTGTTTCACCATATGAACACTTTCTCCATAGCACACTTCCTGGCATTTGTTTCACCATATGAACACTTTCTCCATAGCACACTTCCTGGCACATGGCATGTTGGCGTACATGTGCCACACATTGGGGTAACATGCCACATATAATATAAACACATGCACATTCATATATAGAGCTTGTTGTGTACATGTTTCTGAGAATCTCTGGGTCTGGGAAATCTCCATCTGGTTTGTAATCAGATTCCAGCTGTCTTGCTAGTCTAGGCTAATATTGTTTTCTTATTTATATCGCATTCCACTACCCCCAATGTTTTCAAGTAGCAGGAATATTTAGAGTTTTGAAATGAAATCTCTCAGTAGCACAGCAGTGCTTTACCCTCTGGTCAGAGGAGATGAAACATGAAGTGAAAAAGTGAGGATTATAAAGTAAGGAGACGCTGAGCTGTTGTTTAACGAAAGCAATAATTTAGTGTGAAATCTATGCTGTAGAGTTTGTTTAAGATAATAAGTAGACTCACATGTTTACTAAGCATGACTGCACTTACAGTAAGAGGAGTATAATGTAGCTGTGGTGTAATGTGAATGAAATTGGATCCTAATTGGAAAAATCTCAATAATGGCTGATTAGGTGTAATCACTCTTACAGTGTTTCTGTTCAATTAATTGCTTCATTACATAAACCTTGAATTAAAATGTCTAGGGAAGAGTCTCAGGAAGATCGTCTGAGCACTGATAATGAGCTAGTGAGAGAGAGAGAGTGAACAAGTGGAAAAAAGACAGGTTGGAAAAGAAAAAGGGCGAAAGGGAGACAGAGGATGGAGGAAAAGTATTTAGGCGAATGAGTAGATACCAGCAGGTTGTAGCCAAATGATTGACGCTCCTGTCAATGCAGCACAAAACACAAAGCACAGCAATACATTAGATCGCACTGTGTTAACGAGTTTATTAAGTTTTAGTAACTAGTATCTTATCTAACTAGTATCTAATACCCAGTCGAACCTAGAACAGACTAAATAAATTGGTCTGGTGGTAGGTGTGAAACATCACAAATAGATGCTGGCCCATACTAATGCCATGTTCCACCTCATCCCAAATATTCTCTATTCTAGGCTATTCTCTGTTCTAGGCTTGGGCACTGCAAAGGCTACACAAGGCAGAGCCAGGAAGGGCCTGTGGGGACCAGGGAGGGGAGGGCCAGTGGGGACAGGGAGGGACTGTGAGGGCAAGGGAGGGGAGGGCCAGTGGGGGCCAGGGAGGGGAGGGCCAGTAGGGACAGGGAGGGACTGTGAGGGCAAGGGAGGGGAGGGCCAGTGGGGGCCAGGGAGGGAGGCCAGTAGGGACAGGGAGGGACTGTGAGGGCCAGGGAGGGGAGGGCCAGTGGGGGCCAGGGGGGGGAGGGCCAGTGGGGACAGGGAGGGGAGGGCCAGTGGGGGCCAGGGAGGGGAGGGCCAGTAGGGACAGGGAGGGACTGTGAGGGCCAGGGAGGGGAGGGCCAGTGGGGGCCAGGGGGAGGGCCAGTGGGGATAGGGAGGGGAGGGCCAGTGGGGACAGGGAGGGGAGGGCCAGGGAGGGCCGGGGGCATTTAGCAGCCTGATGGTCTGAATAAAGTAGCTCCCTTTCAGCCTCCGGTCGCTACCTGGACACACCTGTACTGAGGCAGGCTCTTAGATTGTCCCTAAGGCAAATTCACCCTGAAGCACTTTGTCCTTACTTACGAATATGTCTCTTTAGCTCACATTGCACTCCATTTAACCCACAGCTCATGAGGCATGGACAAGTAGTGACAATGATTGGAATGGTACTCCGGCTAGCTAGCTAGGACCACTCCAAACTCCCCAGGAAAGTGGAAACATCTCTTCAGACCTAATGAGCAAATGTTTGGCTAATGGGAAACCCAAGTATTGTACTTCGGGAAGAGAAACACACTCATACGCTGGGGTAAACTAGCATTAATTCTCTACTATATATGGTCCCAGTCAGTTGCTAGGCAACCACGGAAGTCCTACCATCTTTGTCATGACTGCTGGTCTAGAGGGGGGGTTGGAGGAGGGGGGGGTAATGATGACTTGGGGGACTTTTATTCAGAACCTGTTTGAAAGGAAGCGACAGGGGTACACAGACATGCCCACTACATCTTTGCCCCAGCCTGTCTACTTCTTATTGTTCGCCAGGAGGAGAATGTTTTATACTGGATATTTCAGGCACCAGGAGTTTGATCAAATCTAGATGAAACGGGTCTCATGTCAGCGACAACCAATATCGACAAAATGACACTGATTAGGCAGCAAAGGGCACCATATTATATACTGAAATGTACATATTCAATAGAATATTACATCATATGTTTTACATAGTACCTGATGATCCAATCTATAGTGTAGTTAAGATAAGAGTAGTTACATTTCTCTGTTCCTTAGCTTTTGTAGAAGTGGGGTCTTCGTAATTCGTATTTACTCCACGGTTGGTATTGCCAGAAACAACAGGGTAGTTCAACATCCTCGTGAGACACCATGGTTGAATAGAGGAATCTTGGAAAAGAAAACTAAAAAGAAATACTGTGAAAGACGTGATCTGTGGACATTGAGAAGTGGGGTTTACTGACACCATGCCATGAGCAGTATAATGTGAACAGACAGATGAGTACATTTGGAGATTTTTGTCCAGTTTGGTAGGTTTAGACAAAATTTGTGGCAAAACACAGGTAAACTATTATATTTTTCAAAAGGAATGTATTTTTCAAGAATAAAAACAAAGCAAATAATTTTTCATGAATCAGTTGATGCAGATAATTTTATGTTAAACGGTTGAGCTGCTCCACATGAAGAAACATTTAATTACGTTACCAAAACACCAATTTGTCAATCTGCATAAGAAAGAAAAATCTAAATCCAGTCATTTGCATGCAAACTGTCTTGCTACTCTCTATATGTTGGAGAACAGAGTCTCATTTGAACACGCTGACTGTCTTATAGCCCAAACTCATACAGTCACATGTGGCTTTAGCCATGGGACATTTTCCACAGCTAACGGCTTAACTGGAAGGACGTTTTGCACATGAAGTAAAGCTTTACTGCATAGTTTGGTAAACATCTCTTTTTGCTCAGTGAAGCCGAATCGTGCTGAAGAGGCTAATTTAAAAATAACCACATTAATGATGATTGCAAATAGGCCTCGGTAATTAGTGTTAGTGAGTCTGAATATGAAATGAATTTAACTTTTTGTTATTGGTTAGCTGCTGTGTAGATAATGTTTGTATACATACAGTATGTACATGTTAGTGCCATGTGGAAACATACATATTGAATATATTCATATATGCCTCTCTGAACTATACACACATTACAAGCACAGTACATTAACACATACACACCCACACAGAGTAAATAAACACACACATTACACACACACAGAGTAAATAAACACACAGTACATTAACACACACACACCGTAAATAAAACACACACACAGAGTAAAAAAACACACACATCACACACACACAGTACATTAACACACACATTACCTATTATATCACCCATTGGGATACAAACTGCAGGTGGATTGCCCAAAGCTATAAACAGAAATCTAAAATAACCTTGTTACTTGAATTACTGAGGATTTTGCAAGACAACAGTTTAGAGAAACCACGCCACCAAGTGGCAGCACATAATAATCAGAGAACATGTTGTTTCATATAGCGATTTTCCTGACATTATCTTTTCCGAGAAATGCATCTCAGAGCAAAAGCCATGGTCCACAGAGAGCTTCGAAAGCTTCAGAGGGATCTCTTTGTTAAAAGATATCAGTCACGAGAAGGATACAAAACAATTTCCAAAGCATTTGATATACCGTGGATAACAGTGACAGTCGTCATCATCAAGTGGAGAAAATATGGCACAACGGAGAGATTACCAAGAACTTGAAAATGTATGAAAAGATAAGAATAAATCCGGTCAGGGAGGCTTCCCACAGGGTTGAACCCTAAGAACACCATACCCACAGTGACGCATGGCGGCAGCATCATGCCTTGGGGCTGTTTTTCTTCAGCTGGAACCGGGGCCTTAGTCAGGGTTGAGGGAATTATGAACAATTCCAAATACCAGGCAATTTTGGCACAAAAACTTCAGGCTTCCGCTAGAAAGCTGAACATGATGTTCATCTTTCAGCACGACAACGACCCAAAGCACACATCCAAATCCACAAAAGCATGGCTTCACCAGAAGAAGATTAACATTTTTGAATGGCCCAGCCAGAGCCCAGACCTGAAGCCAATTGAACATCTGTGGGGGGATCTAAAGAGGGCTGTGCACAGGAGATGTCCTCGCAATCTGCCAGATTTTGAGAGCTTTGGCCAAAGAGTGGACAAATATTATCTAGTCAAGATGTGCAATGCTAATACACTCAAAAAAAACAATAAGACTGAGGTCTCTAATAAAAAGGTGCAAGTTCATGTAAAGCTTTATACGTTAACAATAGAACTTTAAAGTCTGCCCTAGACTTAAGATAATTATTAAACCAACAGGCTAAAATACAATGGAGGACCATTTCTAAAACGTACGACTCCAACACTTCACCCCTCAAAAAAAGAAACAAATCTACAAACAACATGTTTCTGTTTAGTTTAAAACTTTATTTTTTGTCATTGTAGTTTAATAGTTTTTTTGTATTTTCCATGTTTTTATTATTCATAATTCCCTAGAACAGGGGGGTGGGGTGGAGCATATGGGAGCAGGGTCACTAACAGAAAGTAAAAAAAATGCTTTTTGTGCTAAAATCCACACTCCCATCCAACTCCCTCTGTCATCCAACTCCCTCTGTCATCCAACTCCCTCTGTCATCCAACTCCCTCTGTCATCCAACTCCCTCTGTCATCCAACTCCCTCTGTCATCCAACTCCCTCTGTCATCCAACTCCCTCTGTCATCCAACTCCCTCTGTCATCCAACTCCCTCTGTCATCCACACAGTGAGGTCTGAGTAAGAGACCATGTTCTTACATCAGTTTGCCAAATAAAAATATGAAGGTACATAAAAAACCAACAGAGTCCTTTTCAAAGCACTTCTCCTCCATTTAAAGTCTTTTGGCGCTCTGTCTTTTATCCGCTATGACGATCCCGTGTAGCTGAGTTTTATGTCTTTAAAATGGAAGGAGTTGGAAGGGAGACCAAAGCAAAGAATATGATTGGACGCCGCTGCTGCTGGCGCCATTTGTCACCATCCTATGTCGGATTGCAACCCAAGTCTCAGCAGCGGTGAAGCTGGGTGGTATGGCCAACCAATGATGTCCTGCTGCTTCTGCTCGCCACAATGTCACATGATTGAGTCACTTCCTGGTTGAGTGTGGCGGACAGTTCTTTGAGAAGAGGCAGGGGGGGAGGAGGAGGTCAGTTTCCAGGAGGATGGAAAGAAGAGGGATGTGTCTGGACCTGCATAGCTGAAGAACAAAGAAGAATTGGACGGGAAAAAAGATAGTTGAAGTTCAAGTACACTTGATAAGAGTGGACCACACGACTGGGTGCTTATAACATTATGGGGAAGTGGTTTATTAGACAGAAAAGTTATGATGATAGAGAAGTTTGTGTTTAAAGTAGAGAAGGTGAGATTGGAACTCTCTGGACCTTCCCAAGGCGGCCCATTGGGGTGCCCACTGCCCATAGGGGTGCCCGTAGAGGTGCCCACTGCCCATAGGGGTGCCATAGGAGTGCCCACTGCCCATAGAGGTGCCATAGGGGTGCCATAGAGGTGCCCACTGCCCATAGGGGTGCCCAATGCCCATAGAGGTGCCCACTGCCCATAGAGGTGCCCATAGAGGTGCCCACTGACCATAGGAGTTCCTTTGATTTGTCAGATGTATTGTTCAACACAGAATATTTAGGTGAAGCTCTCTTGGTTACCTTGTGGAAGGTAAAAGTGTTGAGGAGCTCCCTGTTGAGGACCATGTTGATGGTGCTGGGGAACCTGTCCGGGGCCCTGCTGGGGGGGCGGGGCCTGGAGCATAACAACCTGGGGGTGCCCGTGTTGCCCCTGGTGGTGCCCCTGGTGGTGCCCCTGGTGCATGGCTCCCTGGACATGAGCCTTCAGAAATGAAAATCAAGGGAAAAAGTTTGGGTTCACTGAAAACATCGCTTTCATAGAAATGGAGAGAGACACAACTTGTTTGACCTTTTCTATCAATCTCGCCTCACTGCACTTATATGCCGGCTTCCAATAAATACGTAAAACTCATTTAAGGATTAGATGAACCCCTTAATTGTCCCATGTATGCATCTGTTCTGGTTGTCTTCTATTCATCAGAGCAGTAAGAGTGAGATGGAGGTGTTGAACATGATCCAAAAAAAACTCTCTCTGGTAACTCATTACAGGGTTGTATGATAGAATTAATAAATGGACTCAAACTGGATTCTGATATTTTTTTCTTTCATCTTTTTTTTTTTTTAAATGTCTGCCCTTAACAGGAGCTGGAGTAACAGTACCAGCGTGTCTGTACCCGCGTGTCTGTACCTGTGTCAACTGTCCCAGACCCGGGTATGTGTGCTGGATTCCCTGGTGTGTGTGAAGACTATATCCCTGCAGGGAGTAGGGCCCCTGTGGAGACGTGTGTCCAGGGGGCATGTTGGGTGGGGTGGGGGCTGAGAGGGGTCCCGGGTGATACAGAGACTGGGGGCCCGGCTGGGCATTCTGTGGAGAGGGGAACATGTCATCAATACAAGAGTAAGGATATAGAAACAATAGAAACTCAGCAGCCTAGCATGACCATGACAACGTATTAAAGAGGTCGTACCTGTCCAGGGTTGGGGACATGCTGCTGGGGTTGGGGCTGATTACCCGTGGGGGTGCTGGAGGGTTGGGGGGGGTGCACCGGACCTTGATGATGGCCGAACGAATGGGGCGCTAAAGTGAGAGAGACAGGAAGCGAGAGATGGGGATGGGAGAAAACCAGTGTGTGTGAGTGAGCAAGACAGGAAGTGAGAAAGCCAGTGAGAGAGAGTGAGAGAGCAAAAAAACAGTTAGTAAGTCTATAAACACTTTCCACAAGTACTCGTCTGGAGATCCTCTGGGACAAGCATTGATGTATGAGACAGCGGAGAATCTGAGAGGAAAACAGCCTCAACCTCAGAGATGCACCTTTCTTGTGTGCTTATGGTTTTTAATAGACAAACGGGGTCATTATATTCCAATAGGAGCTGTAAACAACTAGTTAGTAATTCTGAATTCAAATGACTAAACTATTTGTGTTCATAATCAGTTATGCAATACAACGAGTGCTACAATGCTTCTATTTTCTTCGTCTGCAACCTCTAGTTACCTTTTGGCAATAATTCAGCACAGAATCTTTTAACCCTGTGATCCATCTACCGACCACAATTTCTATTGTACACATTCTTTTCTACTAGCTTCGCTAACTGCAACAATTACCAACATATGTGGGCGAGTTGACAGACCTTGCTGATAGCTACTTGTGCCAAGGCCCCCCCCAGACCGCTAATCTAATCAGAAGTTACAGGGTTAATGTGTCCGGTCATGCATATTTAACTCAACCTCTGTTAGTTTTAATGCCGCCTCAATGAAACAGAGGACCATATTATGGCCCCTAGTGCTAATTGTAAACCGTTGTGCTGTGTTAGCCTGGTACTATAATCATATTGTGCTGTGTTACCCTGGTACTATAATCAGTTTGTGCTAACCACACAGATCATATTGTGCTGTGTTAGCCTGGTACTATAATCAGTTTGTGCTAACCACACAGATCATATTGTGCTGTGTTAGCCTGGTACTATAATCAGTTTGTGCTAACCACACAGATCATATTGTGCTGTGTTAGCCTGGTACTATAATCAGTTTGTGCTAACCACACAGATCATATTGTGCTGTGTTAGCCTGGTCCTATAATCAGTTTGTGCTAACCACACAGATCATATTGTGCTGTGTTAGCCTGGTACTATAATCAGTTTGTGCTAACCACACAGATACTTTTGTTTAAACTCTCTCTCTGTGAGTGGTCTACTTCACAAAACCGTGATTCAGTCCATATCTAGCAGGGCTGCTTTTGACCTGAGATTAAGAACTGACCGTAGATGGTCTGCTGTGGTCCTTGAGGTCCGTCACCCTGACCAGGGAACTGAGGGGCCCCAAGAGGGCCCATAGTCTGTGGGTGACCTCCCTGGCCCAACATCCTGGCACCGCCAGGCAGCATGGAGTACATTGTCTAAGGAGAGGGAAGGAGAGCAGAGAGAAAGAGAGAGGGGAGAGAGAGGGGGAGAGAGAGGGGGAGAGAGAGGGGGAGAGAGGGGGAGAGAGAGGGGGAGAGAGAGGGGGAGAGAGAGGGGGAGAGAGAGGGGGAGAGAGAGGGGGAGAGAGAGGGGGAGAGAGAGGGGGAGAGAGGGGGAGAGCAGAGAGCAGAGGGGTTAAGACGTACACAAAAACAGCTGCCAATTGGAAAAACAGCTTCACCCAACATCACACCCACACTCAGCTTCACCCAACACACTGTCCCACCCCTTAACCCAACCCCATCAGCTAACACTGACCTGTCCTGGGTAGGTCATGGCCTGGAGGACGGGCTGCTGGCTGTATTGCTGGGGGTTGTACTGCAGGTAGGACTGTGGGTAGGACTGTGGGTAGGGCGATGCCACTAGAGGGGTTCCAGCTGCAGATGCTGCCGCCTGGAGCATGGCCTGGGGCGGGCCGGAGTTGACGTGGTCAGAGCGAGGGGGCCCCACCATCGAGCCTGGGGGGGGCCAAAACATGACTGCATAACAACGTTGATAGAGGGGGAAACTCTCATAGTCATTAAACAGACCGGAAAGGTACACCTGGAGCTACTGAAGTGCGTGGGGGGGCTGGGGTGTTTGGGTTGCCACGGGGAAGGAAGATATTATTAAAAACAACTAATGTCCAATATCTCACTTCAAATAGCTCACCCTGCAGAAATAATTTGTAAGTAATAATCCACATAGCTTCTATAACTGTATGGAGGCATAAACGTTGCATGTAGACTGGTAGAGACAAGCCTCCAATAAGCACGTACCTTTGGGCCTGGGGTATTTCCCCTGGCTGACGGTGGACATGGTGTACTGGTATATCTGTGGCTGCTGGGAGACAGAAACCCACAGGTGACAAAGGGTTAACACAGAGCCACATTGTGAAGCCGCCGTGTGTGCGCCGTCTCGTGTGTGCGCCGTCTCGTGTGTGCGCCGTCTCGTGTGTGCGCCGTCTCGTGTGTGCGCCGTCTCGTGTGTGCGCCGTCTCGTGTGTGCGCCGTCTCGTGTGTGCGCCGTCTCGTGTGTGCGCCGTCTCGTGTGTGCGCCGTCTCGTGTGTGCGCCGTCTCGTGTGTGCGCCGTCTCGTGTGTGCGCCGTCTCGTGTGTGCGCCGTCTCGTGTGTGCGCCGTCTCGTGTGTGCGCCGTCTCGTGTGTGCGCCGTCTCGTGTGTGCGCCGTCTCGTGTGTGCGCCGTCTCGTGTGTGCGCCGTCTCGTGTGTGCGCCGTCTCGTGTGTGCGCCGTCTCGTGGGTGCGCCGTCTCGTGGGTGCGCCGTCTCGTGGGTGCGCCGTCTCGTGGGTGCGCCGTCTCGTGGGTGCGCCGTCTCGTGGGTGCGCCGTCTCGTGGGTGCGCCGTCTCGTGGGTGCGCCGTCTCGTGGGTGCGCCGTCTCGTGGGTGCGCCGTCTCGTGGGTGCTGTAGAAGTACATTTACCTGTACAGAGTGGATCTGGGACACGTAGGACAGGTAGGGGGCGTTGTACATGGGTCCCTGGTTGCACGGGTGCTGCTGGAGTACTATGGATGGACTTGGAGGAGTTGGTCTGGGCGGTGTGGGGGAGGGGGTTGGCTTTGCCTGCAGAAAAAGAGGGAAGGGTGGGAGGCCTGTTTTCAATAATCAACATCCAAACAAACACTTCCCAAACCTCTCCTTAGGAACCACCAAGTATTTAAAAGATTCTGTTTACACCCAGAACTAGTGATTGCAGGAGTGCCACTTCAGCAATTGGCAGAACCCTGGTCCAAGACACAGACTTTTTACAGTATGTAATATGATGACAACGTGGTATGTTGACAACTAATTGATATGTAGACCGCTTGTGGAAATCTAGCCAATATTGCCATTTTTGAACATGTAGCAATTCCAAACATTTGCATACCAGCGCCAGTGCAACTTTGTTGGGGTTGAACTCTTTGGCGTTGGGATTTAGAGTTGACTTCTTGATTTGACTAAGAATAAACAGAGAATGTTTGTAATTAATCATATGTCACATCCACCGACGAATAAAAGATTTGCGTCAATGTTTACAATTCAACTGAAACTCACTCGCTTCCACCCTCCCCTTGTTCTGCCGTTTCCAGTCCAAGCTCCTCACTTCCTGGGGTCCTGGCAGGCTGGGGATGCCCTGGAGATTGCCTGTCTGAAATGGTGCCAGCAACGATGCCAGCTGGGCTGGTGCTGGACTCCTTACTGGGATCTGCTGATGGGGAAGCTGTGGGCTGGAGTTGGGACAGACTGTGGGGAGCAATGCTTTTCTTGCATTCTGAAGATGTGGGGCTAGGTTCAGAAGAGGGTGTGGCTGCTTCAGAGGAAGATAGGGTTGGAACGTTGGAGCAACTCCCACTGGGCTGGAGCTGAAAATCACATTTATCACATTTCAAAGTGAAACCAAACAAAATGCTAATGCAACTTTACTGCAGTTTAAAAAAACTTAGGGCTCTCAAAAATATTTTGTTACAAAACACAGAATAGTGAGAACAATTTTAAACATTGTCTCCATACAGAAAACACCCATCTCTGTTCACAAAGAGATCTCCTATAAAATGCCTTAAACTGATGCCAGTTGGTGCAATCTTTAAATATCACCAGCCTCAGATTAGACAAAACCAAATGATCTTAACAAGATAATTCAGACCGGAGGTTGTTACGGACACTAACTAGGAATTAATTTGCAATATTCTATTCCAATGCGGATGAGGAGAAGTGACAGAGGTCTTACCCGGAATTCTTTTCCGAATTTCACAAGCTCTTCAATTTGTGACCTTTGCTGAATGGAAGAAGCTGGGGAGGGGTGAACAAAAGAGTCAAGCTTGTTACAAGGACTCAAGCTGAATATAAAGTGCTAGGAGTTGTTTAGCTTGACGTCTCTTTCAAATAACACCCACGCTTTTACAGACTGTCTCTTGTGACAGACACACCTATAGTCTGTCAGGGGTCGGGGGACCACCAATGAATTTTAAGAAAAAAGCTCTCGCAACTCCAAACATTTTGTTAGAAAAAGAACATTGAAATATATTCTAATACAAACACAATGTTGATCTGAGGACATACAGTAACCCATAGAGATCAATGCATGTCTATTTACAAGCTGCTAGGGTCTCCTTTATTTAACGTCACAACGCTTCCACTGGCGTTTGTCATTTTCTAATCAGCACAGATTGTCCGCCTTTGTTAACACACACACACACACGGTTTCACACATACCTGTGCTCTTGCCCTCCCCTGTGGCAGCTGGGCTCCCAGCCGATCGCTCCCTGGCAGCCGTGCTGAGAATCTCGTTCACTGTAATGAAGACATAAAGGAAACATAGAAAGACACAGGGGACCAATTAGACAACTGGTAAGATGCCAAACGCTTCAACCATTTCCCACAAAACACCTGCCTGGTCCTGGCACAGGTGGTCCTTTCTAGAGGACAGTGGGTGGCCTACCATTAATGTTAAACAGCTAATATGGACACATTCAAGCAAGTAGAACTAATGGAGAGGAGGTTTTCAGCACTCCATTATATTTGAACACAATGTCGTTTTGGCTACAGACTTCTAGAAATTAGATTTAAAGTGAAAGAATGACAGAGAATTAAGTGCAGAGCGTAATTTGGGGAATTGACTATTGAGGTGCAATCCAAGTTGCTCTAGTGAGAACCAGTGGCTTCGTTCACCTGGCTTTAATATGGCTCCTTGTTAAAACTGATCTAAAATAACCCCAAAACCATTAAGAAGTACAAATCTCCAATTTGAAGGCAGAAAAGTAGGCTGGAATAGTTAGAGCGTAAAACGCACATTAGACTGACTGCGCCATCTTCCCCTGAGGTTATCCTACTGAGAAACACTTAAAAACACAAATGAGCACTCTCCCAACTATAGATTCTTTCTGTAATGTGGATATACAATCTTTAGTAATTTACGTTGTAAACGTCCTTTTCAAATAAGCATTGTTTGACATAAAGAAGTATTCTAATCATGGAGACAAAACTACCCATCACTAGTATTCATCTTCACAAAAAACCTAAACCGTGGAATTGCAGACCTTTTTACCCACAGCCTATTCATTTAATGCATATCCTTTGCACTGACGACTACCAGAAGTGGTATTGGAGGGTTAGATCTCATAATAAAGATCATGCTGTCTACATCCTGTATTCTGGATCTCTCAGGCAGCTGATCAAGGATTTTCCTTCATAACTGAAGCATTCTGTCACCCAGTAGTGGTCTTTTGTGATCTTTTGACATTGGCTTTAGTTGTTCTCACCGGTCAGGTTCCGACTTAAAAAACAAACCATGCGGATGAAAGCACAGGTGGATCTCTACTACCACAGATTCTGCAATAATAGTTAATAGTTTCTACTCTCTTGCTGACTCTCTCCTCCCCTAGAATAATCACGTTAGTTGTTGTTGTTGATCATACCATCAATAGGGAAGAGAGGGGCGGGGCCAGACGTTTTTTGGGGAGGCATAGAGACAGACGAAGTGTCCAGGTAGGGCACATCCTGCGCGACTGACTTTGGGGAGCGGGAAGCTGAGACGAGACAGAGGAGAGGTGATTAAATTTCAACACTTTTGACAAATTAACAACTTCTGGAAATGTGTGTTGGCATTTATTGGTATTTGTTACAAACATGGAAAACAAAAATCCATACAACAAGAGCTTTATTAGATAAAAACTGTAAATGATAGTAGCTTGACTGCTGTAGTGTGTTTTAAACATGGTTGAAAGTTCACCTGTGGAATGGGCGTATGCACTCTGTGTTCGGAATGGCCTGCTGGTCTGGATCGGCCTCTGGGCTTTTGGGGACGTTCGAGATGACACTAAGCCAAAGAGAAGGGTTACATTCATCTACAGAGTATTTATATACCCCGATCTATCACACAGACCTGCCTACAACACATGCAACATGAACGCACCCACACAGTATACTGACCTCCATTGACTGGCCGACCCGCATCCGATTGGGAATGTGCGGCCACATGACCATGCTGGACTGGGGGACTGGCAGAAGAGGGGACGGCGTTTGTTGATGGAGGAGCTCCTGGGGACGCAGGGGAGTAGGCGACAGCTGGACCCGTGCTGGGGCTTCCCAGGGGTGGGTGGTGTGGGGAGTGGCCACTCCGGGCAGACATTGGGCTCACACGCTCAGAGGAAGGGGGTGCGGGCTGTGGTCCACTGGTGCCCGAGGGTAACGCTGGTCTCGGGGAGGAGGCAGTCAGCGGGGCGGGGCGGTACCCGGGGCTGGTGCGATTATGTCCCGGGGGTCCGCCAGGGCCAGTGCTACCACTGCTACCCGGGCCCCGTTCTGCTCTCTCGCCACGCATGCCGCCGCCCATCTCCCTCGCTCGCTGGGGTAACGGAATGTATTTGCCCTCCCTAAAAAAGGCAGACAAGAAAAAAAGAAAGACAGAAAGAGTAAAAAACTAAACCCTGGTTAAGGTGAGTCTCAGGTGAGTCTCAGGTGAGTCGTGATAGAACTGACTGGAGACAGGGCCGACCTGCTAACGATTCCTGGGCTGTCGCGGCCCCTCTCCCTGGGGCTCTCCCTTCCCCGCTGCTCGCCCCCGTCCCGCACTACTGCACTGTATTTGTCCTCCTCACTCTTGCCCTCCTCGTTCTCCAGCGACACGCGATGCCGATAATGGGGGCTGGACTCGATCTCGCTGGCCAGACGTGTGGCGCGTGCCTCCCGCTGCCGGAAGCCCTCCGTGCTGCCCTTCTCCAACGGAACCCTGAATGATGAATAAAGATGACAATGTGGACAGACAAATTCAATACCAGATTAAAAGCATGTAACCACTTAGGACAATGCTTATTTAAATGGACACTTCGGATTACAAAACCCTCCACTTCTAACAAACTGTGTGACCCCATTGTAAAAGGCAGGGTTGAGTTCAATTATGAGGAGAAGCTGTGAGGCGGAGCTGTGAGGCGGAGCTGTGAGGCGGAGCAGTGAGGCGGAGCAGTGAGGCGGAGCTGTGAGGCGGAGCTGTGAGGCGGAGCTGTGAGGCGGAGCTGTGAGGCGGAGCAGTGAGGCGGAGCAGTGAGGCGGAGCTGTGAGGCGGAGCTGTGAGGCGGAGCTGTGAGGCGGAGCTGTGAAATAGACTCACGTGTACATGGACAGGCTGGAGTCGTAGGTGGACTTGACGCCGTAGTTCACCTCGTTGTAGCGGAACATCTCGTTGGCGTCCCAACCATTGGACTGTGAGGGAGAGAGAAGATGTAAAAGATGCAAAAGTGTGCAGGTACGGAGGACCAGCTTAAAAAAGTGTGTGTGTGCGAGCGAGCGAGAATAAGCATGAGAGAGTGAACATTTGTCTGTGTTCTGTCAAAGGGTTTGTCTAAGTGAGAAGTACACTCACATACATACAAACAATGTAACTGTGTGTGTGTGTGTGTAACTCACAGCATCCTTTTCCAGATCAAAGGCCTCTCCATTAGTATCCCCTCCCTCCCATCGCTGTAGAACCTTCTCTTTGTGTTCGCCGTTGACCCTGGTGGCGCTGATGGCCGTGTCTGTGAAGGTGTCTGCGCACAGAGAGCAGAAATACCGTCGTTGTCCAACAAGCAACGCAGGAGCCAAAGACATTTCATCTGAGGTTTCCCTTGCGGTGGGATACGACTAGTTTTATCTAATTGAAACAGAACAGAGCTGAACCTCATTTTGACAATGTTTGCTGGGAAGTCAACAACTTTTAAATTATATCACTTTTTTACAAAAGTCCCAAAACTTGGTCATTTGACCGGCATGTTCCTTTAAAACTGCGAGGTCCCACATAATCTGTTCTAAAGAGAGGCAGAAAACTAAGAACTTCCAAGTAAAGGGCCACGTTCTTACCCCGCGTGGCAAAGTTGAGGTCAACATCACGGCACAGCATGGTGACGATGTCTGAGGGACTGAATACCATGGTGTCTGTGATGTCCTCCCTGCGAGGTGAGACGGTGGAGTGGCCCTCGTCCTCAGTACGTTTGTGGACAGCGTCCACCGCCAGCTCACACTGCGGACATCAAAACGTACTTATCTATTGTTTGGTGGGTGTTGACTTTTCCCACCATTAGTAATACATAACTATTACCATTACTTATTATCATTAGTATTACATAACTATTACTTATTATAATTAGTAATACATAACTATTACCATTACTTATTATCATTATAACTATTACCATTACTTATTGTATTACATAACTATTACTTATTATAATTAGTAATACATAACTATTACCATTACTTATTATCATTATTATTACATAACTATTACTTATTATAATTAGTAATACATAACTATTACCATTACTTATTATAATTAGTAATACATAACTATTACCATTACTTATTATCATTAGTATTACATAACTATTACTTATTATAATTAGTAATACATAACTATTACCATTACTTATTATAATTAGTAATACATAACTATTACCATTACTTATTATAATTAGTAATACATAACTATTACCATTACTTATTATCATTAGTAATACATAACTTATTACCAATATGCAACTGCTCCACCAGATCTATGCAGAAAGCTAATTTATAATTCTTACCCGTGAGCCGAGTGTCTTGAAGATCCCCTCGTACACGTTGCCGTTCTTTACTTTTACGTCACAGGTGGAACCCTATAATGCATAGAAACAAAACAGTGAGATTGGAAACAGGGGTAGAAAGGCATCGGAATAAGAGAACGTTTTTATTAAAACAACTTTTCTGTCATAGAAAATCAGTTAGATTAGTTTACTAAGCTGAACCATCGATTTCCCTAAGTAGCTGTCCACTTAAGGGGACGTAAGAGAATGGTAGGCTGTACACGTACTGCTCTTAAAGCAAACCTCCAAATCAGCCACTTCTGTACCTAGTGAAAGTAGTTTTTCATCAGCAGGGGACATTGTGAATGTGCAGAGATCTCAGCTTATGCCGGAAATTTGCCCAACCAAAAGCTTCACACAAGCCCCCTACATGTCTACTTCTCATCAAACCACAGGCCATGGTTCTTAAACTCCAACCCTGCCATAATTCCCATCCATATTGAAGTAGCCTCACACCTTTCAACTTCCTCCTTGAATACACCATAAAACATCACTTGGCCACCTACATTCTGCTCCCTCAGATCAACGACCACTCACACATCCATGTAACTGCTTTATACATTTTCTACATCACCCATTCCATTCCACAACATTTTTGTTTGCGATAACCAATCAAATCAATGTCCGAACCAGGAAGTAAGCACAAAATAAGCACAAATTAACTTACCAACCAATCAGAGACAAGTCTGACATGAAGTATGTACTTACTACTTGAATTTTCACTTAAACTACATAAAATGTAGACATTACAGACTGTTAGATATATAAAAAGGCTAGAAATCTGTGCCAAAAAAGCCTGCCCATGGAAATGGCTGTGCCTTTCACGTCTCATTCAGAATTTAAAGAGATTATAGAGAGGATTACTGTAGACAAACGTGCTGGCACTGGACACAGGGTAAAAGTGACTCACCACCACAGCTGTGAGGAAATGTATCATTCTGGCATTGTTGTAGACGCCATCAAACACCTAAGAGAGGGACCAGAATAAACGGTTAATTACATTGACACAGCCATTTGACTACAGCCATTTGACTAGAGCCATGACCAATCATACAGAAATCTGCACCAGGGATTCCGCTGTGATCATTTTATGGTGGCACACCCTAACAATTTCCTACCATGTGATTACAAAAACATTTTGTTAGACAAATGACACATAATTTATCAGGATACAACACTGTTCTTAAAGCAATTTTGGTTGTTGTGCCGACTCACAGTCTTGACCCCAAGGCTATACGACTTCTCAATCAGCAACATTATTTTCTCATCATATTAATGGCCATTTTCATGCTCTGGTCACCTTGAATGTTCAATGTTCATTAGAGAATTTTAAGGTAAGGTAACGCATTCTCTATATTCTCCAATACACTTACCACAACTGCTACTAGTTTTCATTGTACGTATATTTTCAATATTATTTTATATATTTTTTAAATGATTACTGCATAGATGTTGCGTGTCGTATCACAAGAACTTCATTGTTCAGAATGACACCATGTTGTCATTCTGCATTGCTTGGATATATTTTGCAGTCTATGTAAGGGGGCAGATTTCAGCCCCAAACCTTAAAACCTGTGGATATATATTTACATTGGTCTTGGTGCTGTTCAACAACACTTGAAGTATACTCACAGGAGAGGACTGGAAAGGTGCCTTCACAGATGTTCGACTCCTGAGTGGAAAATGGGTAGAATATATTTAGGACAGGTGTTTAAAAAAACAATAGTCATTTTGTGGCACTCAATCCATTAACTGCCAGCCCATTTTATACATTTGTTTAGACATTTGACTTGACTATATAGAAATACCATCCTGACAAGCCTAAACCGAGTCAGCAAAAATTATTACTTCAGCTTCCCATATTATAACATGATATAACAATTATAATCACTGCATTTGATATACACTTATTTCTGATCTAATAACTTGTAACTAGTGGTACAGAGGTACCATGCTAGCATTCAGGTGCGGTGCATATCCTGTGTAATAAATATTACAATTTAGCAGTTCAACCATCATAAAAAAGTAACACACCGCATAGGTCAGTATGTGCAAACCAATGTACTAATATCGTGTACTGTAAGAAAACAAATCTCTGCAGCTAAAAACGACTTATTTTAGGTGCAGCCATAGATTAAAAACATGTTTAGAGTCCACGCC
Source organism: Dallia pectoralis (assembly GCA_029465975.1). NCBI lineage: Eukaryota > Metazoa > Chordata > Actinopteri > Esociformes > Umbridae > Dallia > Dallia pectoralis. Next base: position 751,447 of record CM055764.1, on the reverse strand, counting down.
CTCCTCTGAAATACGTTTAGAGGCTGGCAGACTTTTCCATTCACCCTAGTCTCTCACCTCATTTGCTTCTCTGTGCTTTCAATCAAAAGTAGTTCCCTTGTCTATTTGCCCAAACGAGAGTCAGTCTTGATATACAATCTCTGATTGGTAGTCAATCAAGCGCGATCGATTTTCATTGGCCCGTTAACACAATCCCGTTCTACACGACACACCCACCTTTACAAGCTACACTTGACCGGTAGGCCTTGAAGCCATGAGAAAATCCCCAGGCTTTCCTATCTGGGCATCCGAGATTCACTCACCTCGCAGCCGATGATCTGTTGTTAGTGTTGATTCCACCGGCCGTGTTGGACATACTGGCGGGGCCCGCGGTCCCGTTAGTGGTTTTACGCCCGCCGGAACCCGGCTGTTGTGGTTTCAACATGGCTAAGTAGCTAAAATAACACCGAAATATATTTACAGACAATATTTAGTACCGAGTTGGGCGAATGTTTGAAAATACTAGCATGTAACGTTAGCGTATCATCAATGATTGAGAACAGTTAGCTAAGCTTTGCTAGTAGGAACCGGGTACATTAAACTATTGCAAGATGGAACACAATTAAATGCACCTTGATTTATGATTGTATTCGGTAGCTGGCTACTGAGTCACGACCAAGTTGATACGAAACAGCAGCGTTTTCACACAGGATCGTGGTTTGGGCTTCTGGTCCTGGTCAGCTAGCTGTCTTCAGACATTCGCTAGGTTGCTCCTTTGAATCGACTTTCTGTCTTCTTGAAGGTTAAACCTCCAAATCCAGTTATGATGTGTGTGTACTTGTCATTAGCTGTTAAAATATGTATATTTTAAGGTTTCGGGATGAAAACCCCCGGGTCGGTCACCACCTCTCGAGGTAGGCTTCACTCGATCCGCGCGCGGTTGAGTGGAAACCGGGTGGGTGGTGGTGGGGGGGGGGCTGAATGCGTGGACGTGCGTGCGCGTCCGTGAGCAGTGAGAGCGTGCACGTATGATTGTAATTACTGGAGGGGCCTTTACTCGGTGGTGCGACCTTGGAGCTGAATCTGCACATACTGCACGAATTTTGAGGGATGTCATTTGAGAGGCGTTATACTTGAATGGGTCAAAGTAACAACACTGTTCCTGTTTTCAGTGCTACTCGGGAAAGGCAACAAGGCGAATGTGTAACAGTTATAACAAATACAGTCACGATTCATAATGCCCAGTATGGTCATAGCAGCTAGGAACCCCAAAGACATTCAGATTTTTAAATGATCACGTGCAATTTGGTACTTTGAGTGAATGCCAGACTGTCGGGTCCATCTACTTCTTTACTCTTGCAGAAGATATGATATGCACCAGTTGTGCTAATTGCTGTACACTTGTGAAATACCCACGCCTCATTAATATATTAAATGGAAATGTGTCAATATGAATTAAATATGGCATTCTAAAATATATTATGAAATATTAACATACATTGCCTCATTTATTTATTTCATTGCCATATTTCTTTTTTGTTAATATTGACTCAAATGGCATTCCAAAGAAAACGTGCGTGGCACTCGTTCTGACGTGTGACGTAAGGCTCCGCCCTTACGTAAGTCTCCGCCCTTACGTCGATGAAATGCGGTGTTTTTATACAGCAATGGCGACCACAGTATGCACGACTAGATGAAATGCGAGGCTTCCTGAGGTACCTACAGCAAATAAATGTATTCCGCTGAAACAAATAATTACAAATGAAACGTGTACAACTGTAAACGGTTCAAGGGACTACATTATTAATCATGCTTTAGTTTCATAGGTAAGTGAATACATGTGTGAATGTCAAACACCGATGAAATAACTACAGTACTGAGTGACCACAGAAAGCATGGCTCGGTGCTTTAATTATGTCCGATCAAGTTCAAAACTAGTTTAAGTAGTTAAAGCATATTGTCTAGATATCCGTGCCCTGTTTCAGATGTTTCCATTTAGCTTGTGGTGAACAACACACTTCTATAATACTTCAATATATCACAAGGGATTATAAAACGTAAAACAGTTACGTGAAACTTATTCTGCTACTTTAAACTACCTAAAGGGTAACCTGGAACCATTCTAATAGACACAGCTTTTAGCCAATAAATATTTGAACCAGACTGGAGGTTTGTAGTTTAGATCATATTTGAAAGAGATGAAGCCTGTAGAAAACAGAAGAAGTGTATATTGAGATCTAGCAATGCTTTTTACAGATGACTTGCTATTGCAGCATGTTTCATTATTTCATATTTACTTTTGTCTCTAACAAATTCTAGAAAAACATCTGAAATTATATGACCTGCTCATATTTACTTTTCTCAGATTTTGATAGCTGCCATGATGACACGTTGACATGTTGGTCCGGAAATTGCCCCTCGTTCGACAGAACTTACTGTGGACAGTGTGGTCTCGGGCTGAAAGTGCCCCTGCCAGGCGCCGGTATGATGTCATTGTGGTGGGTGGAGGTCATGCGGGCACAGAGGCAGCAGCTGCTGCAGCCAGAGTTGGAGCAGAGACCCTCCTAATCACCCAGAAGATTGCCACTATTGGTGAGAGAGAATGAATTGACCTTGTTGATGTGAGAAGGTCCATGGCTTCCTGGTAAAATGCACATGTGGAGTTTTCACATCAAAAATGTCAATAAGTAAACATGTACAGTACGCACAACTAGAATACACTTGGGAAATGTATTGGGGATACTTGTAGACTAGTTTGGTGTTTTGTTAACTCTCTCATCCAATCTCACCCCTGTTCCTAAAACCACAGGGGTCCTCTCCTGTAATCCCTCCCTCGGTGGCGTGGGGAAGGGCCATCTGGTGAGGGAGATAGATGCTCTAGATGGCCTGTGTGGACGAGCAGGCGATTGGGCCGGGGTCCATTTCTCCATCCTAAACCGAAGCAAAGGGCCCGCTGTGTGGGGCCCCCGTGCACAGCTGGACCGGGATCAGTACCGCCAGTTCATCCAGGTACCATTACCCAGCACAGCCAGCATCTTTCCAACTTCATCCAGGTGTATTAGTCAAATAACTGTCGAAAATAATCCTGTGTGGGCTTTAGCTAAACGTTGTACTGCTCCGGACATAGACCTCAATAACTTTGTAAAGGACTGCCTAGAAGGGGCTTTTGGGTAAGCGTAACGTGCAGAGGATCGCACAGGTGCTTCTGTGCACAGGTTGTAACTGATTTGATTTGTGTTGGCTACAACACTGCCCCCTACAGGGCGGGCATGAGTGTTACATGCACGTGTGTTGCCAAGCACTTTCGACGAATGTCAGTTTTTTTGCGTTTTGACTCTTCATTAATGTATCTTGCCTGTTCACTCCATTTCAGTCAGAGTTGCTGTCCACTCCCAGACTGACAGTGTTAGAGGGGTCAGTAGAGGAGCTGCTGGTGTCACAGTCCAACCCAAATGAGCCGGGACACCACAGAGTCACAGGGATATGTCTGGGTAGGAAACGCATACACAAGGTATCTCTGTAATTATTAGGACTCAACGTTACTTCCATTCCAAACTCTGTCAGGTATCTGAAACGGCTGGAAACAGGAATGAATACGACTTCCCAGTGTAAATGTTTTATTAGATTTGTATCTTTCTTTTGTAGTGAATGAAACCCACCCCATCCTGTCCAGCTCGGTGGTACTTACCACTGGCACGTTCTTGTCTGGTTCCCTCTTCATGGGCCAAACCACCACTCCAGGAGGAAGGATTGGGGACGCCCCCTCATGTTCGGGACTGTCCCACACACTTAAAGAGACATTGGGGTTACGGGTGGGTAGGCTCAAGACTGGCACACCCCCCCGGATAGTGAAGAGTTCTGTGGATCTGTCATTGGTTCAGGTCCAAAGCCCAGACCAACAGCCCACTCCGTTCAGTTTCCTCAACACACAAACCCGCTGCAAGGTAGAAATGACAAAATCCGACTACAATAAGATTGAAAAAAAAATCAGTCATAGTAAAAGCAATCACTGCTGTAAAACCATTTAGTGACGCTAACAGGGTGTTTGTATGATGCCATTATAGCCAGAGGATCAGCTCCCCTGTTACCTGACCCAGACTACACCTGGAGTGGAGAGGGTGGTCAGAGAGAGTCTCCATCTCAACTGTCACGTACAACAGGACTCCAAAGGTCCAAGGTGCACTCAGAGACACATACACCCCCTGTATATATGAATACTCACAGAGACACATACACCCCCTGTATATATGAACACTCACAGAGACACATACACCCCCTGTATATATGAACACTCACAGAGACGCATACACCCCCTGTATATATGAACACTCACAGAGACGCATACACCCCCTGTATATATGAACACTCACAGAGACACATACACCCCCTGTATATATGAATACTCACAGAGACACATACACCCCCTGTATATACGAACACTCACAGAGACGCATACACCCCCTGTATATATGAATACTCACAGAGACACATACACCCCCTGTATATATGAACACTCACAGAGACGCATACACCCCCTGTATATATGAATACTCACAGAGACGCATACACCCCCTGTATATATGAATACTCAGAGACGCATACACCCCCTGTATATATGAATACTCACAGAGACACATACACCCCTGTATATATGAATACTCACAGAGACACATACACCCCCTGTATATATGAATACTCAGAGACACATACACCCCCTGTATATATGAATACTCACAGAGACACATACACCCCCTGTATATATGAATACTCAGAGACACATACACCCCCTGTATATATGAATACTCAGAGACACATACACCCCCTGTATATATGAATACTCAGAGACACATACACCCCCTGTATATATGAATTATTATGCATGGATCCTGTATAAATAATACAGATTCTTGCCAATAAATGACTCCTCTATGAACTGCATTTTTACATATTATGTTTCTCCTCCTCTTTTAGATACTGTCCCTCCATCGAGTCGAGGGTGCTGCGGTTTCCAGGGCGACAGCACCAGGTGTGGCTGGAGCCGGAGGGGTTGACCTCTGACCTATTGTACCCACAGGGCCTGTCCATGACCATGCCTCCTGACCTTCAACTCCGCCTACTTCGGGAGATCCCTGCCCTGCACCGAGCCGAAATCCGCACTCCCGGTATGCACTTATAAAAGTGTGCTGATTATAGCTTCTACTGACCCAAACCCTAGTTCTATGAACACGTGAATACTGCCTCATCTAGCTCCAACTGATCTCCTTTTATTGCCGTGTTATAGACAACATTTCCATCTTGATTCCAGGTTACGGGGTACATTATGACTTTGTTTGCCCGACCCAACTCAACCCGTCTCTGCAGGTGAAGAGCACTCAGGGACTGTTCCTCGCCGGGCAAATCAACGGTACCACAGGTTACGAAGAAGCAGCTGCACAGGTAGGGATAAAAAAAACCTACTGCCCTCTCAAATCTAATGCCTTGAACACAACCCAGGTTTGTGAACTCTGACAATCAGTGATATTAATGTATAAATTCACTGTCAGACACAAGTCCTTTCTCTTCGTTCTAGGGCTTGTGGGCAGGAGTGAATGCTGCTCGGGCAGCCCTCTACATGCCCCCCGTGGTGCTGTCTCGGACCCAGAGCTACATTGGGGTTCTGATCGATGATCTGGTGGGCCGAGGGGTGACGGAACCGTACCGCATGTTTACCAGCCGTGCAGAGTTTAGAACCTCCCTCAGGCCTGATAATGCAGACATCCGGCTCACCCCCAGAGGTACCTTAATGTGGGGGTCATTGTTCTAGACCTCACCCCCAGAGGTACCTTAATGTGGGGGTCATTGTTCTAGACTATTCTGTGGGGTGCATTTGATTTGTCTTGCATTGCCATGAACCTCAATACATTGTCAGACTTTGTGATCAATTACTTTGCTTCCTAACGTGATCTTGGACACCTGTCTGCCAGGGTTTGAGGAGGTGGGATGTGTGACGTTACAGCGATACAAGGAAGCAGTAAGGACCAGGGACGGCCTCCAGGAAGGACTGGCGGCTTTAAAGGAGGTGAAAATGTCCTCTAGCCGCTGGAGAGAGAAACTGGGCAACATCAGTCTGAGTGAAAGCAAAAGCAGCACCATGAAGTGAGTAGGAAACAGATCGGGGGTTTGGTTCACGACACTGGCATGTGCCCACGATACTGGCATGTGCCCACGACACTGGCATGTGCCCACGATACTGGCATGTGCTCACGACACACCAGGAACACTGTGTTGTTTATATAGAAATTAGGATGAAGAGAAAGGGACTAGATCAGAGATCTCAGAAGCTCAATTTGGGGCCCATATCATACCATATCATCTATTTACAATGTTTGCATATTAAATACAGCCCTGACTTTCTATTATGTTTCATGGAACAGAACAGACTGTATCCCTGAAGCATAATTATTCGGTGGTATTTATCTACACACAATGGTCTTGTCAAAGCGATGTCATCCGCTTTAGAATATGGATTGACTACTCATTTTGATATTTTAAATAATACAATCAGATCTTTTCACACCAGTGTACATGAAAATACAAGTATATTTGAAATTGGATCATTAACCTTTTTCTCTTTTTTTGTCAGTGGTTTGGATTTGCTGCAATACAAAGATGTTTCTTTTGAAATGTTGGCTGCCATCTTCCCAGAGCAACTTTCACCATATCTGCAGTTTTCACAAAGACTCAATATTGAAGGTAACTGTTCTTTTTAAATTGCTAATTGTAGACTGTGTCCTAAACTCCAGCCTATTCTTGTCCTGCCCTCCCTTTGTGTCTTGGGTTAAAAGTAGGGCACTACAGGTACTAGGGTGTCATTCCTGACAGTTTAGCACATTAATATTTTAGCTGAAATTAATATTTTTGTTAGACATGTATGTATTGTTATAGTTTTTAGTAAAACAAAAAGCACTCTGGACTGCTTGTCAGTGAAACTCAGCAGCACAGTACTGAACCCCCTGTTTTGTGTCTCACAGCCGTCTACAGACCCCACTGTGAGAAGCAGAGTCGAGAAATAGGGAGAATATTGGAGGAGGAAAGTCTGTCTCTCCCCTCAGACTTGGACTACCTCTCCTTACCTGTTTCCCTGTCCAATGAGGTTCGAGAGTTACTGGACAGAGTCAGACCTAACACTGTGAGTGTCACATTTACTACATAACTCTACAGAGAGTTACTGGACAGAATCAGGCCTAACACTGTGAGTGTCACATTTACTATATAACTCTACAGAGAGTTACTGGACAGAGTCAGACCTAACACTGTGAGTGTCACATTTACTACATAACTCTACAGAGAGTTACTGGACAGAGTCAGGCCTAACACTGTGAGTGTCACATTTACTACATAACTCTACAGAGTGTTACTGGACAGAGTCAGGCCTAACACTGTGAGTGTCACATTTACTACATAACTCTACAGAGTGTTACTGAACAGAGTCAGGCCTAACACTGTGAGTCCAGACAAATGCCCCTGCCCGATAATCGTTAAATGCATGTTGTTAAATTGTTGAGCAGGCAAAATTATTTTGACTAAGTCTAGATGTTTTTTGTCTGTGTATATTAGCTGGGCGCTGCAACCCGTATTCCAGGGATGACTCCAGCAGCAATCATCCATCTACTCTACTATGTCCTCAGGATGAAGCAGAGAAACAAACACACAGAACACAGAAACCAACTGGGGCAGAAAGAGGGCAGCGAGATACAGCTGTGTGCCAACCACATACCAATATCACAGTGAAACGACAGACAGCTGTGTGCCAACCACATACCAATATCACAGTGAAACGACAGACAGCTGTGTGCCAACCACATACCAATATCACAGTGAAACGACAGACAGCTGTGTGCCAACCACATACCAATATCACAGTGAAACGACAGACAGCTGTGTGCCAACCACATACCAATATCACAGTGAAACGACAGACAGCTGTGTGCCAACCACATACCAATATCACAGTGAAACGACAGACAGCTGTGTGCCAACCACATACCAATATCACAGTGAAACGACAGACAGCTGTGTGCCAACCACATACCACAGTGAAACGACAGAGAGCTGTGTGCCAACCACATACCAATATCACAGTGAAATAATGTATGACAGCAGGAACTGTATCATAAAAAAATACAAGTAAATGTATGTTCTAATAAATCTGTTTAATTTTGGTATAAAATGTCAAGTAACTTAAATGTTTTACTAATGCCTTGCTCTACAATGCTCACATACACTCCCCCAAAGCAATGAACTATTTTAGTGCAACAAACCCAGAAATACTAGTGCAATCATCACTAGGTACCATGTGACCTTTCTGGGGTCATTATAAGTGCTGGTGACGGTCCATCCATCCAGCTCACCTGACCCTCTGGAGAAAAAGTCAAAGGGGAACTTCCATGTTGGCTGTGGGGTGCTCCTAGGGGGTTCTACGTAGACCGTGGTGTCAACAAACATCACCTCCGTATTGACGACAAGTGGTGAGACTAGAGGGCACTGAAATAAAGTGCACAGGAAAGAACATTTAAATATTTGCTTCTAGGTTAAATAGGTGGGTGCTTTGTCATTAATGTGGTTCTACACTGTGGAGACATCTGCACAGTGCAACTAGAACCCTAACACTGATATACTAAAGACGTCTGTGTCTCCAGAACAGTTCTATTTGGTTGCAGTCTCTCCTTTTGCTCTGATCACTCAGACCATGAACGCTTCTGACGTCTGTGGTTCAGGAGTGGCTTGACACCAGGAATGTGACTTGTGGCTGGACAATCCTCTCAATTCCTGTTGGTTGAGCACCTTTTCCTACAACACTTTCCCCTCCAGTCACATCTCCATAAATATGCTTTGATACAGCACTCTGAACAGCCAGCTCTTCCAGTCAAATCTCCATAAATATGCTTTGATACAGCACTCTGAACAGCCAGCTCTTCCAGTCACATCTCCATTAATATGCATTGATACAGAACTCTGATCAACCAGCTCTTTCATTATGACTTCCTGTATCTTATCTTCCTCAATGAGTTCATTCGTGTTTTCTGGACAACTGTCAAGTCAGTAGTCGTCTCTATTATTGTGGTTATGTGTACCAGACAGATATTGAAGATCAGGAACCTTCTCAGGTTGACATTTATGTATCATGAATTCACAACTCTTTTAAGATTACAGAAAATGCTCCTAAGAAACATGCTCAAAGCTTACCCTGACTTTCTGACAATGGAAGAGGTATTTGGCCCCTAGGATGTAGTTCTGGGGGAGGGCCACAAGACCTGTTCGAGCCCAGAGCACCTGGACAGACAGAGAATGAGGGAGGACACACCCAGTCTCACACGCCTCCTCCTGAGACACAGGTAAAGAGATAACATGTAGGATAATTACATTAAATAGTGATCTAGTAGAGTAACTAAAAGTTGCTGTGTTACACAAAGAAGATATTTTAAAACATTGAATCCAAGTCATAGATTAGGGTCCTTGTCATTATACCTCAACCACTAGAAAAGCTTTTGTTTCAGTGTTTATGTCTGACATTAATGGAAGAACACAAGAATTCCCAGGGGTTCACAATTCTTTGTCTTAAAGCTGTGTAGCGCCAAGGCACGTCTGAGTACAACATAAGAAAACAAATGTAACAGTCAGACGTACCTGTGTCGTCTCTACGCACACCTGTGTTATGACTCTGGCCCAGTTTGGCTGTGACCCTGTAGTCATGGCAACCAAACTGGGCGTCGCAGCTCCCTGTAAGACGTTATAGAGCTTTGAGCGCAGCTCAGTGCAGTTGTTTGAGGGAGAACTAGGGAGGGAGAGAAATTAAATACTAAAATGTCTGATTATTTAAATGCCTGGGGTCTCTCACAGAGGGGTCAAACAGGCACATAGAGGGGTCACAGAGGGGTCAAACAGGCACATAGAGGGGTCTCTCACAGAGGGGTCACATAGGGTCAAACAGGCACATAGAGGGGTCACATAGAGGGGTCTCTCACAGAGGGGTCAAACAGGCACATAGAGGGGTCACAGAGGGGGCAGACAGGCACAACCTTAAGGTTCAGCATTATGTAGGTATAGATAGAACTGACAAGCCATGTAGATAGAACATTAAGCGCTATGGATGATGGGTAGTCTTACTTGAAGGTACAGCCTGTGATGGTGTTGTGTGCGAACAGGATGGGCATTCTGGGATCAATGGAGCACTCCCCACCTCCAGACACACCCAGGATGGATAGCTGACTCAGTGTCAAGGGGAAAAATAGTTGCATATTCATCTCCTTATTTTATTCTCAAAACCCATTGGATAACCTCTTCTGAAACAACCAGTGGTTTTTGCAGCGACATACAAACTTAACTTAAATCAAGAAAATCATTTTAATGAATAGGTATATTTAGTACAATGGTTGTTATGTTTATATTTATATTTTACTTTTCATTTACAAAAATGTCCTAGTTATATTTACTGAATAGTCCTTAAATTAAACAGAAGTTCAGAATGTAAAAAAGCTCTCGGACTGCAGAACGGTTAGAACAGGGGTCTGCATGTTATAATGTGAGCCAGTCCTGTAGTCAAGGATACATGTTGGGCAGTGCCACCAATCTGACCAATCACAGGAGTCCCCTCTGTCAGTCCCACTACAACCGTTGGTCCAGGAGTCGGAGGGGGTGTGGCTAACTATGAGAAGATATGACATTCAATTAATTTTAATATTGAGCCATACCATAAACTAACCTGGTCAGGGGAAATTACATTTCCATTTCAGTCAGTTCAGAAAAAATTTACAGATTGAAGTGAAACAGAAGTAACCAGAAGAACCCTGAGAAGATTGGAAGCTCGCCTGGAACCAGAACCCTGAGAGGATTGGTAGCTCACCTGGAAATTGACAGTGTGCTTTTGCAGTAACGAGGTGATTGTTGAGTCAGTGTCCACTAAGACCACGTTCACTGTTGCCTCAACAATTTCTCCTATAATCGTGTACCATAAAATATATTCCACCTGCAATTAAAGAGAATGGGAGAAATGTGAGCTAGGAGCATATAGCAGCTCCCAGTCAGCAGTGGTCATTCGCTAGCGACAGCGGTCATTGCCTAGCGACAGTGGTCATTGCCTAGCGACAGCGGTCATTGCCTAGCGACAGCGGTCATTGCCTAGCGACAGTGGTCCGAGGTGGGACAAAACGGAGACAGGTTGTTGGTCGCCCAAAGCTCATAATTGCGAGAGAGCAACAAATAATATCCTATCTAGTCTGAACCAACAGAAGGTCTATTGTGACACATGTCACAGAACATTTTAATGATGGTTCCAGGAGAAATGTGTCACAACCCAGCTGTATATGGGGCTGTGTAGCTGCAGACCAATCAGTGTGCCCATGATGACCCCACGATGACCCCTGTCCTCTGCCATAAGCGACCAAAACTGGCCCGAGAGCATCAGAACGAGATCTTGGAGCTGTAGAAGAAGGTCGTCTATGCCAATGAGTTCCCTTTTATTTTACATCACATGGACACATTTGTCTCTGGGCGTCGTTTTCCTGGGATAGTGATGGCTCCAGACAACAAGCCAGTAGAGGGAGCGTGATGCTCTGGGCAATGTTCTGCTGGGGAACCCTGCTGGGGAACCCTGTGTCCGGAGATTAATGTAGAGATCAGTTTGACAGGTTGACTTTGTTGCAGACCAGGTACACCTCTTCATAGCCCTGGTATTCCCTGAAGGTAGCAGTCTCTTTCAGCCGAATAATACATCCTTACACATTGTTCAGGAATGGTTTGAGGAACATGATAAATAGTTAAAGATGTTGCTCTGTCCTCCAAATGATCCAGATCTCAATAGGATTGAGGGATGTGTGATGTGCTCGACCAACAAGTCAGAGCCATGATCCATTGATTACCAAATGGTGAGCAAGACTTTGATTTTGAACGGCTGTGGTCATCCTGCAAATGTGCCAATATTCTTGGGCTATATCATTGTTTCATACTGACCTGTGACACCAAGTTGAGACAGGAACCATTTCGTACAGTCGGCTCAGGCCAACCAGACTCCAGCTTGGGATGGATAGAAATCTAAGCAAATGAGACGAGATAATAGAAGCTCAATGACTGATAGCCAAAGGTTTTCCTCTTCTCCCAAAGAAGGCATTTCTGCTCTATCAAAGGTGGTTCACTTCTCGCCCTGAGGGGATGTACACTTTATCACCGTGCTTTCAAGAAGTCGTCATTATAGTAAACATGTCACAAGACTCTGCCTTCTAATGTGTGAAATCTTACCAGATTATCTGGGGTTAGCTGAACACTCTCACGCACTGGAATCTGTAATGATGATTATAATTACAAGTGGCTAGACAGATGTGACTTTACGTTACATGTCAACAGAGTCATTATACACAGGCATCCATTTCTTGAACGGAACATGTGATATGTTCAGACTGCACACTCGAAAATACTAAAATGCACACAGACAGAATCTAACCTTGAGCAGTCTGATGCCAGTTAAGTAAGACTTAGCGTTCAGACTGGGGTCCCTCGCACAGGACTGGGGGGTTAATGTACGGGTGCAAGACAGAGACATGGAACGAAGGAATCCTAGAAGACAGGAATACAAATGAAGAACACAATTACGGAAAACGAATTAAAGTACTGGTTCGTGGTAAATAAAGCATTCAATGGGAAGTTTTACAAAACAATGTGATTTATAATGGACAGATTCCTACTTGTCACAAGCAGTTCTTCCATTTAATTCACAATAAACACGACCTTGACCTCCCACCTAGACGACCCACCAACCAGAATCACCTGCAGCTGGATTACTTACACTTATATTAGAGGTGAGTTCTGCAAAACTCAACATTGTTGCCTGTTCAGGTGGAAATACTCAACCAAAAGCCCTTTCTGAAATGTTTCTGACAAGCAATTATGTTGGTTTATTCGTGGAATGTTTATTTGTAGACACGACATCTTACTGGCAGGATTACGGTTGACACAAAAAGATGTGGCAGCCCCTGGTGAAGGTTGGCGAAGGGCCCCTCTAATGGTGGAGCCGATAAAATATGTCAGGATGGTGTCATCAACCTGGGACGGAGAAACAAGACCCATTAGAGCTGAATGAAATGTGTCAGGATGATGTCATCAACCTGGGACGGAGAAACAAGACCCATCAGAGTGTGCAGCCCGTCTAAACACTTCAGTGCCTTAACATGGTTAACAGCAAATCTCAACCTACCCTGTAGAAATCTCTGGTATGGGTTTGGTAGGTTGGGGGTCCCTTCCAAGAGAAGTAGTAGGAGTCGTCCAGGGCTGGTGCATTTAATGTGAGAGCTGGAGATGTCTGAGGTACTGTGGTGTTCCCTGTAGAAGGAACGGATAGATTACTTTTAGGTTTTTTTTTGTTTATGGGGACTTTTATAATATTCTTATATATTTTTTAATCTAGAAATGTTTGTTTTGTTTTATAGCACTATTTCATGGGTAAATTTCAAACAACCATTATACATTAGTTCAGGGTAGGCATGTGTCCAAATATGTGAGACAATAGGGGTTATCCTTACATTTTCACAATTGTACATAGAAAGACTGTGTAATTACCCTGTTTTGGCTGAACACAGAACAATTTGTTTGTGACTGTGACACGTGAAGGATCCACATTGGCTCTGAACAACAGCCATCTCTCAATGCAATCTCCAGATCTGCAGAAAAAAACTTCATTCTTAAAAAAAAAATTCATTCTTAAATCCCATTTCCGACACACAGTATCATAGCCCTAAAAAGCTATGTCACATACAAAGTTAAAGCGTAATTATTTAAACAAGAACATTACATCGTTTATTGGACATGTGCATGGAAGTGTATTCCTGTAACGATTGTTATGATTTTAGCAACAACGTTTTCAGGCTTTAGATGGTCTCTATTATTTTAATGGTACAAGCATTATTTCCAGCGGAAAAGTTATAAGGAATGCTAGATATCTAATTGTTTGATACTAACTTTTCCAATTCAAAACCAAACATAGATTACATTTTATCTCACTGAACCTGCACACACATCTGGCGGTTTGACAATCAGTCTTGTAATAAGGCAACACGCAAAGACAAAACTCCCAAAGCAAAAGCACAGACTTGAATGAATTGTAAACGTACATGACTTGCTCAGAACATCCATTGAAGACAGAGCTTAAATCCAAGATGTCACAGTCCACAATGTCACAGCAGCAGCCAATGTCACAGAAGTCCAGAGTCAGATCACATAAACACACTGAAAGAAAACAAAACGGTAATTGCAGTGCACAGCTTACAGACTTTTAATCCAAAGGTTTTAGAACTATGCCACATTGTTAGATTTTCTGCCTCTATATTCCAGAACTTTGTTTTTTTAAATTACCGTTTCCATTTATAATTAGCTTTTGACAAGCTACCTCTGTAGCTTCGGAATTACTCGTCAAAAAGTAAACATACAGAACCTCTCAAAGTTTGGACAGACCTACTATTTCAAGGACTTTTGTTGATTTTAGCTACTTTTCATACTGTAGAATAACAGTGAAATATCACATGACTTCATGTTATAAACATAGATGGTGATATATATCTATACATAAAAAGTACAGTCCATATGGTATACCTTTTGAATCCAGAGATGCTCTAGAAGCAGTTCCAACCTGAGCAGGAACCGTGACTGGCTCGGTGGTGGATCCTGCTGATGGAGACAGGTCATTGGTTGTCATAGTAACCAACTCCTGAGTGACAGTTTCAGAAGAGCTAGTGGCCAACCGATCTATTGCGTCGGTTGATACGGACGCTGCGGTGTACATCGGGTCAGTGCGACTAAAACGCTCAGTTAATGTTGGACCTTTTTCGGTTATTGGAGAGCCAGTGCTACCTCCTCCATCTGTGGCGACATCGGTCAGACATACAGAGATTAAAATAAAAAGCATCATTGCACGATACAAATGGTGTTGGAACATAGTTGCCTAATTAGTGCGTCGTCAATACCCGCTACTTAGTTAGCAAGCTAGATACCAAACCAGGTACTTTTACTGTTATAAATAGCTCCATCCTGTATAAGAAGCACTCGTAGTTTGCTTGAAACCGTCATCTGCATCAAGATCGCAACAACCACAAAACAACTGAACTCACGCCGGTAAACATTTGAAACAGGTGAATGTTAACTTGCATTTCGGATATAACCGTGGCTTACGTTGCCATGGCGGCTATGTAACGCTCTGCTTACATACGGGTCTCTCTGGTTCTTCTTCTGCGGGATGCTGAGGGTGTCGGCGTCCAACACAAGTGGGGAATTAGCGCCACCTACTGTGTGGAGGGGCGGGCCAGCTTCAGGGAGGGTCCTGCCAGCTCGGACTAGGATGAGTCTTCCTAAACATTAGTCAAAAGATGTATTTAAACAATAACAACTAAGTGATTTGTCGTTGTTCAAATAGAGATTGAATTCATATTACATTGTGCGATGCATGTCCAAACACTGGTACTGCTCATCATACAGATCTTAGTTAGAGATTATCCCATGATGAGTAGGGCCGGTGTGTTATTTCTCATTCAGACCAGGGCACATATTTAGCTGGTAAAATCTGTCAAGAAGTATCTTCAATACCTGCCGAGCAGATCAGTGTTGGAGGACCTAGAGGGCTGTACCAGAAATACAAAGTTCATAACAGGGACGCTGTAAAGTATTAAAGACACTCTATTATTAATGTAGTAAAACCCTCCTGACCACCCATAAAGGGTGATAAGGCCACTGGAGCAACAGAATGGCGTAGCTGCCACCAGCTCTTTTATTTACCCGGGTTGGTCCAGGATTGGAGATTGCTTTTCCTCAAACTCACACAACCAGGCAAAGAAGAAATCAAACAACAATCATTTTGGTACATAATTATTTAAACAATAATAAAATCCCACTAATAACACTTAGTTATAAAAGTGTTGTGTTCTACACCCACTGTAATATTGTGATACTCTCCTAGTAAGGTCACTCCCTATCCACCACAGATACACCTCAGGAAATAGGCATACATTCTGACAGCAATAATAAACAAAACAAATTATAGTGAGCCAATATCCACCCAGTCTACTAGTACTACAGTTTCAAGAATTCTGTAATGTTGCCCAGCAGAGAGTACAAAAGCATTTTCCAACCAGCTGGCTTACTTCAGCAAATGGTTTGGACCACCAAAGGCCAGCTTTTCTTTCGTATTGTAAGTTAAAGAGTGAGAATCATATTCAGAAAAGGCTAAAACAATTAGATTGTTTCAAGACAAGGCACATTTCCTCTTTAAGTTGGATCAGAGCACACAAGACCTCAAGAAGGACATGGCGAGCAGATTTATTTAGCCGAAGGTATTGAGAAAACACAACATTTAGAAAATAGATGTAGGCAAACACATATGCACATAATAATGACATAAATGAGAGACAGGTGAGGACAAGGGCATATCAAAAGCTGCCATAACATGAAACATGAGTACTTCTCTAGTCAAACTAGATCAATCAAATGTGGGCTGTCTTTTGTTTAGTTCTTAGTCTTTGTGATAAGTAAATGGCAGAAGGGATATTTAGCAAACCTCTGGGAGTAATGCTCAATTATATTTATTTCAAAGAGAGTAAGAGGAGATCCAGCGCATATTTGCCAAGTAAATACAATCGGATCGAGGGTCATTTGATTACACAATACAATCAAAC
The DNA here is from genome assembly GCA_029465975.1 of Dallia pectoralis. Classification (NCBI taxonomy): domain Eukaryota; kingdom Metazoa; phylum Chordata; class Actinopteri; order Esociformes; family Umbridae; genus Dallia; species Dallia pectoralis. The sequence continues at coordinate 734,780 of CM055764.1, read as the reverse complement.
CGGTAAAGATTAACTTATTGTGATATCTTACCGAGGCATCGGAGACAAATCTGAACCGAGAGAGTATAAAACAAGGAACGAGAAGTAGATATCTAACGCAGAAATTGTCAAACGTGGATGAACGTAGGAGAACAGTGTTAAATTAAATAGCTTTCAAATTTGTGGACTCCCAACAGTTTTCTCATGGTCTTTTTGTGGTCCTGCCTTCCTGTGGAACTTGGTCTGAGTTATGGCCGAAGAAAATAAGTCGTATGGGGAGACTGTCAAAGAGGTAACAGGAAGTGTGCATCGTTTACCCCTCATCAAGGTCCAAGGGGTTCCTCTCAGGTGCCTGATTGCCAACAACTTCGACTCCATCTCGGCCTTCCGCCCCGATCCCTCTGACATTCTCATTGCCACCTATCCCAAAGCAGGTATCTAGACAAATTCTCTTTTTTCTGATTGCCTTTTGAAAGCATGAATTAATGACTAACAGATGCACAGACAGTAGGGCTGTATTCAGATGATAGAATTTGCACGCTGGTGGGAGCAGTGGTAGTACACTGGAGAGGTTAGGGTTAGGGTTAGCTCTGGACGGGGTCTCCGGATCAGTGTACACGGTTGAGGTCAAATTTATCCACAGTAGCTGTCTTTCAAACAACCCCCCTCCAGATTAATGCTTGAATTCAATGACAAAGATCTTACCATCCAACTGCAATTAGTCCGCCAGCTATCCCTCTCCAACCCTAAATTAGTGGAAAAAATTGCACAGGAAATCCTGTAAAGAATGCTATCCAACTGTAAAACATGGGAAACTAAAGAAAACACCACTTTCAAAGTCTGAAAGACTGAGAGGACATATTTATTCTACTTTCTAATTGTGTTTAGGATCCATTAAATAGCTGGCATATGAATACCTCAAAGAAAAACTAATATTTCATGTCAATTTTCTGGAGTTTGACAGTTGGCAGCTATATTGAGTGAGGCTCTGTGTATTCTGGTCAACCATTTCGGTTCCACAGGAACAACGTGGGTCCAGGAGATTGTGGATCTGCTGCGCCACGATGGAGATGAAGAGGCCACGAGGAGAGCTCCTACTCAGGAACGATCCCCCTTTTTGGAGATCCACTACCCCCCACCTATCCCTTCAGGTACGGGTGTTTTCTTGTTGTGTATACTTCTCAGCAGTTAGTCATTGTGAATAATTTATTTCTGGGCCTTGCAAACCTGAGCGCTGCAGGGGTTTAGATCAGTGTCACTATGGACGTATTTGAACCATTCAAGTGTTCTAAATAAGTGTCAATTTATCTGTCTCCTAGGGTTGAGCCGGATCGAAAAGATGACTCCCCCAAGGGTCATCAAGACTCATTTGCCAATCAATTTGGTGCCTGAAGGGTTCTGGGAAAATAAATGCAAGGTAAGTTGGAATAAGACCACAATATAATTTCCCCACTATTTAGCTGTTCCCCACTATTGAACTGTTTTGAGCTATTGTGCTGGGTACTGTGCTAGGTACTGTGCTGGGTATTGTGCTGGGTACTGTGCTGGGTATTGTGCTGGGTACTGTGCTGGGTACTGTGCTGGGTACTGTGCTGGGTATTGTGCTGGGTACTGTGCTGGCTATTGTGCTGGGTACTGTGCTGGCTATTGTGCTGGGTACTGTGCTGGGTATTGTGCTGGGTATTGTGCTGGGTACTGTGCTGGGTATTGTGCTGGGTACTGTGCTGGGTATTGTGCTGGGTACTGTGCTGGGTATTGTGCTGGGTATTGTGCTGGGTATTGTGCTGGGTACTGTGCTGGGTATTGTGCTGGGTACTGTGCTGGGTATTGTGCTGGCTATTGTGCTGGGTACTGTGCTGGGTATTGTGCTGGGTATTGTGCTGGGTACTGTGCTGGGTACTGTGCTGGGTATTGTGCTGGGTACTGTGATGGCTATTGTGCTGGGTACTGTGCTGGGTATTGTGATGGCTATTGTGCTTGCCAGTGTCGGGGTCAATTTAGCCTTTCAACCAAAATGAAAGTGGTTCTATGCAAAGTTTGGTGCCATCTATGTCTAAGAGTAGCAACAAGCCTGTGAAGAACAACCAATAACTATTCCACTACAACCCATGCTAACAGGCTAAAGGATTGCTACTTTGTGCTGGGGAACGCACTGTTCTCTTTATTTCATTAGGCTAGGATCAGACTTGAGAAATGACACCTATTCTTATGATGTCAGGAAACCAATTAGAGGTGCTATGCCAATTATTATTTAAATAGAAACATTGGCCACCATAAATGCAGTTGATTTATGTTACAAAATGCGACACCTTTCCTCTCTCATCTTCTCTCCAGGTCATCTATGTAGCGAGGAATGCTAAGGACAACCTAGTCAGCTACTACCACTTTGAAAAAATGACTTTCATCCAACCTGAACCCGGCCCATGGGACGGCTACATACACAAGTTCATGAATGGAGAATGTAAGTGGTGAAATGCAGCTTCAAAAATAAACTAAGAAACAGAATGAGTAACACAGGACTCCAAAATAATTTAAATGAATTGACTGTTGTACAAATTACATTAACATACATTCACTAATACCTATCAGAAGGAAAATAAAAACCAATAGGTTATTTAGAAACAGAGAGATTCATACAAATGGTATCTAAGTTTTACTTTTGAATCAAGTCTAGAAAATAGTAACCGTTTTTTATTTAAACTGTGTATTGTTCTCTGTCACAGTGGCATGGGGTTCCTGGTACAACCACGTAAAGGATTACTGGATGGAACGAGAAAAGAAGAATATTCTCTATCTATTCTATGAAGATATGCAAGAGGTAACACCAGATTGTCCCTGTAATGGAACACTGTAAAATCCACTACACAGATAACTATGGCAACCTCTAAGCTCTCAGGAGACGTGTTATTGATGCACAACAGAACATAAAAACGTGATGATAAGTTCAGAATTATTGGTACTACAGTATATCCACCAGCGAAGACTTGTGATGGGAGAAAATGCTAACATTTGTATTCCGGAATTATCTTTATTCAAATGTATTTTTGATAATTTATTTATTTTTCTCCTCACAGAATCCTCGGAGAGAAGTGGAGCGCATCATGCACTACCTGGATCTGTCGCTTAGTGATGATGTCATCAGCCGCATTGTTGAGCTGACCTCGTTTAAGAGCATGAAGGAGAACCCGATGGCCAACTACTCATCAATGCCCGACATTTTTGACCAGTCTATCTCCCCCTTCATGAGAAAAGGTGCGCACATAGATAGATGTTGTATTGATGTAACTCTCTCATTGTCATCACTAATTTATTTAAATGGCTGATTCCTCCCAAAGTCCTCTATTATACGCCTCTATTATACGCCTCTATTATACGGCTCTATTATACGGCTCTATTATATGCCTCTATTATACGGCTCTATTAAAAACCTCTATTATACACCTCTATTAAACGGCTCTATTATACGCCTCTATTAAACACCTCTATTATACGCCTCTATTAAACACCTCTTATTATACGCCTCTATTAAACACCTCTATTATACACCTCTATTAAACACCTCTATTATACACCTCTATTATACACCTCTATTATACGCCTCTATTATATGCCTCTATTATACGGCTCTATTATACGCCTCTATTAAAGGTCACACACACATGTAATTTAATTTCCAGGCTGTAATGTGACAAACGTTAAGGATTTTTACAGTGTATGGTGATTTCCTATAGGCACTGTCGTGTGGCATTTTTTACTCAAGTTTCATTAATGTGCCAGAATGTTGTTTGTTTTACCATTACAACGGCTTCCTTTCAGGTGTGGTGGGTGATTGGACCAATTTTTTTACACCGGCCCAGAATCAACTATTTGATGCTGACTACACAAAACAAATGAAGGATTTCGACATTCCATTTCGGACCAACATCTAGCAATACTTCGCAGAGATAATGGAAACATCACAATTTAGCGGACCATGTATTTGAATGTCTGTCAACCTGTGCAGATGTATTGTGGAGAGTGAATCATGACATTTTAAAACGGCACATTGGTGAACATCCACCAGCAGCCGATGATAGTTTATAAACACAAGCAGAATCACATGTTCTACCTTTATGGAGTTCAGGTGGCCACATACAATGCAAATAAACATCCTTTGTGCTTCCAGACACACCTTTTCCCCTGAAATATTGTGATCTATTCCATGTAATGTTTTATTTTGAAGGCAATGACATGTTACAGGGTCACTCTGTTTTCACCATCCATTCAACCAAGGGATTAAATTACAATTGTTTTTAAAACATTAACAAAATAAAAGTGTAAAGTGTCATAGTTATTTGGTGCCTTTTCATTCAAAGTCTGACCTCACATATTTGACTGAACTGAATGGGAACAATCAATCAATGGTCAAAGTTCATGAAAAAAAATCTTTGGCTATCAAAAAATAATGTCAAGACACGACTGATGTTTGCCAGTCCACACCTGGGTAAAAAGACACGACTGATGTGGTAAATAGAATTTCAACCAAATATAAATCTAGGTGGATCTATCTCTTTAAATACTTCCCTTCTCACTCCCTCTCATCCCCCCTGCCCTTCACCCAGTTTTTCTTCTTCTTTTATCCTCTCTTCTTTCTCAGACTGAATCCAGGTTACTGGGCCTCTCCTTGCTGTGTTCAGCTCATCGCTGTCTCCAACGAGGAAGTGGGTGGGTCTGATCGCGGCCACGGCTGGGATCACAGTGTGTCTTTACAGTGTGTCTTCTTGTGCTACAGTGTGTCTTCTTGTGCTACAGTGTGTCTTCTTGTGTTACAGTGTGTCTTCTTGTGTAGTGTGTCTTTACAGTGTGTCTTCTTGTGCTACAGTGTGTCTTCTTGTGTTACAGTGTGTCTTCTTGTGTTACAGTGTGTCTTCTTGTGCTACAGTGTGTCTTCTTGTGTAGTGCGTCTTTACAGTGTGTCTTCTTGTGTTACAGTGTGTCTTCTTGTGTTACAGTGTGTCTTCTTGTGTTACAGTGTGTCTTCTTGTGTTACAGTGTGTCTTCTTGTGCTACAGTGTGTCTTCTTGTGCTACAGTGTGTCTTCTTGTGTAGTGTGTCTTTACAGTGTGTCTTCTTGTGCTACAGTGTGTCTTCTTGTGTTACAGTGTGTCTTCTTGTGCTACAGTGTGTCTTCTTGTGTAGTGCGTCTTTACAGTGTGTCTTCTTGTGCTACAGTGTGTCTTCTTGTGTTACAGTGTGTCTTCTTGTGTTACAGTGTGTCTTCTTGTGCTACAGTGTGTCTTCTTGTGTAGTGTGTCTTTACAGTGTGTCTTCTTGTGCTACAGTGTGTCTTCTTGTGTTACAGTGTGTCTTCTTGTGCTACAGTGTGTCTTCTTGTGTTACAGTGTGTCTTCTTGTGCTACAGTGTGTCTTCTTGTGTAGTGCGTCTTTACAGTGTGTCTTCTTGTGCTACAGTGTGTCTTCTTGTGCTACAGTGTGTCTTGTGTTACAGTGTGTCTTGTGTTACAGTGTGTCTTCTTGGGTTACAGTGTGTCTTCTTGTGTAGTGTGTCTTTACAGTGTGTCTTCTTGTGTAGTGTGTCTTTACAGTGTGTCTTTACAGTGTGTCTTTACAGTGTGTCTTTACAGTGTGTCTTCTTGTGTAGTGTGTCTGGGAAGAAACCATGTAACAATTAACAGAATTGTTAGTTGTTAGCCAATGTTCTTTTTCCACGGAGTCAGACTAAAAGAAAACGTTCTTTTCATATGAAAACTAAAACAGAGTTTCAATTGTAATGTAAGAGGCACCAAATGGTTAAATTTTAAACCCATATTCACTAAAGCTTTTTTACATGGATTCCATGGTCTCCTGCATGTAAGCAGTAATATTCTTTCAGTCTTCTTCTAAACATGCTGTGAATTCTATTTTCATTAGGATACAATATGATACAGACCAGTCACAAGAGACATTTATCTGTGTCATGTGCCTATGTTTGGCTCTTTGCCACATTGCGTAAGGTCTGTTGGTCCTGCTATTGGCTTATAAATATAAGTAAATGTATAACTTTAGGACTTAAGTTCAAGGTAATGGACATTAGGGTTCATAAGAGGATAAACAGTGTTGTGTGCACTTTTTCCGATCCCCTTTTGTTGGCAAGAATCCTAGTCGTCTGTAACACCACTGTGTGCTTGATTATGCGATAAGGAAAAGAGAAACGACCTTTCAACGCAGACATAAATTTAAATACTTATGAATCCTAACACACTTTTTGCTAACTTTCCGAACAGATTTTTGGCTCACTGTTTTGGACGATTTTTTACATTTCCTTATCCCTTCCCATCCAGATCCGGTGAAAAAAAACATTGTTCCTAAAAAAAATTGAAAGTATGTGTAATTCAGTGGGGCCTGGAGAGTTCCATAAAAGGCACTCCAGTATAAGTCAGTTTTGCAGGGAGAGTGCAGACGGCACTGTGGAAAGTAGCTGGAGGGGATAAAACATTTGGACAAACCAAAACACGTGAGGATTGAAAGAATATCAACACAGAGTCATTAAAGAACTGCAAAAAGTGAGTAATCTGAGTGGAAGATCTTGCTGAGATTTCGAGAGACAGTATGAATTGAGGGTTGTACAGGCTTGACTTAAACAAGCCTGACATTAGATGGTGGGTAATCATGTGCAGTTATGCAGAGTTTCTTTCCAATTGCTCTGTTCTCTCTCGACATCTGACAACCAAACGCACGGAAATACTAATTTCAGGATCAACAAGGAAAGAAAACAAAATCTTGTAGAGAGAAGAAAGGATTTACAATAGATAATCAAACAGAGAAAAGAAGAGCAAGCCAACATTTGCTTTGCACACTAATAAGAGGATTGTTAAATCATCCTTAAATGCTTGTGCTTCCTTTGTTCTCCTTGTGGTTTTCTTGCGGTTCCCTCTTCCTGTGGAACTTTTAGTCATGGCAGAAGAAGAAATGTCATATAGTGAGTCCATCATGGCGGCGACAAACTCCCTCTACCGCTTCCCCCTGATCAAGATAAATGGGATCCCGTTGATGTGCCATATTGCCAACAACTGGAACTCTATCTCAGCCTTTCTCCCTGATCCTTCAGATCTTCTCATTGCCACCTACCCCAAAGCAGGTATATGGGAAGCAGATTTTAAATGTAGTCTTTTTACACCAGACTAAAATGTATGTTCATTGAATGAAAAATGTACTAAATTCAATTTGTATTGGACCAGGTAGAGTAAATAGTGGATTATACCATGGCAAAGTAACCTAAACATTTTCAAATCAAACCATCCAATTCATAATTTTAGCTCTGTCTAATTGCTACAACTGCAGTGGGTTGAGACAGTCCTCCAAACCACATCTGATGCTGTTCTGACGCGACCACTCAACCAGGTTGTTTTGGTTGCGAATCTTATGTCATAGAAGAGGGGTAAGCAAACTATGGCCCGCGGGCCAAATCCTTGAGGCGATTCCATTTGCCCTGCGGTAGGTATTAAAACAGTTTTGAAGGGAGGTCCAAAATAACTTGCTAGTCCAATTGTTAGATAGAATAACTAGAATGTACATTGTCATTCAGGTGAGTGGTGGACAGTTGGCAGCTGGAATGATTGTGCCGGTGTGTGTGTTCTTGTCAACTATTTATTTTCTTCAGGAACCACATGGGTCCAGGAGATTGTAGACCTGCTGCTTCACAACGGTGACGCTGAGGTTGCTAGGAGAGCCCCGACTCCTCAACGAATCCCCTTCCTGGAGATCCACTCCCCCGCCCCCATCCCCGCGGGTGTGTGTGTGTGTGTGTGTGGGACACCTTTATTCGTTTATTGAGACAGATAAATATTCAAATGGGAACAGATTTGATTTTGCTCGATTTATAGTGGCCATGTTATGTTTAGCTTAAGGTTTGCAAAAATATTTCCTGGAGGCACAATTTTAATTTACTAAAACCTACAATAGTATATAAGTATAAAAGTAGTATGGCCCTGTTGTGTGTACTCCAAAAATGTTTATTCAAAGTAAATACAAGTTTGCATATATTAATATTGCCGTGGTTGGGAAAACAAAAGAATGAAACGAGGTTGCAGAATTAGAGCTGCAAAGTTTTTTAACCCATAAGTAAACACTTTTTTCCTTCATTCATTTCATTGTTCTTCTTTTAGGTTTGGATCTTCTCGAAAAAATGGACCCCCCAAGGGTCATAAAGACCCATCTACCTATCCAGTTGGTGCCCAAAGGGTTCTGGGAAAATAAATGCAAGGTACGGTACATTTGAGTGACTTTACAGATGTTCTTAAACATAACGACTTATACTAAGGAGTGCATGTGCTTTCCCAACTAAACCTCCTCTGGACTCTCTATTTTTAAATTTACATTAGCATTCTTTGAATTTTAATTTTTCTGATATTTAGCAACATTAAGTGTACATGCCCTTCCTGTGCATATGAGCCTGAGACACCTTACATTCAAAGTTGGCGTACTAGGAGGGACTTTTGGGCAATGTTTTGGGTACGATCTAGATCTACTGATTGTACCTGGTGAAATTGGTTTAAAACATTTGATAAGAAAACACAGTTAATTACAGTAAGTGAACACATATACAAAATTACAGTAACTAAATAAATGTAAAACAATACTGCAATAGTTTACCTTTCCCCTGCTATGGTCCTTCCAGGTCATCTATGTAGCGAGGAACGCTAAAGACAACATAGTCAGCTACTACCACTTTGATCAAATGAATAAAACTCAGCCCGAACCCGGCCCATGGGACGGCTACATACACAAGTTCATGAATGGAGAATGTAAGTCATGCTTCACAGTTGGGGTGGTGGCCAAACGTAGCCAGAACCCTTTTGTCAGTGCTAATGAGAGTGTTGAGGTACTGATTTAAACTGTTTACTCTTCTACAGTGCCATGGGGTTCCTGGTACAACCACGTAAAGGATTACTGGCTGGAACGAGAGAAGAAGAATATACTCTATCTATTCTATGAAGACTTAAAAGAGGTAAAGAAGAGTTGTCCAAATTGTTCATTTAAAATAAATCTTTAGGTTACACTTGTGTTTCTTAAACAATGGAGGAATGGGTGACATCCCACTCACTTCATAGAACCAACGTTATAATGTTAACCTGAAATCTCCACTAATGCTTTCTGCTTTACCAGCCTGAAACTTGACTCTAGGTTTTGAATGGTTTGAGATATAACTTGTGATGAACACGTATGTAAATAAAGTTTGATGTTGCTTAAAGTTTTCCTGAACTTCCTGTTACTTTCCTTGTGGATGTAAACCCATAATTGATCCAGGCAGGTAAATAAAGAGCTTACAATAATGTCATGGGTCACATCAGAAAAGTCCTGGGTTACCTCGACATAACCTTTGTATCCTAAACACAGTCTAGCCCTTGCCATTGTAAATCATATAAGCTAGCCGAATGTGAGGAATGGTGAGAAAGGACTGGAGAGCCAGTCACAGGTGTACATAAAAGAGGTATTTATTCTGCCCAAAATAGAATGACAAAATAACACACTGATCAACGAACGAATGAAGAATATATATAAGACCGCGTAGTTCAGATGCGACAATTGGCGTGACAACAGAAGTTAATACAATACAATGGACACGTCTTCTGATTATATGGACAGATTCGAAAGCATTTCAACTAAACACTAAAAAGTTATTTATTTTCCTCACAGAATCCTCGGAGAGAAGTGGAGCGCATCATGCACTACCTGGATCTGTCGCTTAGTGATGATGTCATCAGCCGCATTGTTGAGCTGACCTCGTTTAAGAGCATGAAGGAGAACCCGATGGCCAACTACTCATGTATCCCTGAAGAGATCTTTGACAAATCCATCTCCCTCTTCATGAGAAAAGGTCAGCCACTTACACACAGATAGACATTGACATTTTATAATCCCATAACGAGATAATGGGCACGAAGTGAAGTCTGAAGCTGAAGTCGTTGCCATTTAGAAGAACTGGTAGTACATTTGATTTTACATAAATTAGCAGACAAAAACAAATGTTTTTACTGCTATCTCTAGATATTTTGCTCTCATCTGTATTATTGTGCTTTTTTGTATGTCCTGTTGATTACCACCCGTTGATTACCACCCGTTGATTACCACCCGTTGATTACCACCCGTTGATTACAACCAGTTGATTACCACCAGTAGATTACCAAACAACCTGTTCACAGCAAATAAGCTTCATAGTTGGATCTTTCCACTCCTCAATTGTCCACTTACTGCAACCATTTTTTTTTCAGTCGAAAGAAGTGATACTTGTTGTTATAAGGACTAATACATAGATTCTTCAGTGTTTTAGTATACTATATTGGCTAATATAGCTTAATGACTATTTCAGTGTACAGATTCAGACTATTTTATTAGGTTTCAGCTGTTTGGTAATTTCAGAATGTTGTACACATGACATTTACTGTTTCAATTCGGTTTCCTCTCAGGTGTGGTGGGTGATTGGATAAATCATTTCTCCCCGGCCCAGAATCAACTCTTTGATGAAGACTACAAAAGACAAATGAAAGATGTAAACATCCCTTTCCGGACCAAAATCTAGTCAGTCTATTTCCAACACTGTGCAACTAACCAGACCAAAGATCAGTAGAAACGTTTATAGGAACCATGTCTGTGCAACTAACCAGACCAAAGATCAGTAGAAACGTTTATAGGAACCATGTCTGTGCAACTAACCAGACCAAAGATCAGTAGAAACATTTATAGGAACCATGTCTGTGCAACTAACTAGACCAAAGATCAGTAGAAACATTTATAGGAACCATGTCTGTGCAACTAACTAGACCAAAGATCAGTAGAAACATTTATAGGAACCATGTCTGTGCAACTAACCAGACCAAAGATCATTAGAAACATTTATAAGAACCATGTGCAGTGAGATGGAAACTAAGTATGATAAATATCGTTTTTTATCACTGTGGTAAAATATTTTCAACATCTGCCCTTTGTTCTAAATAGTGAGTTGAAGCTTCATATAAAATCATTTGTAGAGACCATTTTGTAGAAATAATCAACGGTAAGGAAGTCACCTTATTCTCAGCTGAGTGAACTTAACTTTTGTGAAATACAATGGAGACTTTCTGTAATCTATATATATTCAGCAGAGACATTAAAGGAGCCATAAGATGAATAGTGCTAAAACTGGAGGGAGAAAAAACTGGAGTCAAGAGTATCCAAGTTTAACAAAAAAAATGCTCAGTTTAATACATACTTTATTTCTGAAAAGAAAGAATAAAACCGTGATTATTGTTCTGGTGGGTTCTAACCCCAAACCAATCAAAAAACTGTCTGTATACAAATGTAGTTATGTGGATTTTTCAGATGAATTTATGGTGTAGGTTTTTTTGTAGATATTCCTGTTTTTGTCCTTTGTTCTCTATCGGTTGGCTCAGAAGAGCTCTTCATTTGTTTGTTGGTTGTGATATTTTTCAATCTTCTCTTTGTCTTCCTCCTCCCAATCTCCAAATACACTTCTAGATTTCTACTTTTCCTACAAAGAAAGAAGAAAAGCAGTATATTTGAGGATAGTTGGCTGGAATCATAGTTAAAAATAAACGCAGGCAACTAAAGCGATAAGCGATCATATAAAAGCTATCATTCTGTTTCTTTTAATTTCACTTGTCATAGTACAAATAATTTAGATTTTTCACTAAGTATTCTACAGTGTGCCACAGTATGGCCGATGCCCAAGCGTTCGGCAAACCTTCTGGTGACATCAGCAGAAGAACATAATCGGCCGTGAACTGCCAAGCCTCCTGTCTGGTAGAGCCTTGTAGCCAACTGCTACCGTGTAACCATTTGTTGCAGCAGAAGAACCCAGAGAATGCAGCTAGATTCAGCCAGACTCAGCCAGGCTCAAGCATCTAAACGCTGATTACCGAGCGATATTAATTCTAACAGTTTAAAACAACACCCATAGAGGCCATAGCAACAGAGTACACCCAGAGGCCATAGCAACAGAGTACACCCAGAGGCCATAGCAACAGAGTACACCCAGAGGCCATAGCAACAGAGTACACCCAGAGGCCATAGCAACAGAGTACACCCAGAGGCCATAGCAACAGAGTACGGGACAGTACAGATGCACATTTAAGCATGAGCTGGAGCAGTTTCTCAGAACCTTCCCCAGGGACCTCTAGATATTTCCGAATACTGTTGTAGTACTGAAAATCTCTTCTGATTCATCTAATCAAGAGCTGGATATTTAGTTGACAAGTTCATTCGGGTGTGCTAGCTCAGGATAAGATCAAATACATGGATGTGGTTACCTAGACGAGGTCTGAGAACCACTGAGATAAAGATCACAAGATATTGCGAAGAACAACTCTTGGTAAGGACATAAACACAGAGTTGCTTTGCATAACACCGACATAAACACAGAGTTGCTTTGCATAACACTGACATAAACACAGAGTTGTTTTGCATAACACAAACACAACCGCTAGCCAATAGTGTGTTGTGATACCTTGTTGTTGTTACAGGTTCATGTAGGATGGTTGTCAAGATTAGTCTGTAATAAGATGATTAAATGTGTTAACGAGGGATGAACAGATGAAATTACAAGTACAAGAGTAATGAGAGTGAGTATAGAGATATTATACATGGAATTATATAGGGAATTATACAGGGAATTATACAGGGAGTTATATAGGGAGTTATATAGGGAATTATACAGGGAATTATACAGGGAGTTATATAGGGAATTATACAGGGAATTATATAGGGAATTATACATGAAATTATATAGGGAAGTATACAGGGAATTATACATGGATTATATAGGGAATTAGAGTAGAGATATGTAAATACAGACAGCGGTGAGGTGATCAAGTGATGGAAAGAACAGAATATTGAAAGGAGGAGGTTTTGTGGGAAGGTTGAACAAATTGACAAGAATTAAACATTATGATGCAAATTACCTTAACAAATTGAAAGGATTATTTAGTTTATATTGAGTAAAAAATAACGAGAGAGAAAGTTACAAAAATAAATGTCACATTTTTATCTAAGCTGTTGTTAACATAGAGAACAAATAAACGTTACAGGTATAACCAACTAATCAAAATACTTTTAAAGTAGAACTTGCATGGTTTGTTTACTACGGTAAAGATGTGCTCACGGTGTGTCTATAAATGATTAGAAACACTTACTCTCCAGGTAGTTACGGGCAACGAACTTCAAAACCTCGTCAATCAGGATGACAGGGAATGAGAGCTTCAGAACCACCAACCATTGCTCCATGTTCAAGTGGGTCAACTTGAAGACCATCTGCGTGCGCGAGAAGGAGACACAAGTGTGTGGTTAGGGGCGAACCACTGATGATAAAGACGATTGGGCCGTTTCCATGGCAACAGTACTTACGGGCAGGGGGTCAACATAGATGATCATGAAGTGGAGAGACATGGACAGAACCATGGCACCAACCAGCCAGAAGTTGCTCCAGGGGGGCATACGTATGAGAGACTGGTTCTCAGACAAGCTGAAAGAAATACATTTTACCATCACATGAGTGGTTGAGCTTGAGTATGCCTGTGTGTGTGTGTGTGTAAGAGCTTGTGTGTGTGTGTGTTCTGTTTCTGACCTGTTGAGGGCATTGGACATCTCGATGGTGACCAACACAGACAGAGCCATGGTCATGGGAGGAGAAGCCTCAAACACCTTGCAGACAACGCCGGCAAAGTCTTCATTCTCATCGCAGCACTGCATGAAGTGGGACAGCTGGTAGAAGGTCACACCGGGACCAGTTTGATCGTACAAGAACCACCAGACGGCGGCTGCCACAGTGGCGGCACCAACGTATCCTGAAGCAGACAAAACAGACCGTCAGACAAACCGAACAGACAGACTGTCAGACAAACCGAACAGACAGTCAGACAAACAGAACAGACAGACATGTCAGACAAACTGAACAGACAGACTGTCAGACAAACCGAACAGACAGTCAGACAAACAGAACAGACAGACATGTCAGACATAACCTCAAGGTCGTCAAACAGCCCCGAGCAGACACTGCTTGTGCCAAATGGAACGGGTCTACGTGACTCAATTTATCTCCGTATTCTCTATGAGATCATGGTAGATATTCCTTATATGGGGCCCTTGTGGTTTTGATAAGGTTACCATTTGGGAAGTAGATAGTAGAACGTTTACCTCCAATGACCATATATCTGAAGAACAACCAGCCGGAGATCAGGGGCTCCTTGGCAGAGCGGGGTTTACGTCCCATGATGTCCAGGTCGGGGGGGTTGAAGCCCAGGGCGGTGGCAGGCAGACCATCAGTCACCAGGTTGACCCACAGCAGCTGGACGGGGATGAGAGCCTCTGGCAGACCCAAGGCAGCAGTCAGGAAGATACTGAGACGAAAGGAGAAGTACAATTAGTCCAGTTCTGGTTTGTCCCATGTAGCTCAGATGGTATGCAGGGTATGCATCAAGTGGCCAGACTCACCAGACGACCTCTCCAACGTTGGAGGAGATGAGATAACGGATGAACTGCTTCATGTTGTTGTAGATGGCACGGCCCTCCTCAACGGCAGACACGATGGATGAGAAGTTGTCATCAGCCAGGACCATTTCAGAGGCTGACTTGGCAACGGCAGTGCCAGAGCCCATGGCGATGCCAATCTCTGCCTTTTTCAGGGCAGGGGCATCGTTCACACCATCACCGGTCTGGTTTACGAGAACATAGAAGTTAGTTGAAGAAGTGCGTTAGTCACATCAGCCATTTAAAAACTGTATCCGGTTGTGAGAGATATGTGTGTTCACCTGGCTGTCTTTAAATGATTTTTAATGAAGTAGGATGTCAATCGAAAATGATTGACATCTCAAAAATGTACTAACTGTTGAGATTCTGGATTTTAGAGTGGACTTTATATTCAGTTAAACTACTATGAACAATTGGAAGATGTCTTTTATATTATCTCCGCATCTGTCATGGCCTCACCATGGCGGTGATCTCGTCTTGGCCTTGCAGGAAACCAACAATCTTGGACTTGTGGGAGGGTTCCACACGAGCATAGCAGCTAGCGTTTCTGACAGCGTCGCTTTGCTCTTCAAATGAGGGCAGATCGTCAAACTCGCGACCAGTGAAGGCCTTTCCAGTCACATCCTCATCCTCGGTGAAGATGCCAATACGACGGCAGATGGCCACGGCAGTTCCCTTGTTGTCACCTGAAAGAGTAAACCGGTGACAATAACCAATCAGATTAGCTGCAGAAAACGTTTACACATATCAACCACATTGTAGAGAGTGTCAGTGAGGGCTGTGGTTTCTATAGGAGAGAACCTGAAGTGACCCACTGACCAGTGATCATGATGACACGGATTCCAGCAGCTCTGCACAGCAGAATGGCGGGTGTGACCTCCTTACGTGGAGGATCCAGCATACCAACGCAACCAACGAAGGTCAGGTCAGTCTAGAGACGAGGGCAAAGCGAAAGAAGGGTGAAAAAACTATTGGCTGGACAAATTTTCATGAAAGTTTCTATCAATGTATCCACCCATTCACCTCCTCCATCCACCCATTCACCTCCTCCATCCTCCCATTCACCTCCTCCATCCTCCCATTCACCTCCTCCATCCACCCATTCACCTCCTCCATCCACCCATTCACCTCCTCCATCCACCCATTCACCTCCTACATCCTCCCATTCACCTCCATCCACCCATTCACCTCCTCCATCCACCCATTCACCTCCTCCATCCTCATATTCACCTCCTCCATCCTCCCATTCACCTCCTCCATCCTCCCATTCACCTCCTCCATCCTCACATTCACCTCCTCCATCCACCCATTCACCTCCATCCACCCATTCACCTCCTCCATCCACCCATTCACCTCCTACATCCTCCCATTCACCTCCTCCATCCTCATATTCACCTCCTCCATCCTCCCATTCACCTCCTCCATCCTCCCATTCACCTCCATCCTCCCATTCACCTCCTCCATCCTCCCATTCACCTCCTCCATCCTCATATTCACCTCCTCCATCCTCCCATTCACCTCCTCCATCCTTATATTCACCCACTCGTACAACTACACAGGAAGTATTTCTGACCTCGTATTCGATGAACTTGGTGGAGTCCTCCAGCTTCATTTCCTCGACCTTTAGGGGCGTGTCACGTGTGGCGAGGGCCAGACAACGCAGAGTGTCACGACCACAACCCCATTCCTTAATCACAGCCAGAATCTTGTCCTTAACGGCAGCAGTCAGGGGAACACGGGTGGTGCCAACGCGGACGTAGGCACACCTGTCAATCACACCCTCTGGGGCGCCCTATTGGTTGAGGAGAACATGGAGAAATGGTGGGTTTTAAGACAGGGACCAAAATTCAATTTCTGACCTGGCTAATTAGAAAATACAGTCACTGAGTCCCACTGTGAAGTGGAACATCAAAATGAAATATCAATAAGGTCATAGCCTGAGCACAATGGACCAATAAAGCATCAGCACAGGGTCACATGGGTGTTTAGCCTGAGCACAATGGACCAATAAAGCATCAGCACAGGGTCACATGGGTGTTTAGCCTGAGCACAATGGACCAATAAAGCATCAGCACAGGGTCACATGGGTGTTTAGCCTGAGCACAATGGACCAATAAAGCATCAGCACAGGGTCACATGGGTGTTTAGCCTGAGCACCATGGACCAATAAAGCATCAGCACAGGGTCACATGGGTGTTTCAGGACAAAAGTGAGAGACAGAAACCAACCTTCACAAACATCTTAGCATCACCACTGCCTTTGGCGGGAGTGCAATACACGGACATGGACTTCCTGTCACGGGAGAACTCCAGGGTGAATTCCTTCTTCATCAGCTGCTTGATCACTGAACAACAGGCGTTAGCTCTATCAGGCTTGGACAGGTTGTTAACGTTGGAGTTGAACACATTCATCTTCTCCACCAAGCAGCACATGGCGGTCTCTGTGGCTTCACCCACTTTCTCATAGATCTTTTTGCTCTGAAGGGTTGAGAGAGAAACAGAGAGAAATGAACAAATGTTGTTTCGTCTGTTTTTAGGCAATTGCAGAAGCAAACGCTGGAATATTTAAGGATAACTCAGATAATGGCTAACATGCTGCTTCTCTGCTACCAAATGAGAAAAGGTTAAATGACAAAGGAATAAATTAATTACTTCGTTGTAGTCTAAGGAGGAGTCATTGCACAGTGAAGCAATGGTTGCCAGCTCAACAAGGCCATCATATGATCCACAGTTGGTTCTAGCGCCTCCCTGGGAACTGAGAGAGAGAGAGAGAAAGGCAAGATATGTTAACCTTTTTGTAGGACGAGGCGTAGTGACCTGATTTTATAAAGCTAGATGCTGGTTGTCTACTTACACCTCTCCTTCTGGGGTGTACTTGGACCCGGAGATGTCGAACATATCCAAATTCACATGGTCGCCATCAACGTTCTTGATGATGAACATCTAGTGGGTGAATATAGAGATAGTGGTGAAATGTCTGTTTGTGTGAGTGTGTCCAACAAACAGGTCTGAATAGAGCCAAATTGGACACTAGGTAAACTAAAAGGTGTCCATGTTCAGTAAAATGTGTATATATGTGTCTGTTTTTTACAACTTTGGCAGGACACATTCGATTGGTTCAAAGGCCAGATGATTGAACAGGCCAGCAGTTCCCGGCCGCTGTTGTATGGTACCAAGTTCTGTGTAGAACCCACCTTGGTCACACACATCTGGTTGGTGGTCAGGGTTCCAGTCTTATCAGAGCAGATGACGGAGGTGCAGCCCAGGGTCTCCACAGAGGGAAGAGAGCGGACAATGGCGTTCTTCTTGGCCATACGACGGGTACCGAGAGCCAGGCAGGTGGTGATGACAGCGGGCAGACCTGATTAACAGGATAAAAGCAAAACCACGGGTCAACCAAAAAGTACCGATATAGTGAGAATAGCATGGTGGTATAATAAGATATATATAAGATAACGTCACAGACAACAAACGTGTTTTACTACACACACATTTACACCCACACAACTCATCTCACTCCCGAACACACACACACACACACACACTCTTCCCCTGTTCACTTCCTTACCTTCGGGGATGGCGGCCACAGCCAAGGCAATGGCAATCTTGAAGTAGTAGACGGCCCCACGGATCCAGGAACCTCCATGGACGGGGTCGTTGAAGTGGCCGATGTTGATGGCCCAGACGGCGACGCAGATCAGAGAGATGACCTTGGACAACTGCTCGCCGAACTCGTCCAGCTTAGCCTGCAGGGGTGTCTTCTCCTGCTCCGTGGCGGCCATCTGGTCACGGATCTTGCCAATCTCTGTGGCGACTCCGGTAGCCACGACAACACCAATGGCCCTGCCGGCAGCAACGTTGGTGCCCTGTGGTTTGTTGAACATAGTGAATAATTTTGATATGGTTATACACATTATTCTATGTTGGCAGGAGATAGGGAGATACTCGTGTAATTGTGACAATTGTGGAGAAATGAAACAGAGATGAAGGAATGGAGGAAAGGAAGTTAGGACGGATACTCACGGAGAAAAGCATGTTCTTTTTGTCCTGGTTGACAGCTCTGGGGTCAGGGACTGGGTCAGTGTGTTTGATCACACTGACAGACTCACCTGAGAGGTGAACACAGACAATGGTCAATACAACCCTAAACCTTACAGACCGTAACCCTTACAGACCGCAACCCTAACCCTTACAGGCCCTAACCCTTATAGGCCTAGATTTCTTGATAAGACAAAACATATAAATAAATGTGTACACTAATGTGTTGTTTATCCTGAATGAATTGTCACTCTATATTATTTTATTCTCTACATAGTTAATTTTGTATATATATATATAAAATGGAAAATCTCCTCAAAAATCTCCTTTTATAGATATAAAATGGAAAATCTCCTCACCAGTAAGGATGGACTGGTCAATGCGGAGAGTGGTGGAACGGATGGCTACGATTCTGATGTCAGCTGGGACTTTGTCTCCGACTGGTGGAGAGAGAGAGAGAGAGAGGGAGAGAGAGGGAGAGAGAGAGAGGGAGAGGGAGAGAGAATAAGTATACAGCTTAATCTAAAATGACACTTTATTTCAAACCGACCAATCAGACTAAGCCAAATGAACTCCATGGAAATTCCAGACTTGAAGGGCAACAGGTGATTATGTGTGGGTTATATGAGTGGGCTATATGTGTGGGCTATATGTGTGGGCTATATGAGTGGGTTATATGTGTGGGCTATATGTGTGGGCCATATGAGTGGGTTATATGTGTGGGCTATATGAGTGGGTTATATGTGTGGGCTATATGTGTGGGCCATATGAAGGGTTATATGTGTGGGCTATATGTGTGGGCTATATGTGTGGGCTATATGTGTGGGTTATATGTGTGGGCTATATGTGTGGGCTATATGAGTGGGCTATATGTGTGGGCTATATGTGTGGGCTATATGTGTGGGTTATATGAGTGGGCTATATGTGTGGGTTATATGAGTGGGCTATATGTGTGGGCTATATGTGTGGGCTATATGAGTGGGCTATATGTGTGGGCTATATGTGTGGGCTATATATGAGTGGGCTATATGTGTGGGCTATATGTGTGGGCTATATGAGTGGGCTATATGAGTGGGCTATATGTGTGGGCTATATGTGTGTGGGCTATATGTGTGGGCTATATGTGTGGGCTATATGTGTGGGTTATATGTGTGGGCTATATGAGTGGGTTATATGTGTGGGCTATATGTGTGGGCCATATGAGTGGGTTATATGTGTGGGCTATATGAGTGGGTTATATGTGTGGGCTATATGTGTGGGCTATATGTGTGGGCTATATGAGTGGGCTATATGAGTGGGCTATATGTGTGGGCCATATGAAGGGTTATATGTGTGGGCTATATGAGTGGGCTATATGTGTGGGCTATATGTGTGGGTTATATGAGTGGGCTATATGTGTGGGTTATATGAGTGGGCTATATGTGTGGGCTATATGTGTGGGCTATATGAGTGGGCTATATGTGTGGGCTATATGTGTGGGCTATATGTGTGGGCTATATGAGTGGGCTATATGAGTGGGCTATATGTGTGGGCTATATGTGTGGGCTATATGTGTGGGCTATATGTGTGGGCTATATGTGTGGGCTATATGTGTGGGCTATATGTGTGGGCTATATGTGTGGGCTATATGTGTGGGCTATATGTGTGGGCTATATGTGTGGGCTATATGTGTGGGCTATATGTGTGGGCTATATGAGTGGGCTATATGAGTGGGCTATATGAGTGGGCTATATGAGTGGGCTATATGTGTGGGCTATATGTGTGGGCTATATGTGTGGGCTAGAAGGGGAGAAGCGCTGGGGCAGGTGCCAGAGGAGTATTAATACCCCAGATTATGTTCTCCCTCCCTCAGCAAGTTTCACAGAAATGCACCTCCCTCCTCCTTCCCTCCCTCTAAATGCCTTATATGGGCAGGTTCCACCCTCCCCTCCTCCTTCCCTCCCTCTAAATGCCTTATTTGGGCAGGTTCCACCCTCCCCTCCTCCTTCCCTCCCTCTAAATGCCTTATATGGGCAGGTTCCACCCTCCCCTACTTCTTCCCTCCCTCTAAATGCCTTATATGGGCAGGTTCCACCCTCCCCTCCTCCTTCCCTCCCTCTAAATGCCTTATATGGCCAGGTTCCACCCTCCCCTCCTCCTTCCCCAGGCTCGTTACCCACATTCTCTGCACATAAGCATGCAAAAAAAATACAACTATTAATTGTAAAACTTAATGACATACTTCATGATTTCCACACATTCTCCCTCACTGATGTATTTGTTTGGTGGTATCCACACTGTAACCATGGGACATTCTCAAAAGGAAATACACACAAAGATGTTGATAACGATGAGAAAACAGGAACTTACCGGACACCTCCACAATATCTCCGGGGACCATACCAATGGCCTTGATCTTCTGGACGCTCTTCCTGTCAGTACGGAAGACTTTTCCCATCTCGGGCTCGTACTCCTTCAGAGCCTCAATGGCGGACTCAGCGTTACGCTCCTGTGGTATTTAGCCAGACACACGGGCATCAATACAAACACTTGTCACAAACACAAGTACTAGTAATGGGACTACAGTCAAAACACAATGGGACTACAGTCAAAACACAATGGGACTACAGTCAAAACACAATGGGACTACAGTCAAAACACAATGGGACTACAGTCAAAACACAATGGGACTACAGTCAAAGAACAATGGGACTACAGTCTAAACACAATGGGACTACAATAGTTTTAATAGGAATTGTTTCAATGGAGCAATATCGCCACTTTCTAAATATCCCAATTCCCAAATATCCCATCACCACCACTAACCTGCCACACTCCAACAACTGCATTAGCGATGAGGATGAGGAGGATGACGAAGGGCTCGACGAAGGCAGTAACGGTCTCCTCACCTTCCTCAAACCAAGCCAGCACCTGCGCACAAACAGATAGCAAGCTCATCATTTGGTGTGTGATTTAGCATCATAGAATACAGGTCACACTGTCTACATGGAAATCACTGTTTCATAATCACCATTTAAATCTGTGCTAATTCAATGCAATTCATATCTGAAGTAAACACTCACTACAGCTGTTTTATAGCAATATCATTTAATGATTCTGAATCGGCTGCAAAGCAGATAATTCCATTTACCTATTTGATATCCATTAGTTATTCGTAGAGTGGTGTGCACACGTTTGTAATGATGTCATGGATGGGTTGGCACAACCGGGATATTCTCCTGAGGGAAGCCCTAGCCTAAATCTTTTAGGAAAGCCCCCGGTGATGCAGATTGTTGAGAACGAGGGGCCGACAATGTGAGAAGGATTACGGTGATCAAACGGAGGTCTCTGACAGGACCACGTGTCCACGTGTTTGTGGCATTACTGTTATTTATAGGGCTTCAGTTTGTTTACTGGTGGACTCCACCTGCTTTTATTAACAGAAAATACCACACAACCTGCTATCAAGACTTACAAGGTGTCAATTAAAGCATGGACACCACACTCTGTATTTATAAAAGGCATTTGGGTATTTGTATTTTATTAAATGTAAAGCCAGTTTAAAATAAAGATGGTTGTGACGTCTATATATGCACAGTGGTTTATTTATTAGCACCATTAGCTGCTCATGCTATAGCATTAGTTATTACACAGGTTTTTTATCAGAGAATCAGCAAGCTGATGTAGAATGCTTTCTTGGAACTTAGTGATGTTCAGCTGTTGTCCAAATTTCAGCAACCATACCAGCTAGAACATTCTGGAATGCAGTTCCGGACTATATTTCACAATGTAGGGTGACTTAATCCTTGTCCATCTGATCTCCACGACTTATAACCCCGTGCTCCTGAAGTTTCCACTTCAACCTTCTCTACCTCTTTCTATGGAGGCCAGTCGTTCCTTCCTTTAGACATGACCTTTCTCCAAAGGATACAGTTTCCCTTCGCTAACTTGAGTCTTACTTAAAATAAACTATTACCACCACGCCTACACCCTGTGCCCCCATCTCACATACACACTTCAATTTTCGCCTTCTAAGGACATGGTGACAGCTGCCCAAAGGGGTGAAAGCTTGGGGTGGCAATTGATACACTTTCAACGACCCCTGTTGACGAACCCCTTAACAACTTCTCTTGTTCAAACACATTTTCTGAGAGTAACAGAGACTAAAGAAGGTACAAATTGTTTGACAAAGTGAAATGTCAGCAAGGCATTCTGGGATACTGGTGTTGGCCAGTTGCCACGATCACAGGTGTAAATGTAACACTTTAGGTGCAAATGATATTAATATTAATGATATTAATTAAGGTCATACAAATTAAGGATCGAAACTAAGTCTAGGAGAGAATGGAACATGAAAATACTTAAATAAAAATATTTTTTAAACTCTCAAAATCATTTCACAGGTGCGTGAATTAATATATTGTTCAGGTTTGATAAAGAGTGGGGTGAAGTTGAATCTTATACAATTTAATTGAATAATCAATTAGAAGGACACTTAAGTAAATTAATGAGACTCAATAATAAAATGAGAGATTAGGACATATTATTACTGCTAGTAACTATGACTACTAGTATTACTGCTAGTAACTATGACTACTAGTATTACTGCTAGTAACTATGACTACTAGTATTACTGCTAGTAACTATGACTACTAGTATTACTGCTAGTAACTATGACTACTAGTATTACTGCTAGTAACTATGACTACTAGTATTACTGCTAGTAACTATGGCTGCTTTTACATAGCTTGACCAATAATAACCTGTGATGAAATAATACTTGTGTAGTCTTTGTATTTACTCACAAATGAGATACAGGCAGCCAGCAGCAAAATTCTGACCAACAGATCTTCAAACTGCTCTACGATCAGCTCCCAGGTACTCTTACCTACGAACAGACACAGAGTGGTAAAAAGGGAATAAAGTCATATTAATTTATGTTCTAAGAAATGTGTGTGGAATTGTAATTTCTTTGTAATTGTCAGGAGGCTGTAATGTATAGAATGTTTTGCTTGAGTTGTAAACCACAATGAATTACTACAATTTGAAAAGGCGAAATGACCCATTTACAAGTATTTAATTTATTGACATGTCTACAGGGTTAAAGAACTATTGTTCCCACGGTGTGAGGATTAAATGAACAATATTCCATAAACGTTTGTTTACATGTTAATTAGACCCTGACAATGTTGTAATTTCAATTGTAGCCAGGTGGCCACTCAGGTGAATCATGTAAATTGTGTAGTAATGTTCTAGATCTCCAGAGAGTGCTTTTGATTGGTGAATAAGAATGGGAGTGACAGTTGATGTGAACCACTCACCCTCCTCAGCAGGCAGTGCTGGAGGTGTCCAATCACAACGCAGGAAAGGGAAGGTGGGAAAAACAGAATTTAAAATGTTAAATATAAAAGTGATGTTTGGCAATTACTATATAATATGTTAAACATAACATGATCAGGTATTGTTCATCATTGTGGTTCTATCAAAAGTGAAACAATTAAAACAATGACTAAAAGCATGAGTATACAATGTTTTAACTTTTGCTTTAATTAAACAAACCTCAGCATCTGAAAGAACACACATATAATGACCATAAACTGACCATTGACCATAAATATATTAATATGTGGTCTATTAAATGGTGAACACTTAACAACAGCAATTGTCATGTCTTTGATTATAGTTCTTGCTAAAAGTGTATTAATATACATTAATGCTCATTAAAAACTGTAGAAATTGATAATCATTAAATCATAGCCAGAAAAGCAACATACTTAATACATTTGCACCAATCGGGTGCAGATATTCCGAGTAGCCAATCAAAGCCAACCATTGATCAGAACATAAGCTGTCAAATGTCCGACCAATCATTCCTGTTAATAATCTAGGGACCTCCCCTTCTGCATTCAAGCTCACCCTGTATATCATCCTGGAAGACTCTTGAGCCATCACCTGTCAATCTCCCACTTGACTCCTCCTCCTTCCCTCTTTAAATAGCCCTTCAAATCCCCCCAAAAGTATCTGCTTCTCCATGTCTCTGCACGACCATATCTAGCACCTGTTGCAACTAACCAAATCCCTTTCTAAAAAAAAGTTTTCAACAGAGAACTTCCATGCCTTTTGCACTTGTCCCATATTGTCTCATATTGTCCCATAGTAAAACAAAATGTGAAACGCTGGTCTCTAATGGTACAGTGATAGCTGTAAAACGCTGGTCTCTAATGGTACAGTGCTAGCTGTAAAACGCTGGTCTCTAATGGTACAATGATAGCTGTAAAACGCTGGTCTCTAAAGGTGCATCCCAGCTGTATTTGATCTAGACAGGCATCCATCTGCGTTTCTTCTCTATGCTCTCTCTTCGTCTCTACGTCTCTCCTCTCTACTCCGTCTCTACGTCTCTCTTCGTCTCATGCACCGTCAGTCACTCTGTTGGTCTCACCATTGGGCCCATACTTGGCGAAGTTTTTCTTGACCTGGTCTGGTGTGAGACCAGTGTCCAAATTCACAGCGAAGTGGGCCAGGCACTCGGCCGTCGTCTTCATGTGGGCGTGCTCCATCCTGGCTCCTAGCCGACTCCTCTTTCCGGGCTCCTGTGGGTGTTGTTGTGTTGCTTTTTCCTCTATGGTTTGGTACGTGTGGTGCTAGAACTTATGCTGGACTCTCGGTTTGTATCGACCCCTCCACAAGCAGGAGTGCTGGACTGACAGAAAGGCAAATTAGCTAACAGCACTGCAAGGCTTTATATCAGCACGGTGCCAGGCTATTGGTCGGGACCTCGCGAGTACACGCCCCTAAATTCCGGTAGAGATCCACAGGGTCGTGAGGGTGGGGCTGGAGGTGGGGTAACAGAGGAGGTAAGACGGTCGCCTTGAACAGGGACCGTAGACCAGGCTTGGGACGGAGCTGGGGGCAGGGGGCAGGGGGTGTGTCCAGGATGAAAATGAGTTCTGTTTTTGGAACATGCATGGTCAGTGGAATAAGGACAGGGGAGAAGGTGAGAGAGCGAGACAGAAGATCTGCAGGGGGAGGAGGGCAAACATTGAGTGACGGCTCAACTGGTTTCTGCTGAGGAAGGGGGCAGAGACATAGAACAGACAGAAAGAGAGCAAGGTGTTTGAAGGTTAACTTAGTACGAGCGTTTGGGGGGGGCACTGACATTGGCTGCCAAGACAACTGGGCCAGAACATGGACCAGAACAGATTGTTCAAATCACAATTACGCCACTTCTGTCATCTACGCCACTTCTTTCTGTTACGCCACTTCTGTCTGTTACGCCACTTCTGTCAGTTACGCCACTTCTGTCTGTTACGCAACTTCTGTCAGTTACGCCACTTCTGGCTGTTACGCCACTTCTGTCAGTTACGCCACTTCTGTCAGTTAAGCCACTTCTGTCAGTTAAGCCACTTCTGTCAGTTAAGCCACTTCTGTCAGTTACGCCACTTCTGTCAGTTACGCCACTTCACACTTCTGTCTGTTACGCCACTTCTGTCTGTTACGCCACTTCTGTCTGTTACGCCACTTCTGTCTGTTACGCCACTTCTGTCAGTTACACCACTTCTGTCAATTACGCCACTTCACACTTCTGTCTGTTACGCCACTTCTGTCAGTTACGCCACTTCTGTCAGTTACGCCACTTCTGTCCGTTACGCCACTTCACACTTCTGTCTGTTACGCCACTTCTGTCTGTTACGCCCTTTTCTGTCAGTTACGCCACTTCTGTCAGTTACGCCACTTCTGTCAGTTACCCCACTTCTGTCTCTTACGCCACTTCTGTCAGTTACGCCACTTCTGTCTGTTACGCCACTTCTGTCAGTTACGCCACTTCTGTCTGTTACGCCACTTCTGTCAATTACGCCACTTCTGTCTCTTACGCCACTTCTGTCAGTTACGCCACTTCTGTCAGTTACGCCACTTCTGTCAGTTACCCCACTTCTGTCTCTTACGCCACTTCTGTCAGTTACGCCACTTCTGTCTGTTACGCCACTTCTGTCAGTTACGCCATTTCTGTTGAGCAATGATGGACAACATCCAGCATAGTTGTTTTCAAGCTGCACTTTCTTTATCCCGTTCATTAAACAAGTATCTAATTACTTGTTGAACAGATGATAGATCAGGCATGCCAGTTAAAGCTTAGGAGGCCGTGGGGAAAATGGAGCAGCCAAGAAGAGGACTAAGAGGAAAACAAAGATTGGACAAAATAATGGGAGTTTGTAAGGTGGACTAGTGGTCAGAACGCTTCCATCAGTGCCCAACATCTTGACACTCTCTTTTTATTTAATCCAGTGAAGCACATACATACTTACATATATATATGAAGTTCAGAAGTAGGAAAGTTGAATGAGAAAGGCATGTTGGACAATTAAATAAGGGAGGCATTGGCGTATGAGGGAATGACTGATGGGGCAGCCGGAACCCCGACAACAGTAATGTCAAACTAAAGCTCTGAATGTTTCTCTTCTTCATGTTACGGGGATCCAGTTGGGAGTTGTGGTGTGGATGAAGTAGTCGCACGACAGCTGATCATGACGTTGACACAAACACAGTGACTCTACAGCGCCGTCTGGTGGCAGAAACCTAGCATTGGTTCAGTACATGCATGTTGACTGTTGAGTAACAAACAGGAATCTGGTGAAGTGCCTCTGAAAAATTCCTCATACGATAGTGGCGAACGAATGCCTGAATCAACGAAGATGCTCCTTTTTTTGCATATTAAAATCAAAATGTACTGTTTATAATTAAGTGTGATGGAAAAACAGTCACATGAACTGAGGGAAATTTTACCATTTTGTTACAAAACTTTGCTTCTGCAGATTGTTTTAAACATTTTAACATTTAAATGTTTAAATGCCCATGCCATCACACTGCCTCCACCATACATGCCATCACACTGCCTCCACCATACATGCCATCACACTGCCTCCACCATACATGCCCATGCCATCACACTGCCTCCACCATACATGCCATCACACTGCCTCCACCATACATGCCCATGCCATCACACTGCCTCCACCATACATGCCCATGCCATCACACTGCCTCCACCATACATGCCATCACACTGCCTCCACCATACATGCCCATGCCATCACACTGCCTCCACCATACATGCCATCACACTGCCTCCACCATACATGCCCATGCCATCACACTGCCTCCACCATACATGCCATCACACTGCCTCCACCATACATGCCCATATCATCACACTGCCTCCACCATACATGCCCATGCCATCACACTGCCTCCACCATACATACCCAATTCAATTTGGTAAACAGCCAAAATAACTAAACTTGTGTCAGTGTCCAATTATTTTCAGATCTTTATATCCTATATTACACAGCAAACCGCTTGTCCCAACCCTCTGTGAGGCGTCCAAGAACAACTCTTAGTTACAATCTTATGGTGTAAATAAACGTTAGTATTCAGTTTTTTTTCTTTCTACTAAAACCCATGCTAAATGAACCTCATACTTTGCTCATAACAAAATGTCTCAATATCCAAATTGTGGAATTGCAGATGAGACCAATAACCAATAGAATACAATGCTTGATTGATTTACAACTTGTGTAACAGTTTATTAAAATAGACTCCAGGCTGTTACGGGGTGTCTTCTATAGAAAGGAAGAGGGCACGTCCGTCCTTCATGATGAATCACCTAACATGTGGTCCATACACCTGTGGTCACAGTTCAATATTTAAAAAAGGAGGAATAAGAATACTTGAAAAATAATGCCTCTAAAATATGAACTTCATACTTATAATATGATGGTGGATCTTTGATGTGAGGTACTGTGTCACTTCCTGTGAGCTAGAAGGCAAACCAAAATTATTGAAGAATTAGTTGTTAGTAAATGTGCCAGTAGAAAATTGTGACAAGATCCTTGAAGGATTCAAAACTGCAGTTTTTTTGGCCAAAGACATAAACCTTACCTGGATGTCTGAATGTTGGTTTATAAAAACTATCTTTATATTCAAAGTTAAAACTGTAAACCTAAATGTACAAAATAAAATTGGTTCTGAATTGTTGAAAATGCCAAATGTGACATATTTGTCGATGACATTAGTATTATATAGCAAATGTTAAAGTATTAGAGACACCAGCAGGAATGTCTATAGATATGTGCACATCTGTAACAGATCAACAAAACATGACTGCTTTATTAGGAAGCCACTGACATTTTTATGACAATTCTGACATTCTTTTTCTTTTGCCAATGTCTATCTCCCTCTCTTCTTTCATTTATCTCCCCCTCTCTTATTTCATTTATCTCCCTCTCTTCTTTCATTTATCTCCCCCCTCCCTCCTTTCATTTATCTCCCCCCTCCCTCCTTTCATTTATCTCACCCCTCCCTCCTTTAATTTATCTCCCCCTCTCATCTTTCATTTATCTCCCACTTCTACAGTCAGGTTTGGTCCTGTCAGCTGTCGTATGGCCCTGTCGCTGACCTTCCTGACCTCTGAGAATTCGTGGCTGTGTAAAGGGTCAGCCTGTCAGTGTTTCCCTCAGAGTAGCGCGGTAACATTTAAGTTAATATCCCAGATGGATAGGGTTTCCACCCATCTCTTCACTCCAACCTATGACTTTTGGCCCAGTGTCAGTCAATACCCTCTGCTAGCAGTCTGTGCAGGACTTAGGGTAGTGTAGCCAAGCACCCGGGACACCCACTCAAACGTGTCACGCCCTCACCCCGTCCTAAGGACTGCCATGTGCTGCTTTGGCACCCAACCCCCCACACAACCCCCCACACCCTATCCTATATGTGTCCCTGTGCAATGTGAGTGATTACTACTGCCCAGAGCTGCAGCTGTGTGAAAAACTAACTTATGCAACGTGAACGCAGCCTGTTACTGCTGACTTGTACAGTTAGATTACAGCGAGGAGCTCTGTACAGTCCTGTAACTCAAAATACAAGAAATAAATATCAGTAGGGACACAAACATCTTTGTGTCAGTCTACATTGACATACTTTATGTTCAAATGAGGTGACCTGTGATTCTGGGTTCCACTCAACCCACTCAAGTATCTCTCCAATAAAAAGATAAAAATAGGGCAGTCTGTTTCCATATTTTAATTAGATTTTAACCCTACACTGGTAAAAATGTAATGTGACAGTGGGTTAAACTGTTAGACCGCGACTGGCATCAATTTTCAGAAAACTAAATCTAAAATATATAGATTTTTCAATCAAATTAAGTTGGATGAATTGTAATTATTGAATCATTGAAATAATAGATAGCTGAACTGCTTCTAAACAACCAACTCATTAATGTTCACATTCAAATCTGAATATGTTTTCTGTTAACATAATAGTATATGCTTTAATTAGTTTAATGAGATAAAGCACTTATTTCAGAACTACATTAATCAATCAAATTAATTATTAATTAATTTTATTAAACATTGAGATAATGTCGCTGTTCTATTTCATTATAAATTCGATTGGCTGTTCAACACAGATGCAGTTGTAACTGAATATTGAACTGATGATGTCAATAGACACCAAATGTGTGTGAAAAACATTACACATAACGAACACCTCCTACACGAACGAAAGGAATGTGCCTAGTTTTAAACACGAACAACATCCTGGTCAATACCATTCCGACACAGCCAGAGGAGGACTGGCTATCCCTCAGAGCATGGTTCCTCTCTAGGTTTCTACCCAAATTCTACCCTATCAGGGAGTATTTCCTAGCCACTGTGCATCGATCTGATGGTGCTTTATCTCTGGGGTTTCAGGCTGGGTGTTTGTAAAAGCAACAGCAGTTGAAAAAAAACTGTTATTGGTTGATTGATTAGGATTGTAAAAAATAAATGATGGTTGGGTTTTCGATGCTGACACAGCTGCCCTAATTAGTATTGAAGTGTGGTGTCTAGAGATGAACTAGCTATAGCGTTGGTATACTGGAGTACTTGTGATAGTATTCACTACAGTAAGAATACCTAATTAGTATTGAAGTGTGGTGTCTAGAGATAAACTAGCTGTAGCGTTGGTATACTGGTTACAGCGTTCACTACAGTAAGAATAGAAGTGGCAGCTGAGTATATGGAGACCAAATGACTAGCTGGTTATAAATAGCTCAGGGCATTACACAGCTGGGTACTGGGACACTGCATCACTCCACCAACCGTTACGGGTCATTCTTTATTTTACAGACCTTTGTGTTTGATTCCATAAGTGAGAGTTTTATGCAATGGTGACGTTTTGGCATCTGAAGGTATTTTGTGACATTCCCCAAACTCATCCTGCGGCCGTTACTCAAATGGGGCATACAGCAGTACTGGTTGTTCACACCATTCCAGTCACTTAGGGATATCCCAGGCCCAACGCTCATGGGGGCCAATAGGTAAACGAGACGATTTAGTTTGAAGCAAAAGCTGTTTCTGACACTGTCGTTAGCTCTGCTAGCTTGTCAGACATACACATTTGACTTTATCATATATAATAGAAAAGAGGCCTCTGTTTCTGACACTGTCGTTAGCTCTGCTAGCTTGTCAGACATACACATTTGACTTTATCATATATAATAGAAAAGAGGCCTCTGTTTCTGACACTGTCGTTAGCTCTGCTAGCTTGTCAGACATACACATTTGACTTTATCATATATAATAGAAAAGAGGCCTCTGTTTCTGACACTGTCGGTAGCTCTGCTAATATAATATATATTTAAGAGTAGGAAGTAAGGACACACGGAGCGTGCTCTTATAAGTTTGAAAAATCTCTTAAACATTTAGAAAATTTCCAGGAACAGCATTGACTCCAACACTATAGAACAATTTAAAAAGAAAAACTAGACATGGTTGTTGGGGAAATCACTGGTTCTGTCAGTGCATTCTGTTCTACTTGCCCTCTCGTGAACACAACTCAGGAATTTGTTTTAAAAATAGGTAGCACCAAACTTTCTGAAGTATTGGAAAAATGCTGTTACCCGAAGTTGTTACAACTCAAGAGTCAGTGATCCTGCAGACAGCCTTAAGTTTGATCTAGGTCAAGCAGAGAGAAACCGAATCCTACTAGTTGGGTGAAATGGTTAAGAGGTGGGGATGGTAACAGACACCCCAACGGGCTAACAGACACCCAAGTAGTTGAGCTCTATGATGAGAACAGATACTCTGTTCAGCACAGCAACATGTGCACAGTCATAGCCTACTCCTTCAACTTATTTCTACAAATGACTGCCTGTAATTTCAAATGGCACATGTCAGGGAGTGAGACTGCAGGAATTGAGGTGGCCTCTAATAGGAAAGTACTGGAGGAAGTACTGGAGGGAAAAGTTTTGGTTAGTGTTTTTTTATAGGGCAACGGTATGGTCAAATGTGGAATATTTCTGAGGGAACTTAACACCTTGTGCCATTTGCCACAGCCCTCACCTTATTGGGGTGGTAAAAGGAAGGCTTATTGATAGACAGGAGTCTTGAAGAAAAACTGTTGATGACAGCAAGACGAATGAATGAAAACAGAGACTAGGGAATACCAAAGGAGAAATTAAATATTTATTTTAAATATAGAAGGGCGTGCATGAAATAGTGGTGTGAATTCTGCCAAGAAACACAAGATCAATATTCAAAAAATGGGAACTGTCGTTTCTTTGTTGCCAAAAGCTTAATGCAATGGGAATAGTTAAGATATAATACTACTTAAGCATTCTGAGTTTGTAACTGGCCCAGTGCTTTGTGAACACGTTTATTCTAGTTGTACTAATTTCAACATGTATACACCTTATCCTAAATGACCAGGTGTTCTTTATTGCTATTCTGTCCAATGACCACAGAGAGAATATTTAATGCATGTTTAACCCAGTGAAGTCCTCACATAACTACAGATTCTACCACCGCCTACATCAGTGTGACAACTCAAGAGCACCACCCTGTGGTCATCAGATAGACAACACTCAGTGTGACGACACTATTGGCAATTTCAATAGGAAACTATAAATGCACATAACCTCGCTAGTAATTTCAGGTGCAAAGAATTTCGACCCTAAAGGCGAGCATCCTAAAAAGGTTGAAGACTAAAATATTGTCACGATCAACAACGTAGAGGTAGCAGTGAGTTATTTCTTTATTTTTTACACAGCTAAAGTCATACAAAGTTGATTCCACTTAACCGCTGGCCCTCGTCACATAAAAAAAGTAAAATAAACATAGGAGACAAAAAAGTCCTCAAGCATTGAGACGGATCAAAACCAGACTGTGCCTTGGATGCAGCCGAAATGCGTATTAAATGATACTGAACTCCAACACCAACGGGCTCTTGAACACGTTACAGTTGCACTGGTATTTGACAGGCGATCAACCTAATGTTTTGCCTTAACTGTTTAACAGTTC
Source organism: Dallia pectoralis (assembly GCA_029465975.1). Classification (NCBI taxonomy): domain Eukaryota; kingdom Metazoa; phylum Chordata; class Actinopteri; order Esociformes; family Umbridae; genus Dallia; species Dallia pectoralis. The sequence goes on along the minus strand of CM055764.1, from coordinate 701,950 downwards.
ATTTAGTTTGTCTACACTGACTCAGTTAAATGGTTAGGAAAGAATCAATCCGTTATAAGGTTAGGAAAGAATGTATACAATTAGGGATTATATAAAGCCCTGAAGAGTTCGCTAACTGTTCTCATTAAATACTGGAGGACGTTAGCCACTGTCCAAAAAGTATCCGTGAAAACCAGTGGGTTGGATAGCAAAGATAATGAGGAAGCAATGGGAGAAGATCATTCAGATTCTCGCTTTATTGGTCAACTTGATGAGAGACTACAAAACGAATTCACAAAAAATCTTTCAAGTAATCAAATCTGTACAAACCTAAATCGTGTGGGTGTTTTTAGTCTAGTTTGTATGAATCTGTGTAACGGGTGAGCGTGTGGAGGGCCAGATCTTTACAGACAACTCACTAAGCTTCTCCTGCTCAAGGTTGTTATAACATCGTAAAGCAAGAAAAGTCACATGAGACGTCACATGACGCACAGCCAGAACCACAGCCATCTGTTTGTCATTTTACAGTACAGGGGACTGGGGAAAAACAAACAAATCCCTTCCCTTTGCACAAACACATGCGCATGCCATCTGCTTTTGGGACTTTGCTGTTAAATTCATCAAGTCAGCTGTCTCCACGATCTCCTGAACCCGCTGTATTTGCTCCAGTCACAATTACGGTCCACACCGATACTACAGTTTCATTTGAAATGGGGCGAAGTGGTCAGAGAAACGGATAGTACAAATCTCTCATGTTTGCACATAATGAACACGCGTGCTCTCACTCACTCTCACACGCATACAATTTAATGCATGCTTGCAGACAGAAACACACACAGTGCGTGTTTTATTCTCTCACGCAACCACTTGTAGACAGTTCAATATTTTTCTTAAGGAATAATGATTATTTGTTTTAAAAAAGGGAGAAAAAAACCCTGGGTACTGGTTTCGATTTCTGGCTGTTTGGTGAAAAGGGGACAGAGGTAGACAAGGCAGGCGGGGGCGCAGGTGGGGGGCGGAGGAGGTGGGGAGGCCAGGAGACTGTCATTTCTTAGCTTTCCTGGGGGGGGTGACGGGGCGTCCTGAGCCCATGCCACCACCTCCCCCGTAGAACAGCTTCTTATCTGCAGGCTTCAGGATCTGGGAGGGTTGAAAAGAAAAAGAATATTTCAGAAACCGGCATTGAAAAATATAGAAAACAGAATCCAATTTGGTGTTCACATATCATTAAGATCTATAATCCACAAGATTTCTTCACCTGGAAAGAGCACATGAGGGTCTCATCCACACTCATCATGGCTCCGGCGTTGTCAAACTCGCCACAGTAGTTTGGGGCTGAGAACAGAGTCACCAGCTGCCTCTTGGCAAAGAACTCATATCCGTCCTCCACCACCTGAGAAACCAAGAAAGGGTGTTAAAGGGCGTTACCAAAAGGCATGAAGCAGAAAGACTTGAATGAAGCAATAAAAAGTTGTTTTCAAACGTTTAGGGGAGAGTAAAGACTAACCAACGCGTTAAGAGTAAGACAGAACATTTAACATTATCCCAAACAATTAGAGAGAAAATAAATGTAAGATATAGCAAGATGAAAGGGCTGAGCCAATCACCTTTCTAGAATATGTCCATGTGGTACAAACAGCAAATAGCTACATGCATCCTGTCAGGAAACCCCTTTGTGGAGATGAAAGCCATTGCAGAATTACCAGAGATTATATTTATTATGCGTGTGTCCAGAGCTGTAGGTCAAACAAACCCTTAAATGCAACAACTCCTCTGTCTATCAAAACGTTTGGACCATGTTTCACCTGATGGGCCCTGCAGATAAGGTCCATGTCATGCTTGTGAAGAAATTTGGTGACAACGTCTGCACCAAAGGTGAAGGAGACGCCACGGTCGTTCTCTCCCCAGCCCAGCACGTCTTTGTCTGGGTCCGCCCACAGCAGATCACACAACAGGCCCTGGTCCGGTACATCTGTGGGTCGCATTACCCGCCGGACCTGCTCCATAGACTGGAGGTCAGGGGACAGACCTGGGGAGGTGATGGAACATTAATAAGATAAATTATTATGCTGAAATCATAGACTGGAGGTCAGGGGTCAGACCTGGGGAGGTGATTATTACGATGAAATGTACTATTTCTGTAAAAAAAAAGATAAAAACTGTAAGCCCTGGACACAGAAACTGGTGTCTTGATGGGCCATTAGGAGACCATGTCAGTGCAGTTATATGCGAAGAGGATCCAGAGAAGATAAACTACCTCCATGGCAACAGAAGATCTTCTCGTCGACGATGGCTGCCACTGGCAAGCAGTTGAAGCAGTCAGTAAAGGTCTTCCAAAGCTTGATGTTGTATCGCCTCTTACCTAAAGGAGGAAAGGTCATAATGAATCTGGATGGTATTGAGCCAAATTAACAGTTTAAATGTCGCTAATAGCACACCAAATAAATAGTGCTGACATGTTGATTATACAGAACCAGAATATATCGTCTGTTAATGTTCTGTTTCTGAGTCTCAGCTACTCACACTCATCGTAGAAGCCGTATATTCTGTTGATGGATGCACACTCGTGGTTGCCCCGCAGCAGGAAGAAGTTCTCTGGGTACTTGACCTTATAAGCCAGCAGCAAGCAGATGGTTTCCAGCGACTGCTTGCCTCTGTCTACGTAGTCCCCAAGAAACAGGTAGTTGCTCTCTGGGGGGAAGCCTCCATACTCAAAGAGCCTCAGCAGGTCGTAGTACTGGCCGTGGACATCACCTGTGGGAGGGGCCAAAGTGGAAAGTGTCATAAGGTCAAAAGATGCTGACAGTGAAATGTACATGAATGTTTGTTGTTTCTGTTCTGATCTTTGTGTTCAAAGCAGATAACTCAAATAGATGCATAAAGTGGGCCACTTCACTTTGTGGAATTAATAAACAAGCAACAATTTATCCTCACCACAAATCTTGAGCGGTGCCTCAAGCTCAAGAAGGATTGGCTGGCTGAGGAAGATTTCCCGAGATTTGAGGCAGAGGCCCCGAATCTCATTCTCAGTCAGCTGCACATTTTTTCCTGGTCGGGAGCCCTTCACTGGATAGGAGATAACGGAGCAACAATCAGTCACGTGGAGCGTAAACAGACAGTCTTGCAGTTGCAACATCTTTGACTATTTATTTATTTACAGAGACTACAGAGTATTCTGACCCATTTAACTTTATTTGGGGAAGATTGGGGACAGAATCACAGAATCCAAACAAAATTCAAGAAAAAATAAATGTCTTAAGTAATGAATGTCGTTGATATTCATATAATCCACAATAATCCATTAGAAGTAGGCCTTGGTATTCCTGTCAAATTACACTACATCTCAGCTTCCAGTTGGCAGCCCTGTCCCTCACAACAGTGGCAAGGTCTTGTCCTAAACAACTGAAGTGGAAACTTAGTGGAAACTAAAAATGTAAAACCTATTTACATAGTTTCATTCAAAATTACAGCCGAGTTCTTAGGTATGCATCTATAAAGAGTCAAAGACTGATATTCAAGGCTCCCCACAGATGTTCAAAGTGGTTCCAATGTGAGCTTTGATCAAGCCACAAGGACATTCACAGACATGTCTCAAAACCACTGCGGCATTGTCTAGGCTTTGTGCTTTTGGTTAGTATCAGGCAGAAAGTTGGAGCATGACGCTGTGAATGGCACTCACGCCAAATACTTTCAGTTTGGTCTCATCACGATCAGAGAATCTTAACCTGCATGCTCTCAAAGATCTACAGCCAACATGACATATTTTACTAAAAAGTGGCATAAGTCAATCATTTAGGACAGAGATGGGTACCGAAACCTGGTATTAAACTGGCCCTGATGCTGAATTATGAAAGACTGTAGTGTCGATAAGCTCTGACGCTATTGGATCTATTGCCATATTGGCCAGTTCTTGGTCAAAGGTCATCTCGACCAGATTTAGAAAGTATACTTTAAATCTCTAATGATGGACCCCACTACACTCCTTACATATTTAAATGCGATTATGCAGTATGCACGAACGATGCCCCAACTACAACCTCCAGATATTGTTACATTGCAGTTGATACATCCATGCGGTCTTCTATGAGAAATGTTTGCATATATATGGAATGAATAACTAGTTCCGTTTGTGCAATGATTAATGTCGTGAGGTGTGTACCGTACCTCAGACAGAATGTACACAATTATTTACACATTAATAGTTTATCCAGAATACAATGCAAGATAGATACGCCAACGGTGTACAATACGAGTTCGACAAAGTAGTACGTTGGATGGCAAGAAGCCCATTAAGAAATTAAAACAAGTTTACTAGTCGAGCGAATTAAAATTCCATATCAGCTTAGTTAGTTAAGCTGAACATTATAATCATAAAAGTTAATTGCATTGTAGTAATCCAGTACTAGTGGCATTGTACAGTCAATAATCAATACTTTTCTTGAGTTGGTTTTGGTATACCATACATAAAATGTTTACCCAGTTAGACCATTTCAAATTATCCAAGTTCATCGTTTAGTAGTTCTGCAGTCCAGATCTGTTTTGGTTCAATTCCAATCATAATATTTAGTTAACAAGCTAAATTAGCTATCCCCTCCGACCTACATCACGCCTACCAATGTACTATATTAGCAGAATAATGTAGCCAGGTAAGTGTCGTTTATGGAAGCTAACGACGATGGCTAACTTAGGCTGTCAAGTGGTTCGATAACTAGCTATTTTGAAAGGACAAGCAATACCCGTTCTTACCTTCCAGAAGTCGCTGTATGATGGAGTCGATGTTCAATTTATCGGCTTCTGCCATACTATTCCTGTGTAATGTTTTGTTTCGATTGATCTATTTAAAATGTGCAGGCTTGCTAGCTAAATATGTGTGCTAGCTAAGCTAGTATAATCAGCTAACGTTAGCCCGCTAACCGTCGGCAGATAAAAATGCCTCAATAGTTGAAGTTAGGGTGAGACTAAGAACAGATTTACAATCGAATTATTCACAAAGGAGCACGAATTATCGACTTTTCATCGTTTTTTGTTTTCAACGAATTATTAGTATCTTTCCACCGTTTCCGTCTACCGGCTAGCAACGAACCCTTAACAAAAGCAGCCCACTAAGCGTTTGATCCAAAGCGAGGTTAACCGGAAGTCGTACAATCCCTCCCGCGTTGTCATTGGTCACTTTTGGGATTTGGACGGAAGTTAATTAACATGTTATTGGTTGTAAACTCGATGTCTGTATTTCACATTTGAAACATTCCTACGTTTGCACTAATAACACGAATATACACTGTACAATATTTCTTTTTTTATCGTAGAAATATCTAAAAAATACACAGTACACTGTTACGCTTTTTACGACGTAGCACCGACACGCACGGAAGTGACAAAAGCGTCGGTCGTGTTTTGGGATGACGCAATGTACAGGCCGCCTCACGAGCGATTTATTCTTAATTAGATAGACACTTTTGATATGACACGTTGATATGACATAACAGTTAATAACGTCTTTACATGTATACATAAACAACTTTTTTTGTTTATAACAACTCCAATAAACCATGAAGTTACTTCATAAGGACATCGAAAAAGACAATGCCGGGTGAGTATCAACAGGCTAGCTTGCCCTAATGAACCCTATGGTAAAGTGTGGTATCAGTGATGCTAAACAATATTAATGTATATTTATTCATAAATATTATCTAGTCACAAGTCGCGTCATAAACATAATGGCCTTAGAACAAATCTGTGTCTCAGTCATCCATTTGAAATAGTTATTTGTAGTTGAACTAGTTTAGATGATGAGCTACTAGCTACACTGTATCCATATAGGCTGTTGATTTGGCCATCCTAGTTCATCTGATACTGAGTACAACATTTGCTCAGTTGTCTACTGGCCATGCATCTGTGGTAACTTTAGCATCGTCACATACTGTCAATTACCTTGTCCTTCAATTATAACGATGATCTAAAACTCATTGCCTCAAACAGTTATTACTTTCCTCAGTTAAAAGTAACGTTCAGTCGTCCAACATTGGATGTGATTGCTTTTGAATGCATTTCACTGTTGTCGTATGCTGTTCATCTTATTTAAGTGATAAGGTAAATGTGTATGTCATATGCAAATCTATGCATATCGACTGTCCCTACAAAGCTAAAAGCCAACCCATTTCACGTAGCAAAATTCGGAGTATATGGAAATGTGATTATTTCACTTTTACAACCTAAACAGAGCCGTGCCATCAATGGTGTGTATTTTGTCTCGTGTAGCCAGGTGACGCTGATGCCCGAGGAGGCAGAGGACATGTGGCACACCTACAACCTTCTGCAGATTGGCGACAGTTTGATGGCCTCAACCATCAGGTAGCTAACATTGTAATTCAAAGTCATGGTTTACTTTTATATCATTATTGATGATAGGCTTATTAACATTTATGACTCTTTTACTCGATTACCCAACGTAAACACATCTTTACTAAAATTGCAGCCATAGTGACCTGTCAGTTTGAACACCTTTCTCCCCAATTTCTCAGAAAGGTGCAGACCGAGTCGTCCACTGGCAGTGTGGGGAGCTCTAGAGTGCGCACTACCTTGTGTGTGTGCGTTGACACTATTGACTTTGACTCGCAGGCCTGCCAGCTCAGGGTGAAGGGAACCAACATCCAGGAGAATCAGTATGTGAAGGTCAGGGACAAACAACCCTCAAGGATAAAGTCGCACGCTAGTTTTCAATAACTGTCTTCTTGTGGTTGATGTTTAGTGAAGGCGAGTGAATAAAGTATTTCCTGTCTGCTGTAGATGGGAGCATACCACACCATTGAGTTGGAGTTAAACAGGAAGTTCACACTTGCCAAAAAGATCTGGGACAGCGTTGTGCTCGATCGGATTGGTGAGGATGTACTTGTTACTTTTCATCTGGATATCTTTCTTCCAGGTCTTCCTGGTACACAACTTGACAAAGGCCTAAATGTCTGCTGCCTTATAGCTTGTCCCCTTATAGCTTATTTTATCTATCTAGGATTTATTTAGGCATACAGGTTATGGTAAGGTTAGAGTATAGGGAACTTAATTTTTATTGTCCACCATCTCCCGTTGTCCCCTCAGAGCAAGCATGTGACCCCACCCAGAAGGCAGATGTGGCAGCTGTGGTTATGCAAGAGGGTCTGGCTAACCTGGTGCTGGTGACCCCTGCCATGACCCTCCTAAGAGCCAAGGTGGAGGTGACCATCCCTCGCAAGAGAAAAGGCAGCTGCACCCAGCATGAGAAGGTCAGTCATCACCGTAAATAAAGGGGTGCCGCCTTACACACACACACATGCAATTGAAGCCTGCCGTTGACCAAACATTTTGTCAGGAAGGAAGTTGTCCAATACATTTGGTTGGTATGTTTACCTGAGACAGTGGCAGAGAGAGTGACCGGGCTGAAAGGATAACTCACGATGGGGGCGCTTTATGTTTACCTGTGCATTCCAAGCAGTTTAACAATCTGTTTGGGTCTACAATTATTTTATGTCTATTTTGTCTAACCCTAACCCTTTATGTCTTTCTTAGGCATTGGAGCGGTTTTATGAGGCTGTGATGCAGGCCATCCTTAGACATATCAACTTTGACGGTGAGTTCACTCTCCAAACGTTACGCCCACAGATGTAAATTTGTCTACACATGGATTTAAGATCACATTACCTCGACGACCATTCGATATGTTGTCGATATGTACGCCCACTTCTCTTACACCTTCTGGTTTGCTATTTGTTTGCATGTGTGATCTTTTTTTCCGATAGTGGTGAAATGTATTCTGGTGGCTAGTCCAGGGTTTGTGAAGGACCAGTTCATAGCCTACCTTTACAGAGAGGCAGTCCGACAGGACTGTAAGATTCTGCTTGAGAACAGGCCCAAGTTCATGTTGGTCCACTCATCTTCAGGGCACAAGTACTCCTTAAAAGGTGTGGAGTTTATCAGCTGTTTGTAATGTATTGTTAAATGACACAGATTAGCTGTTTATAATGTCTTATCCTGCTCATAACGTCTTCTAGTCTATTGTACTTTAGGGTGTTGTGTTTTTAAAAGATGTTCATATTTCTTCCTTTTGGAACCAAATGCTCACTGAGTTGTGTTTGTTCTGTAGAGATTCTATGTGATCCCGCGGTGACAGCTAGATTGTCTGATACCAAGGTATGTGTCCTGTTTAGTCGATGAATCTTACGTGGAACCACATCATTGGGAGTGATTGTGTTTATGAGTACCAGAAGTACAAGCTCACATTTGAAAAGAACCCAGAAGTTCCTCCTGTTTGGGTATGAATGTGAACTCTGCCCCCTTTTTTGGGCCACAACAGGCAGCTGGGGAGGTGAGAGCCCTGGAGGATTTCTACAAAATGCTAAAACAGGAGCCAGACAGAGCTTTCTATGGGTGAGTGATAGTCTGTGCACGTTTTTGTTCATAAGGACAAATTGTTTTTTTGTAACTTGGCAAAAGAACATTCATTTTAAGATTTGTAGACCCTTTATTGTTATAATTTCTTTGTTAAAACATTTAATTTGGCTGATGAGAAGACATTTTTCTTTTCGCTACGGTGTGTCCGGCTGAACATAACGGCATGAACAGACTGTTAAGTACAGAGTCTTGCTGTTTCACTACTCCTAAACACTTCCGTTTCATTCACTTGGCGTTGCAGGTTGGCTCACGTGGAGAAAGCCAGCGAAGCATTGGCCATTGACATCTTGTTGATTAGCGATAAGCTTTTCAGGTATGTCAGTATTTCTTGGTGTGTAAACAGACCTGGTGAATAAACCTGATTCTGAAGATCATAACGGTATATGTTCTTGATCCTTTACGGATGTCTCTTTTACCAGGCACCAGGATGTGGCCACACGGAGTAGATATGTTCGGCTGGTGGATAACGTGAGAGACAACGGTGGAACTGTTAGGTAGTGTTGGCTGGAATGAGCTATGATAATGATTTAAAAATGATAAACAGTGTCTGTGTCCTCCACTCTTATTCCAGTACTTTTTCTTTTCTCCCTCAGAATCTTTTCAAGCCTTCATGTATCTGGAGAACGTATGTGTGATTTCTTACCATATTTATGTCGTTTTAACATAATTGTGTGATTAGTAACGCACAGTATTTCTTCTCCCCATAAGGAATTGTTTTTCTGATAGCGTTTATGAGTAGCATAGCATCATTCAGTGTTAGTATAAAGTAATGGGCGTTTATGAGTAGCATAGCATCATTCAGTGTTAGTATAAAGTAATGGGCGTTTATGAGTAGCATAGCATCATTCAGTGTTAGTATAAAGTAATGGGCGTTTATGAGTAGCATAGCATCATTCAGTGTTAGTATAAAGTAATGGGCGTTTATGAGTAGCATAGCATCATTCAGTGTTAGTATAAAGTAATGGGCGTTTATGAGTAGCATAGCATCATTCAGTGTTAGTATAAAGTAATGGGCGTTTATGAGTAGCATAGCATCATTCAGTGTTAGTATAAAGTATTGGGCGTTTATGAGTAGCATAGCATCATTCAGTGTTAGTTTAAGGTAATGAGTGACTTGTTTCTACTTGTCAATCAAATATGACACTCTGTTTCTCTCCCTCGTACAGAGTTGACCCAGCTCAGTGGGGTGGCGGCTATCTTGCGGTTCCCCATCGCTGACCTATCAGAGCCTGAGGATGACAGCAGCTCTGATGACGAATGAATGACATCTCTTCAGAACTAAGGAACTCATATATGCAGAGAGAAATGAAAAACCTTTGGAAATTGCAAATAGCGATAGACTGTATTGACTTAATCTGTCTTGGAACTGAGTTCTAGGTCGTGTCTATGACTTCTATTGCTATCTGGAAGCACAACTTTGTAGGCCCTTTTTTATGCCAAGACATAAGACTGATTTTGTTCATCACTTTATCACAGAATTTGACATACCTGGATATTAAAGATTAAAGGTTGGTTATAGACAGAATGTGCTGTTAGTGGTTTGTAAAAGCATCTCTGGTTTACCTTAAACTAAACCTGTCATTTGGTTAGTTTTAAGTCTGAATAAAACACAAATGAATCAGTAAAAACATTTGGAACCAAATTAAACAACAACACCTTGAATTGACCTTGAAATTACAATGTAGTGCAACCCAGTATACCAATATGACATGTATAACATGTAATTAGCTAGTGTTGTGTTGATAGATTTGATCTTTGCAGTGTACTGTATATATCTTTCTTGCAATATAACTTATCAATGCATTCCAATTTGTCCTTTTGTTTGCAGCAAAACTGAAAGCAAATATGACTGGTAACAGGAGATATAAATATATATTTATTACATTTTATGTATTAAATTAATACAGTGGAAGTTCTCACCCCAAATCTTTTTTATAAAAAAGCTTTTACATTCAGTTGAGTGACATATTTTAATTCTAATTTTTAGTTAACATTTTTGTCAACCATTTTTACAAACAATTTTTGATGTAAGGAATATATATAGTTCCTTGCAAAAGTATTCAAACCCCTGACAAATTCTGTCACTTTTGGTGAATTACAAATATATATGGATGTATTTTCTTATTTCTGAGCCCTCTTTCCTTGGAGGGGTTCATACATAGAAAATACACATTGGGGCCAGTGTAGAAAAAGGCCTACATTAAAACTGAAAAATAAAAAAGCTGCATAACAAATTATAAATAGCACCAATTAATACATAATACATTCTTCTACTGTACAGGTGGTAATTCATTCAGAATGGACAGCAAACTGTAATCCTTACAGCAGCTTGACCTAAAGTGCAGTTTATAGCCTAAACTTTACTCCTTTATAGAAATATAATATTCAGAAAGTAAAGAATCCCTTAGAAATATTGTGTGCACTTGTTGGTATGTACATTCAATATGGCCGCCAGTCCACACCAAATAAATACATTAACGAGACTATTGAGTTAATTCTATTTTTAAGGGCACCTGCCCACTGATCACTTTCTTCCTCCTTAAATCCTACTTACCAGTCACCTTGGTCTTTCACTCCATCGCTGGACACTGAAACGTCTTTATCCAGGCTAAGTCCTCTAACATCCCCCAGTGCATGTAGATAATGGAGCAGATTACCAGCACGTGCATTATCTGGTGGCTGTTAAACCAGTAGTCGAAGAAACCAGGGCTGAAGCGTTCCGGCACTCTGCAAAGGTTCACTAGTCCCCCCAAGACAGCCAACATGTCCATGGTGAAGAAAAGGTGCAGTGAAGTGGGGCTCCCCGCGCCTTTACCCAGCCAGCGGAACAAGAACAGGCTCAGACGGAACAGGGCCTGCCAGATGAAGGCACGAAGGCGGCCATAGTTGCTTCGCGCAGTGATGGCACAGAAGATGCCCCAGGCCGAAATTATGCTGTATGCCAAGAGTGCCAGGCTTCGCATGAGAGGGTGGCACATCAAGGAGATGTAGACAATAGGAAGACATCCTGGATGGTATATACATGTAAGTTAGTGGTGAAGAATACATTTAACAAAACGAATAAACAATAGTCATAATAAAAGGAAAGAAACGGAAAGAGGAAAAACGGGAGAAATACGTTCAGAAACGTATCTTTAAAAAGGACGTGAGAAAGTGTGAATTTATTTAGCCTCACCTACCCAGCGTGTTGACCAGACAGACTCCAACCATGTCTAAGGAGAGGAGGGTGTGGTAAATGGGTTCTCCACCCTCATGGTTCATAAAGGTGTGGTAGAGCACAGAGCCCACAGTGGGGGACAAGCAGGCCAGGTAGTGGAACACACACATCCATGTTTGTTCCACGTCAGACCAGGGGATGTGAGTAGGCAGGAGCACAAGGAAACAGAAAAACGGGATTCCTGTATCGATTCATGGAGGGAGATGTGTCATTATTTTTTATCAAGTGATCCTATAAATAATTGGTTCCTCAATTAATGTATAGCTGAAACCATTATCGTAAAAGAGTTGTGGATGGGTCAACTTGGTAGAGTGAATATACAGTACCCAAGACAGTTCCCTGCGTGAAGAGCTACTTGTCTCAGCAACGTAATGGGGGTTTAAGGCAATGACAATTAGGCTCTTCTCAGTCACTAGATACAAGCAGTTACGTGCTCAAAGCATGGACAGAATTTCAATGGATTCAAAGTGTTTGGACACACTCATTCAGTGGGATAGTATGTGTGTTCACACATTTGGCGTGTAATGTAGTTCATTGTTCCAGGAATAGCCTTAATCACTGGTCTCTCTATTGCATAATAGCAGGTGTATCACGGCCTGCTGAGCACGACCTATCTGCTAATCTCTCCCTTTCTCCTGAGTAAGAGTGTTAGTGTTAATGTACTTAATTGGAAATTAATGGTAGCTTGTCTCTTTGTAGTTGTAGCAAGGCAGCAGTGTACATGAGCCTTCAGAAGGACACACCAGAGGATGACCATGTTTAGCTAAACAGTGTGTCACTCATTAGCACTCCAGCTTGGCCAAATGACCAGTGGTAAATCCAAGATCTTATGTTCTTATTCTTAACAGATACTTGACAAGTAATAATATGATTGTAAATGCCTGACAAGTGAAAGTACCCTGATGCATTTTAGTGTTGCAGACCTGCACACCTTTCCAATGTTATTATTGGTGTAGGAAAATACCTACTGACACTAATACTGAAAAATAAATGAGACTGTATATCTGACATAAACAACACACACTAGATCAGAAATGTAACAATGTGCCCAACGAATAACACCTCATTTATAATCACATATGCACTTTGTGTTTATGATTTACAGTATTTCTTTAAATTGTGGTAAACATATAAATACAAAACCATAACATTGCATAAAGAGTTATAACAAATGTAATACTTTGTAGTATTTATAATGGCACACTAATGAAGGTTAATCTAAAGTGGAATCCATAATTAAACATCTTTAATCATCTTACCATGACTATAAATGTTACCAAATTCATTGTGCAAGTAGAAAAGGCTTCTGAGGCACCCATTAAAAGTTGAAATGGGCCGGTATCCAGTCAAGATCAGATCGTTGAACTGAAGATGACGAGGAGTTTTCTCCAAATTTAGTAGCCGAGGTCCATGTCCATTTAAGCACGCCATGGTGTCATTCCCCAGACAATGTCCCTCCTGAGTTTTCAGTGCATCAGTTGCTCGTGCAAAATACATATTGTTATATACTAACAGTCTCCAGTTATTACTTAAGGCACACAAATTGTCAATTCAAGAACGATTGTCAGCAGCATAGGTTTGGTCCCAAGACGCTCCTGAACTTCCAGGCACAGTAACCTGTTGAGCTTTCAGAATGGCATGCTTTCTTTGTGACCAATCAGCATGCCCTGTTATTCATAGGGTTAAATCTGGTGTAATCCTCACCTGGGCCACTCTGTGCTGTGGAGTACTACTGCTTGTCATATATCTGCTACCACCAAGCTACAGTTAAGCTTCTAATGTTTCTCATTATACAGGTGATTTATACAAACTACATGCTGCCTATTCATTATATACTGTCTAGTTTGAGAGAAATGTTTGAAGAGATAAAATAGGAATTATAACATGCGTTATCAAAGAGACTTTTGACACCTGTTTTTTTCCGTCTGTTTTTATTATGTCAAAACTGTCAAAATAATTGACAGCTGAATGTCACAGGTAGTAAAAAATGTAACAAAAAAATAAATTACTCTTGAGTTTGAGTTTACAAAACTATGCAGAAGACAACATGTAGAAAAAACTGACTGATTCAATCAACACAGAAAGATTATCGAAACATGATGCGTCTTGACCAGTTATGACAGGCGGTTGTGACAAGAAATAGGAATTGTAATGAAATAATGAAATAAGCCAGACAGACAAACGGATATCTAGTAAAGAAAATAACAAAAGTATGAACAAACAAGAAACCTTTAAAAGTTTCTAAGTTCTACTAATATTATAAACATTACTCTAAAAAATTAAAAAAATATGTCAGGAAGGACTAGTTTGGTATGTGGGTAGATATGAATAATAATATGAAAAACTAGAATCCATTACCCAAAGAGTTGAAACACATACTGGGCATTTTTGTATGTGTTAGGTTGTGTACTAAATCTAAGTGACAACAGCTGATTTAAAAGGGATTTATAAAATAAACAACAGGATCAAAAACGAAATCTAGGAGAAATGCAGTAAAATATCCACTGTCGCACGGGTCAACCTAAGAGAAAGAAATTATGATAATGAGTCAACCCAATATACCTGTTGTTGGTGATATATATGTATACAGTGCCATCTGGAATTTTGATTTGAAGATTTGTAACAAAATCTCTGTATTGTTTATCAGCTTCAACTTGCTCAGACAAAAAAATCTAAACTATAATTGAGTAAAATTCAATCAATAAAAAATTATTTTCACAATTATTGGCAGCCCATCATTTAGTTCTTCCTGCACCCTTCCATAGCCTAAACCTATTGCTACATTTTCCCACAGATGAATACAGTACGTATGTGTATCAATGTAATTAAGTTGGAACATTTCAGTTAGTGGTACATTTTTTGCATGTTTCCGCTCCCCAACCTTTATCCTGTATATACAGGGTCAGCTAGACGACAAATGTTTAGTCTGCTTCTAATGTTTTACCTTGATATCTGCCATTCCCTAAGAATCCTGTTAATTCATATTTCTTCTCCTTGGCACCTCCTGAAAATAAATGAAAAAAAGTCATTTTATTGTGCATAAGTTTACAACTAGTTTACCCAATACCATTTACCATCATTACCATCCTGATTGAGGTTATTGTATGCTTAAGTATTCTATATAAGATTCACCTATAAATCACAAACAGAATTTTTATCTTAGTCTCTCGGTACCCCAAAGAGCCTCAGTATCTCTGGTTGGGAACCACTGTGGTAGACGGATGCTCTGGTAACATCCACCAGGTGGCAGCACTGGGCAGCCTGGGGCCCTATTGTCTTTTATGATGTTTCAGAGATCGTTAGGATCATTTGAGAGTGATACATGCATAAAGTAGAACGAAATAAATCGATATATGAAAATTGACAAATCATGATTGATAGGTAATTATTTTTTTGTAGTTTAGTCACAAATAATAAAACTGTAAGTAATAAATAATTTAATACTGTAAATATTCATGTATTCATTTGAAATATTTTTTCACATAACCAACTTCCTGTTTCACGCATTGATTCTGGGACCACATCTAGAGGATCAGCCATTATTGATTATCATTATTATAAAGACCATGGAGCAATAAGATTTATTTAACTTTCTGAAAGGCAAAACAACCAACTAATTATTTAGTTTTACCTGGCTGGCTCTAACCCTAACCCTTAGCCACTAGTCTACCTGTCCTGCATGGTTTACCTGTCCATGATTTGCTCTGTGGTTGAATGTGCAGCTTGAGATGCTGCTGAATGTGTATCTGATGTGATGTCTGTGGCAACGCAGAGACGACAGACAGTGCTGGGGTACCCGCAGGCTCAGGTGAGGCTTCCAAACCTGGTGCAGATGGAGCCTCAGATGGGAAAGAAGACACTAAAGGCACAAACAAGGGGACACGGGTATGTGGGATGGAGGGGAAGGAAGTGGGGGCACTAGGGTTAGAGGTCACTAGGGACAGCAGAGGGGGGTTTGGAGGAGTGGTTGGCCAGACAGAATGGGGGAGAGAGGGGAGGACATTTTAAAGCACGTTAAAATGCCAAAGCTTCACTAAGCACAATCTGGATGAACACACAAAACGAACCCAAGCCAGACAGACAACATCATTTGACAGACAGTGTTACAACAACTCACACAAAGACACACATAAAAGCATAATAAGGTGTAGAGAACTGATGTAGATCAAATTACTTTTTCCTAATGTGAATGAGAATAGACTCATCTCATTCCGGATTCTGCAGTTTTGTGCTAAAATATTTTGTGTTCCAATGCTTGATGCAATCTTGATATGTTGCTTCTATATGCAATTATATTGTCCTATTAAATGATGATTGCAGTGTTGCTTGAATAAAACTCTTTATAGTCAACAAGATGTCATTGGTTGATATTGTATGCTGTGGCGAGGTAGATAATTATAAAAACGTTTTATGCGAAAATAGTTAAATTATTGGTGAAATACACACTCCAATGCATACAATTCAGTGAATTTCTGCAGTCTCTGAATCCCAGAGACACTGATGGATAAATAAAAGGGTAGTATCTTATGAATTAGGCTCTCACGTTACCTTCAGCTTGTACTTGTCCATTTAAATAACCTCTGTTGCCTGGAATGTAGAGAAAAACCCATTTGGAAGACAAAAAAATAAAATTAATTGTGACATAGAAAACATACAATATGAAATTTTCCAAACACGTCCAGACAACTCCTACCATATATGCCAGAAGATTTGTCCTCTCCTTTAAGGCCAACCGTTTGGTCCAGTGGTAATTCTCCATATTCTGAGATGGACATGAGAGATGAATCAGAATTAGAGATGGAGGAGTTATGTCAACCTGATCACAGACCTGTGGTTGTAGTTGATGCCAAACATTAATATACATGCCCTTTGAGTAGGCAAGACTGCATGAAGATATCTGTGAGAGCGTTAAAGGTCGAAAACAATAAATCACAGTAGTATTATGTTGATCTGTAATTTTAATAATGATTGTGTTTTATATCCACAGAAAATAAAATAAATGTGTTGTGTCATATATTTCACAGGCCAAGAGGAAGGCAGAATAAATGTGGAATCATGTCAAATAAAAATGCATCTTCCCAATAGTTAAGCTTCTGTCACTCTTTGAACATCTTAGCAACATACAGCATGTAGCTATAAAGTAGAGATGTGATTACCATGTTGTCCGGCCGAATTGACAACAGCGTCCGGTTCAATAGGCTGTGGCTGATAAGCTCCTGGGTTACCTGAGGAGAAAATGGTAGAAAGGTCAATTCTAGAATATCGGACAAATATATATAATGCATGAGGTAGATATTGCAAATATGTTATCGAAATAATAGCTATTTAATGGGAAAGGAAGGAAAAAGAAAGAACAATCAAACCAAGAAATGGAGAAACACCAACAATATCTCATCATATCTCTGTGCAGATGTATGGCTTTTATCCCCAAAGCCAAGAGATTCAGCTGCATATGACTGTGGTGCACCGCCCGCTAGCAGACCGCACGCCAGCAGACCGCACGCTAGCAGACCGCACGCCAGCAGACCGCACGCCAGCAGACCGCACGCCAGCAGACCGCACGCCAGCAGACCGCACGCCAGCAGACCGCACGCCAGCAGACCGCACGCCAGCAGACCGCACGCCAGCAGACCGCACGCCAGCAGACCGCCCGCCAGCAGACCGCACGCCAGCAGACCGCCCGCCAGCAGACCGCACGCCAGCAGACCGCACGCCAGCAGACCGCACGCCAGCAGACCGCACGCCAGCAGACCGCACGCCAGCAGACCGCACGCCAGCAGACCGCACGCTAGCACTGTTTTTGCAAATGCAATTTCTAGCAAAACTGGGATCAATTTCTCGATAGTGGATAACATTTAATCAAATAAAATAAAAAATGTACATGCCCTAGGATTGCTGAGACTCACCATATTTGGCCAGAGACTTTTCAGCATCTGGGCTGAATCCAAGATTCTGGGACTTAGAAGGTAATCCTCCCTGTACTGTAGAAAACAAGCCAACCAATCAACATGTGAGCGAGAACGCTCTATCGTCAGCACACCGAGCCTCAAATGCCTCAAATAATAGCAAAACCTCCAGCATGAATACTTTTTACAGTTGATTTACCGGCATGTGGATCAAGTCCAGGATGCTGAGGGTTAGATGGCATCTCTCCATAGCCTAAACAACAGGAGGGAGAGGAATTAGAGCCAATATGATGTACTGGGCAAGATATTAGCTGGTGCCCCACTTGTAACGCAGCCAATTGTAATTTTTCTCACACGTTGCTTAAGCTCATCATGTCCATTACCTAAGCCAGCGCAGACTTCTGGGAAAGGGTAACAAATCCCAAGCTGACTAAAGAGAATAGAAGAAGTGTTTACCATATTTGCCAACTGATTTTCCAGGATCCTCCCTCAGTCCAAGTGAGTGCACATTGTAGGGTGGCCCATATCCTGCGTGAAAAAGAACAGTTCCTGAATCAGTTTATTCAACTTGCCTAAAATGAGTGTATGCATTTCAATATTTTATGTAATTGAGGCATGAAAGTTCTTGATATATTTGTGTTGAACTAAACATCATTATTAATATATTGTGTCAGATATTCTATAGTACAATACGTGTTCACAAGATCTTTATTCTAGATTTTCTTTGTTTTTGTTTTGAGAACCAATGCATTTTATATGCCCTTATTTTCTCTGTCGTGTTTGTTAGTCAATTCATATATATATAGAATGAAGACCTTTAAAATGAACACGTATTGTCCTATAGAATATCTGACACACTATATTAATAATTAATAGTACTATTCAAGGTTTGAGGTAGAAATGTTTTTATCGAAAACATACATAAAATGGATTTGAATAGGAAATATGTTCATTGATAAAGTTTTACATAAAGATTATCGTTTCTTTCAAACATTGTACATTTTGCATCAACTACAGACATAAGCTGTATATATATATATATATGTATGTATACACTGTGCACGTACCATACTGGCTTGCTACATCAGTCTCTAGCCCATGGGGATGACCACCAAATGGTAACCCACCAATGCCTATTTTAGAGGAAGAGATGACATGAAAGCAGGAAGTGAGAGAGGACATGAAGGCAGGAAGTGAGAGACGACATGAAGGCAGGAAGTAAGAGAGGGCATGAAGGCAGGAAGTGAGAGACGACATGAAGGCATGAAGTGAGAGAGGGCATGAAGGCAGGAAGTGGGAGAGGGCATGGACACAGATTTACATTTCATTATTACTAAAGCTTGATGAGAGCTTGATCTTCCACTTTCAACGGTAATATCCTGTACTACTGTGAGAAAGGAACTTACCGTATTTCATATGAGATTTTGCCTCTTGACCCGTCCTGAGGGGCTGCCCACCATACGAGCCACCCAGTGCTGTGACAGACAGTTAAAAAGAGTACATTCAAATGTACTAAATAAATTCCATTGTCTCAGAAAAATACTTCTTCAAGAAAATATGTTTTTTTGTAAAACCAACTGAACACAACGCCCGAAAACATTCCATTGATTTTCCATTCGTACCTAGGCCGGCGTGTTGGGGTTGAAACTGAATTGTTCCTGTCAGGAGGAGAGATGTAATTCAGCTATGTGTTAATGAACATATGTGAACAACCACCCAACAATGTGCGAATTAGGTATTAGTCTGTTGTTACCATCTAGTCCAGCAGGAATGATTGGTGCTCCATTGAAAGGGCCAGAACTACCTGATGAGGAACATGCAGTCCATTTACACAATTTGTTTAGGAAGGAGAACTCACAGCCACATATATCGAATATATCTAATACACCATTAACTTATAAATTAAGGAACCCATATAAATGAATCATATAAATGAATCATATAAATGAATCATATACATTAATGATATACATTAATCATATACATTAATCATATAAATTAATCATATAAATTAATATAAATTAATCATATACATTAATCATATACATTAATCATATACATTAATCATATAAATTAATCATATAAATTAATCATATAAATGAATCATATACATTAATGATATACATTAATCATATACATTAATCATATAAATTAATCATATAAATTAATCATATACATTAATCATATACATTAATCATATACATTAATCATATACATTAATCATATAAATTAATCATATAAATTAATCATATACATTTATCTCACCGTAGTTTCCACCATTTTCAGGCTCACCAACACCAACACCAGCACCAGCACCAACTCCAACACCAGCACCAACACCAGCACCAACACCAGCACCAACACCAGCACCAGCCCCATAGCCTTTTCCATTTGCAGGTGTGCCATAGCTGTTTCCATTTGCAGGTGTGCCATAGCTGTTTGCATTTACAGGTGTGCCATAGCTGTTTGCATTTACAGGTGTGCCATAGCCTTTTCCATTTACAGGTGTGCCATAGCTGTTTGCATTTACAGGTGTGCCATAGCTGTTTCCATTTACAGGTGTGCCATAGCTGTTTGCATTTACAGGTGTGCCATAGCTGTTTCCATTTACAGGTGTGCCATAGCTGTTTGCATTTACAGGTGTGCCATAGCCTTTTCCATTTGCAGGTGTGCCATAGCCCTTTCCATTTGCAGCACCTAGGAAGTCAATATTGTACAACTAAGTGATAGTAAATCCATATAACAGTATACAACAAACCTTTCCAATTTTCGATTGAAAATAATAATAATATTACAATCACTTTGGGCATAAACTCCACTCTTTCGTCTTAGATTTTTTTCATTTATATTAGATTAACCCTTTTGAAATTGCAGCACGTGCACTTTATAAAGACCCCATACTATAACTATTATGTAAGTAAAATATACCGTACTAGTTGTTTACTTGCAGTTACTTTCCTACAGAGAAGTTAAAAGCCTACAGAAAAGAGAAAAGAAAGTGTGCAACATATTTCATGTTCTCTGTGTTTTCCCTGGCCTGTGTCCAGTTCCCTTGTATATTTGTGTATTTAGTTTGGTCCTTTCTTCCCAGTCCTTGTTGGTAATTGAACTTAATTATTTATGTTTTAATATTGTTGAAATGATTCAGAATTATATGAATGTGAATAATTCTACCTGCTCCATATCTGTTGCCGTAACCCACAGCAACAGGGTTAAAAGCTCCTGCCCCCACACCACCATAACCTGTGGGTCACATAGACAGCATTTATAGAGCAGAACCGCCCCCACACCACCATAACCTGTGGGTCACATAAAGACTGCATTTATAGAGCAGAACCGCCCCCACACCACCATAACCTGTGGGTCACATAAAGACAGCATTTATAGAGCAGAACCGCCCCAACTCCACCATAACCTGTGGGTCACATAGACAGCATTTATAGAGCAGAACCGCCCCCACACCACCATAACCTGTGGGTCACATAAAGACTGCATTTATAGAGCAGAACCGCCCCCACACCACCATAACCTGTGGGTCACATAGACAGCATTTATAGAGCAGAACCGCCCCAACTCCACCATAACCTGTGGGTCACATAAAGACAGCATTTATAGAGCAGAACCGCCCCCACACCACCATAACCTGTGGGTCACATAAAGACAGCATTTATAGAGCAGAACCGCCCCAACTCCACCATAACCTGTGGGTCACATAGACAGCATTTATAGAGCAGAACCGCCCCAACACCACCATAACCTGTGGGTCACATAAAGACAGCATTTATAGAGCAGAACCGCCCCAACACCACCATAACCTGTGGGTCACATAAAGACAGCATTTATAGAGCAGAACCGCCCCCACACCACCATAACCTGTGGGTCACATAAAGACAGCATTTATAGAGCAGAAAATAAAGACAGCATTTATAGAGCCCCAACACCACCATAACCTGTGGGTCAAATAAAGACAGCATTTATAGAGCAGAACCGCCCCCACACCACCATAACCTGTGGGTCACATAAAGACAGCATTTATAGAGCAGAACCGCCCCAACACCACCATAACCTGTGGGTCACATAAAGACAGCATTTATAGAGCAGAACCGCCCCAACACCACCATAACCTGTGGGTCACATAAAGACAGCATTTATAGAGCAGAACCGCCCCAACTCCACCATAACCTGTGGGTCACATAGACAGCATTTATAGAGCAGCCCCAACTCCACCATAACCTGTGGGTCCATAAAGACAGCATTTATAGAGCAGAACACCACCATAACCTGTGGGTCAAATAAAGACAGCATTTATAGAGCAGAACCGCCCCCACACCACCATAACCTGTGGGTCACATAAAGACAGCATTTATAGAGCAGAACCGCCCCAACTCCACCATAACCTGTGGGTCACATAGACAGCATTTATAGAGCAGAACCGCCCCAACTCCACCATAACCTGTGGGTCACATAAAGACAGCATTTATAGAGCAGAACCGCCCCCACACCACCATAACCTGTGGGTCACATAAAGACAGCATTTATAGAGCAGAACCGCCCCAACTCCACCATAACCTGTGGGTCACATAAAGACAGCATTTATAGAGCAGCATTTATAGAGCAGCCCCAACTCCACCATAACCTGTGGGTCCATAACCATTTGTGGGTCACCATAATAAAGACAGCATTTATAGAGCAGAACCGCCCCAACTCCACCATAACCTGTGGGTCACATAATATAAAGACAGCATTTATAGAGCAGAACATTTATAGAGCAGAACCCCCAACTCCACCATAACCTGTGGGTCACATAAAGACAGCAAAGACAGCACAGCATTTATAGAGCAGAACCACCCCAACTCCACCATAACCTGTGGGTCACATAAAGACAGCATTTATAGAGCAGAACCAGCCCCAACTCCACCATAACCTGTGGGTCACATAAAGACAGCATTTATAGAGCAGAACCGCCCCAACTCCACCATAACCTGTGGGTCACATAAAGACAGCATTTATAGAGCAGAACCGCCCCAACACCACCATAACCTGTGGGTCACATAAAGACAGCATTTATAGAGCAGAACCGCCCCAACTCCACCATAACCTGTGGGTCACATAAAGACAGCATTTATAGAGCAGAACCGCCCCAACTCCACCATAACCTGTGGGTCACATAAAGACAGCATTTATAGAGCAGAACCGCCCCAACTCCACCATAACCTTCTGGGTCACATAAAGACAGCATTTATAGAGCAGAACCGCTCCAACTCCACCATAACCTGTGGGTCACATAAAGACAGCATTTATAGAGCAGAACCGCCCCAACTCCACCATAACCTGTGGGTCACATAAAGACAGCATTTATAGAGCAGAACCGCCCCAACTCCACCATAACCTGTGGGTCACATAAAGACAGCATTTATAGAGCAGAACCGCCCCAACTCCACCATAACCTGTGGGTCACATAAAGACAGCATTTATAGAGCAGAACCACCCCAACTCCACCATAACCTGTGGGTCACATAAAGACAGCATTTATAGAGCAGAAGCCCCAACACCACCATAACCTGTGGGTCACATAAAGACAGCATTTATAGAGCAGAACCACCCCAACTCCACCATAACCTGTGGGTCACATAAAGACAGCATTTATAGAGCAGAACCGCCCCAACACCACCATAACCTGTGGGTCACATAAAGACAGCGTTTATAGAGCAGAACCGCCCCCACACCACCATAACCTGTGGGTCACATAAAGACTGCATTTATAGAGCAGAACCGCCCCAAATCCATAACCTGTGAGTCACATAGACAGCATTTCTAATGTTTTTAAACTGCCAGATTCAGAAATGTTGCAGGGTTTTATAACAGATTTAAAACCAGGTGGTTAACTGGTTTGGGTGCATTTTCTTCCCCTCCATTTTCTCCAGCTCCATACTGTACAGCCGATATTCCAGAGGGTAAATATCATTCGTTAATGACAATACAATACTACTACAAGATGGCTAGCTGACATTGCTAATTGTGGGATTGTCCATATCTGAAAAAGAACTACTGCTGAAGACCAACTAATTAAACGGCACCTGGTGTATTCTATTATTGTTTCTCCTCCAGGTTAGTAGCCTGTTGTGATTTACAGTTGTGATTTACAGTTGTGATTTACAGTTGTGATTTACCATTGGGTTTAGCGCCGTAGCCAGGGGGGACTCCACCTTTTGGAACACCAGCTCCTGCACTGTACCCTAAAACACATTAAGTGAAAGCTTAATGTGCAAATGGACTTATTATTTATTTAACATAAACTCTTACATTACAAAAAAAAAACACACACATTTGACCGACTGTGTTCTACGTCTATGTTTGATATTTTTATAATAAGTTTACCATAACTGGGTATTTTCATCCATTGTCCGTTTGGCACTCCTGATGGTCCACGGTCTAGAAAATCCATGTATACGATAATTATATAGATATAATGCCATTTATCCAACTTCAATAACGAAGATCTGACTGAAATGTAATATTAGACTTAAGCATCGCTAGTAACTAATGCATAACAGGTTTTGCTGATTTAACTTAATTTTCATAATAATTTTGATTCCCAGCTTTTTTAACCATCTACCAGGAGTCACAGGGTTAACAGTTAAATAACACTGGCAAGACAGACCTCAAAAGGACATGTGAATGTTTAGAATGAATCACATCAGCTGAAATAAATGTTAAACTCAACAGGAATGGCCATTTGACAACATTGCTTAGCTGAAAATGTAAATGGTACATACACAGTTCTTTGTATTAATGACTCAACTAGCTAACACAACTACAAACTTCAACAACAATGTAAAAATTGTGCAGCCCAAACTGACTGTTCATCAAACTCTGAAAATATTTGCAATTTTCTTGTGAACATATTTTCTCAGGCAAACTTTTGCAAGTATATTTTTACGTCTGGTCAACCAAGATAAGTTCAAATTTAAAATATGATTTACTGTAAGTGTGATATTTCTTGCCATTTTCAAAAGTTAATGTCATGGGGAAATGTGAAATGTAATGTTACAAGACCATCTATTCGGCTTGTCCCATCAAACGCAAGAAAATTTACCAAGTGTCTAAAGACAAGTTAAACCTTTGTCTACTAGACACCAAGAATTCTGCACCATCAATTTGAAGAAAAAAAAACATTCTGCTAAAATTGTTTGTGAAACTTACAGCAGATCTTTGAATACAGCATTATACTTATGAATAAAACAAAAAACACACATTTTCTACATTTTTTCTTCTTGCTAGTTAATCACAAGTGGTAGAGATTTACAGTTCTGCTGTGTAAGTAGGTCATCACATGGGCACATCATCTCAAGGACATGCAGACAATAGAGAAGTTTTACCCATAATCGGCATGTTGGGTGTTTTTCCCTGTTGTTCGGCTGCTTCCACTGGCTTTGGGTGGGGCTTCCATTGGGAAACAGAAGGCGTTAGTTCAGAGGCTGGCCTGGAGGAGGCGTTCCCTTGGGAGGGTTCTGTTGCTTTGTTGGGACATGGCTTTCTTTGTGTGATGGGTTCTAGCACTTGTGCTGGGTTCAGGTATGGCTTTCCTTGTGTGATGGGTTCTAGCACTTGTGCTGGCTTCAGGTATGGCTTTCCTTGTGTGATGGGTTCTAGCACTTGTGCTGGGTTCAGGTATGGCTTTCCTTTTGTGTTGGGTTCTAGCACTTGTGCTGGGTTCAGGTATGGCTTTCCTTGTGTGATGGGTTCTAGCACTTGTGCTGGGTTCAGGTATGGCTTTCCTTTTGTGTTGGGTTCTAGCACTTGTGCTGGGTTCAGGTATGGCTTTCTTTGTGTGATGGGTTCTAGCACTTGTGCTGGGTTCAGGTATGGCTTTCCTTGTGTGATGGGTTCTAGCACTTGTGCTGGCTTCAGGTATGGCTTTCCTTGTGTGATGGGTTCTAGCACTTGTGCTGGGTTCAGGTATGGCTTTCCTTTTGTGTTGGGTTCTAGCACTTGTGCTGGGTTCAGGTATGGCTTTCCTTGTGTGATGGGTTCTAGCACTTGTGCTGGGTTCAGGTATGGCTTTCCTTTTGTGTTGGGTTCTAGCACTTGTGCTGGGTTCAGGTATGGCTTTCTTTGTGTGATGGGTTCTAGCACTTGTGCTGGCTTCAGGTATGGCTTTCCTTGTGTGATGGGTTCTAGCACTTGTGCTGGCTTTGAGTATGTCTTTCCTTGTGGAACATTTAAAGCAGGAGCTACACCCTTTATAAGCTCTGGTTCTATAAGTGCTGGACTGGGAACTGGTGCGAAGCTTGGGGCTTCAGGAGAGAGAAGATCCCCTTTAAGGCCCTTTCGTTTTGATGCACCTTTTGTAAACCGCCCATTTGGTAAGCCATGCCCATTTGGTAAGCCACGCCCATTTTGTAAGCCATATCCATTTGGTAAGCCATGCCCATTTGATAAGCCACGCCCATTTGGTAAGCCACGCCCAATTGGTAAGCCATGCCCATTTGGTAAGCCACGCCCATTTGGTAAGCCGAATTGATTTGCCATGCCGTAACCTGGAAACCAAAACACAGTAGCTTTGTTCTAACTATAAGATGACCTTTGAATGAAATGAGTAAAACAGAAATACCACAGAAATCTCACCAATCGACCAAACCACAACAGAGACACAGTACATGCAGAACAGGAAGACATGCTAGAAACCTAAAATGCTAATCTGTTTTATTATTGCTTAAGAAATAAAATACAGGCACTGTACTCATTTATTAGTATAGTGTGAACTCTAAAGACACAGACACTTTTTATGGGCTCTGTGGACAGTCACACATTTTCGATTATGTCGTCACACACTAGTGACAGTGCAATGTGAACAAACACACCTGCCAAATAAGAAAACGCTGTGAAGCTGTATAAAATGTGCTGTAGACATTGTGTCATACACAATCAAAACTGCTGTTAGAAATAAAATGGGTCACAGTCCAAACACTTTTGGATTTCACTGCAGTTCTCAACTTCACTAAGCACATATAAAGATGACTTTAACATTTAAAACATGACAGAAGAAATAGAACGCATGCTTCAAACAAAACACAAATACCCTGTGGTCAGATGAAATGACATTTTTAAAGGATATGCGCCATACATTCTTTTTTAGTGAAATTGTATAGAGACACATAACAGATTAATGCAAATACAACAGTACAAGATTAAAAAGAAATCAACATTGTGTGAAAATGTTTGGAAAAAGGGTTTGTCAAATACAGAAAGTCTGCTAATTAAAGTAAACACTTACCAGCGTTGGCTGCTTTAGCCTTTATATTTGGTGTACCTGGTCTAACACCTTTATTCTGAAGGTGGGTCGCCCCTATTCCATAACCTAAAACAAATACCAACAATATCATTGATATTTCCAGCAAATTCAAAATATTTCACCTAAACAAACATTCAAGAAAGGTTACCATTGGGTTTAGGTATTTGTTCGTTGGTCACACCAGTTCCTCTACCATAACCTGGAAATAAACAACAACAAATATTCCTTCATTCAATCAACCTTTATTCAGCAAATGAAAAAAATGCCTTAACTTACATTATTAAATCTGGAACACATTCAGCCAATGAAAGACATATTCTGCATTAATAAATATTGTGTCATAATATGGTATGTATGGAAATAAAGGACCTTTTTTTGCACTGTAGGAATCTTTGTAATAATGTATAACTAAAATATTTCTGGCTCCACGGTAAAAACACTGCTTGCTGTGTAATGTTAATTTGTACCTGGTTTTGGTGCCTTTAATCCCCCACTGGTAAATCCATAACCTAGGAAACAGACAAATGCATTACCTTTTTGCTCCGGGTGATAACTACTGAAATGAATGTGTTTAATTAACTATGTAACGTTGTAATTTACCATTTTGTCTTGGGCGATATCCATTTGGTAAACCAGCATAACCTGAAATGTACAGTAGACAGAAAACACCATTAGTTATTGTTATTCAGAATCTGCTCTCTCCATCTACAAGCTTCTAGCCACTCTGCACCTCTTTCGTCACTCCATTTGTCTTGTTTTAGCATGGTGCACACTGGGTGTCCATTCCCTTATTAGGAGCTGTAGATATATGTTCCCTCTGGTTGGCCGTGTCTTTGTGTGGTACTGTTAGCTAATACATGTGTAGACCTCTGGGATATGCCCACCAGAAGAGAATTGAACGACCACATTAGCCTGGCCTTTCTGTACAACATGAAAGTTTGCCAGCAGCAGACCTGACATGTGTTTGTTGTCAGAATGTTTTTGAGGGAACATTGAACACAATGCTTAGCTTACCTGACTTGGGCCCTTTTTGTCCAGCTCCAGCAGAGAGACCAAAACCTTTTCCAGCTCCAGCAGAGAGACCAACACCTTGTCCAGCTCCAGCAGAGAGACCAACACCTTGTCCAGCTCCAGCAGAGAGACCAAAACCTTGGCCAAGACCAGCTCTTGTATAGGGACCATTTAACCTGTAACCTGAAGTGTTGGTAGCATCTATAAAGTGTAACATCTATAAAGTGTTGGTAACATCTATAAAGTGTTGGTAGCATTTATAAAGTGTTGGTAGCATTTAAAATGTGTTGGTAACATTTATAAAGTGTTGGTAGCATCTATAAAGTGTTGGTAGCATTTATAAAGTGTTGGTAGCATTTAAAAAGTGTTGGTAGCATTTAAAATGTGTTGGTAACATTTATAAAGTTTTGGTAGCATCTATAAAGTGTTGGTAGCATCTATAAAGTGTTGGTAGCATTTATAAAGTGTTGGTAACATTTATAAAGTGTTGGTAACATTTATAAAGTGTTGGTAGCATCTATAAAGTGTTGGTAACATTTATAAAGTGTTGGTAGCATCTATAAAGTGTTGGTAACATTTATAAAGTGTTGGTAACATTTATAAAGTGTTGGTAGCATCTATAAAGTGTTGGTAACATTTATAAAGTGTTGTTAGCATCTATAAAGTGTTGGTAGCATATATAAAGTGTTGGTAGCATTTATAAAGTGTTGGTAGCATTTATAAAGTGTTGGTAACATTTATAAAGTGTTGGTAGCATTTATAAAGTGTTGGTAACATTTATAAAGTGTTGGTAACATTTATAAAGTGTTGGTAGCATCTATAAAGTGTTGGTAACATTTATAAAGTGTTGGTAACATTTATAAAGTGTTGGTAGCATCTATAAAGTGTTGGTAACATTTATAAAGTGTTGGTAGCATTTATAAAGTGTTGGTAGCATATATGAAGTGTTGGTAACATTTATAAAGTGTTGGTAGCATATATGAAGTGTTGGTAACATTTATAAAGTGTTGGTAGCATATATGAAGTGTTGGTAACATTTATAAAGTGTTGGTAGCATTTATAAAGTGTTGGTAGCATCTATAAAGTGTTGGTAACCTTTATAAAGTGTTGGTAGCATATATGAAGTGTTGGTAACATTTATAAAGTGTTGGTAGCATCTATAAAGTGTTGGTAACATTTATAAAGTGTTGGTAACATTTATAAAGTGTTGGTAACATTTATAAAGTGTTGGTAGCATCTATAAAGTGTTGGTAGCATCTATAAAGTGTTGGTAACCTTTATAAAGTGTTGGTAGCATATATGAAGTGTTGGTAACATTTATAAAGTGTTGGTAGCATTTATAAAGTGTTGGTAACATTTATAAAGTGTTGGTAACATCTATAAAGTGTTGGTAACATTTATAAAGTGTTGGTAGCATTTATAAAGTGTTGGTAGCATCTATAAAGTGTTATTATTCTTATAAAATACTTTTATTTAAAGAGTTTTGTTTTGACTCACCATTCTGTGGCACTGCTCCATAACCATTGCCTCCATACACTGTAAATAATATTACACTAATATTAGTTCATTGAAACGGGACAATATAAGTATATAATTTCGTACACCTATACAGGTTTTTTTCAATAAGGTTTTCCACAATTTTCAAGAAATTCTGATTATTTTGACAATGGCTTTAGTTTGAGTTGTGAATGTGGTAGGAGTTTATAATACCATATGGTCCTTGTCCTTTTCCATTTGGCACACGAGCGCCATAACCTGAGAATTACACAGTTTTTACCAAAAAAAAATAATTATTAAATACATATACTAAACTATACATAAAAAATTCCCCATCAATGATCTAAAAAACAAGTCATAGAGGCGTATAAGTGAACCAATGTTTAAGAACAATCCATGTAGCTGTTGGGTGACTTATTTAATATTCAAAAACCCAATGGAAATTACTCAAATCCTGAGTTGATAAAAACAGAATAAAAAATAGTTTAGATTTATTTACCATTTGACTTTTGGCCATTTCCGTCAGGTGCTACAGCACCATATCCTGCAACAGAGATGTGACAGTATTACAGAACATGATTGGTTGGATCTACATACAACTTTATATTACTCAGATTTGGATACCATTGGATTTACCCACTGTATACAGACAAACCAGCAGCATATTCTATTGCATTCTGCTAAATTGTGCATAACTGATCTAGATGAGAGAGTTCAACAGAATAACTGATCCAGATGAGACATATATAAAGACATAGTTATAGCATATAAACCTGCCCAGCAACTCACCATTTCCTTTGGTAGCACCCTTGATTCTGTATCTTCCTAATGGCATCAACATCCGTCTAACATCTCCACCATTTCCTGAAGCCCTCGAAAGGTTTTTAAATTAACACAAAGATTTCCATGAAAAATTAAAATACATTTCAATAGATATTTATCGACTTGCCAACTGGTCAGTAAGTAACGTAAGGGGGGTTTACCGTTGTGTTGAGGGCCATGTTCATTTGGCTGAGCTGCTGCCAGGGCCTGTCTGTATCCTACAATTGGAAATTACAAATGAAAAGATACAATTGTGTCATATTTTGCCAGAGATCACACATGAACTTATTAACATACATTCACCCAACTGTCTAAAGTGTCTTTACGTCATGTTGCATTAAAATGGGGTTAGGGTTAGGCACAAGTAGTCAAATATATTTTCTCACAGTAAGATGTCAAATTCAGAGTGCAACTGCCACTAAAGTCTAGTTGCCTTTGAATTCACGAAAGAGAACCAGCGGAAAAGAGAAAATGCAAAATATGGTTTCTTCACACAATCCCAAGGAAACTTGAAAGACAGCCAAAGCTGTGTACTAAAAGTTTCATGGCAAATGTCAAGATTTTTGTCTTTCCTCAGTTTGGCCTGATCGGTTGAAATGTGACATGGCTTTACCCTTTACACACAGAGACCGGATTCCGTGATTCTTTCATTTATATTGTTCACTGTAAAAGGTGAAATGAACAAAGTATGTCCATCTGAAGGAGAGAATGCGTCTTCTTCCTGAGTAGTATAACCGCTGTGTGGTCCCATGGTATTTTTACTTGCACACTATTGTTTGTACAGATGAACATGGTGCCTTCAGGCGTATGAAAATTGCTCCCGAGGGTGAACCAGACTTGTGGAGGTCTTGATTTCTTTTTTTCTGAGGTCTTGGCTAATTTCTCTTGATTTTCCCATTAAGTGTCAAGGAAAGAGGCACTGAGTTTGAAGATATGCCATGATAAACAACAACAGGTACACCTCCAATTGACTCAAATTATGTCAATTAGCCTAGCAGAAACTTCAAAAAAAATATCTAAGCTGACCTAGCAGCACAGTTAACTTGTGTATGCAAACTTCTGACTCACTGGAGTTGTGATATAGTGAAATATAAGTGAATGAATCTGTTATAAGTGAATAAACCCAATACATGATGATATATTACTGCCCCGGTTCAAGGATCACAGATAATTAATTTAAAAAGATGGTACAAGCAACATTAAGACTGCAGATCATAGAAATAGAATCCCAGAACTCTTGAGTTGACAGCAATATGGTCCAGAACATCTCACTCACCATAGTTCTTCAGATGTGCCAGATGCACCAGCCAGAGGACCAGCCAGGTCTGTAGAAGGAGACGACCCAACATAGTGGAGACCCAAAGGAACAAGCCAAAATGAATTTAAAAACGTAACCGCTGCTACACAGCGCTGGGCCCATTCTCTGCGTCTTTAGGGCCTCATATACAATCTTCTTGTCAGTTGGCCCTCCTCTCTGGGTTTTGGACACCCCCATTTTCTACAAGCTCCTCCCTTGTCAAGGTAAGACTATATAGCACCAAACATAATTACTTGGTTATGCTGTACATTCACTGACTGAATAATTAATAATTCATATATTTACTTTGATTTCTATGCACACACACACATATGCGCACACACACATACATATGCACACACGCACACACACACACATTGTTTAGGTTAGCTTGTTCCACATCTTAGCCTGGTCTACAGCTTGAATTATATTCAAAATGTCATGTATTATTATTAAACGCCACAAACATTGATTCTGCTCTGCAAGTGGCTTTTATCCGCATTTCATCTTCGTCAACCGTGACATAAGATACTGTTGTTTATAAATTTGCTTTTCAGTTATTTATCTGCTTTAAGATCAAGCACCCACAGACAGACGTCAGAAGACTGAGTCCTTTGTATGTTCTCAGTGGCACAATTGCTGAAATAAATAACGATATCTCACCTTCAACTTAAATTCCTCATTGCTTGTCTAAATCCTCATCTTCTGTGGGTTCAGGAGGAGTTTATTGTCTGACTTCTTAACCCCAAAACCAGAGCTCTTACACGTTTGGCTTTCCACCAAGTCATGCCTAGCTTACCCACCAGCATTTCATATTCGCTGTAGAAAGTATTTAGACCTAAACTTTCTTCACATTTTGTTGTGTAATAGAATAAAGTTGGGGATTATTCTATAAACCCGAACTTAAAAAACAGTGGGGACTGTATGGAAAATGCTAATAAAAAAAAACGGAGTGACTTGTAAATGACTGGAAATTAAAAAAAAATTGCATGAAGACAAGGTATTCCATGTTTTACTGGTCAACTGCATAGTTCTGCGGCCCAATGAGTCAACTTTTCAAAGGATTTTTGGACAAAACAGCTATTGTGTTGGTCATTTGCTTTTTTACATTTTGGCGGCAAATATAACAAAGTTGTCAAAGATGACATGTTAAAAAGCATTTGTGAAATCAATCATATATGTACAATTGACAGACCTTAATCGGTTCAGGTCTTATTTAGAAAACGAATTCATTGAGGATAAATATAGAATTATGTATTTTTTTGTAAATCACCTTTTATATTGCTTCTATGTATGAATTGTGCTATACAAATTAACTTTCCATAGGATTTATTATTCATAGATGGCAAGTTAAGCAGACCTCACAAACTGAAAGACATAACCAGAAGTAGACACACACACACACACACGACAAGACAGGAGTCCGACAGAGACCAGACAGGAGTCCGACAGACCTCCACAGAGGCAGGCAGACACATGTTGTTAGTATGGAAACTTTTCAGGCACAGTAAAGACAAATAATCCCAGCCAAATTCCTTCTCTCTGACTGTTTCTAAACAGTCTAAAACTTCCTCTCTGCAATACACTTGAACACTTCATCCTTATAGCATCACAGCAGGTATGCTGTCCTCCAACCCGACTCAGTCCAAACACCAAGACAAGCATTTTCGGACTGAGTGAGTAATCTTCCAGTTTTGGAAATGTTCCAAATGACCAGAAATCAAGAATTACCTGAATAAAACAACCTCGAAATTGTGACAGACAAAATTCCAAGGTCAAAGGGACAGTCTTCAGAGAGAGACAGTCTGTGTGTGTGTGTGTTGGGCCGAGGGCATCAGGATGTTAATGTTATGCTTTGTGTACCAAACTAAAACTTGAGGTAGAGAACACAACGTTACCATAGTTTGGAAAGGCCCACAGCCCATGGATTTATTCATTATTAGAATTTCTAAATGCACACTCAGCACAGCCAGACAACTGGCCAACCATACAGCCTGGTTCCTCTAGGTTATTTTTTTTCATGAGATTTGATCCAGTTAGGGAGTTTCCTAGCAACCGTGCATCAAGCTATTGTTTCTAGGGCTCTGGCATTTCAGTCTGGGTGTCTAGTGACAGCACTTTGTGCCAACAGTTAACGTAAAAAGGGCTTTACCAATTACATTTGATGGATTTAGTCTCTTACACAGATTTGCATTTAATCTTAAGGCATTTATTCATTTAAATTGTTGTGATTTACAGTACATGATATATACAGCCAAGTTGTGATGCCAGCCACTGTCTCCAAACCAGGGCCAGGGGGGACTTCACAAACAAACAATCCTTTAGATGGGTTAGTGTGAAATAGTGAGACTGACAGGGTCAGAGATAAGCAATCATGAGGGAGGAAATAAACACAATAAAGTAAGTTAGTTCTCGCAAAGACCTGTGACAATAAGGCCAGTCATTGTTTACATGGCTGGTACATTTATAACCAGCTCACAAAAAAGATGCTAATAGAAAAGTACAACAAAGCTTCCACATTCTTTATCAACTTCCAGACAATGGGACTATATTTGCTGCCAGCCAACGCCGGGTTTGATACAGGCTGTGTGCAGGTTTGGGCCAACCCTGACATACTGAAACTGGGAGGGTAGATAGACGTGAAGTGACCTCCTAATTTCCTGATCCAATTGCAGCAGGAGCTGTTTGGAAGACAAGCGAGGAGTGTTTCGATAAGTCAGTAGCTCGTCAGACATGGATCACTGTTTTGGCCAATGAAAAGCTTCCATTTACAACTACCGTACGGAGATCCTCAATTTAGTATTACACAGACTTAAGTCACCGGTCAGAATGTGAATGGCAGATTTTGGGACATATTCACAGTTTACACCAAAACAAATTATTTGAATTATTTATTTCTTAAGTTGCAAGTGAGATACAAGAGTGTTTCTGTTTCCAACAAAACATTATTTTTACAAATTTACACAGCAAAATAAATATTGAAAAAAGCATGCTATATGCATAGAAGCTAAACCATTTACATGGACATTTCAAAAGAACTTAAACTTGCAATATTTTAAGTATTACATTTTCTACCAAAACCGTTGAGAAAATCCAACTGCACAATCCTCTATTCAGACCCTCTCGGAACAATTTAAATGTTCATTCAAATGCTTTCAATCATTTATAGGCGCTCCGATACGATTTGGTCTAGTTTAATGTTGAGGAATGTTCGGCAGGGAGAGCTGTTTTATCAGCCCCACAGCACCATCTAGTGGCTGTGTTACCATGAGTATTTACATAGGACTAACGTATGGTCATTAAACCATATTAGGCTGCCACAACTACTTATTATGGTCTGGATTGTAGGAGGTAAAAAATAAAACAACATTTGAAACTTAAGAGCAAATCTGAGGACTGAAGGAGGAAAGTTCAAAATAAGAAGCAGATAAAGGAAACAGACCGAGACACCAAATTGTGCAAAAAGTGAGGAAATGAAGGAAGATAATGGAAAAGAGCGGTATTTTAGGTTGTTCTGAGAAATGTTGCGTAAAAAGAACATTCAGGTATCGATACAGATGAGCGTTCAAGAAAAGCCAAACTCAGGGTTGTGCGTGAGCTCGGTTCTATTAGTTACAACCTGTTGATTAGCCAAAACAGTCAGCGAATCAGGTGACGCTATCAACTAAGAGGGAGGAGCCAGATGTCCAGTTGCAGATCTAGATGGGAGGAGACAATATGAATCAAGGCCTGTTTAAAGCATCTCAAATAAACATATTCCATTCAGCATTCACAAATCTTTCCAAAGACGAGCACAGTTCCCCCTGCACTCAGACCTGCCTCAAAATCAAATCCTGTAATTTAAGTCAAATCGAATGCATGAAGGCTAAGGAAAACAAAACACATTTGGCACAAGGAACCAGAAAACAATCTTGCATTAAAATAGGCGCCTACATTTTATAATGACACTCACTCAATGTTGCTTTTTAACTGGTGGACCGTGCGCTTGTCCAGGTAGCGGCAGAAGAGCGTGAGAAGGTTTGAGGGAAGGACGAGGGGCTCCACCAGAGCACTCTGGGAAAGCTGAGATGCAACCAGGAAGACAGTGTCCGTCCTGGGAATGGAAATCAAATATTACAAGTATCTGTGTGTGTGTGTGTGTGTGGTGCCTCACTGCAGACAGCGTTTTCAATTCCAACTGATAGTGTTTTGAAGGCAGTCATACCAGGCCTCAAAGTCCCCGATGCCAGGCTCCAGGGGTACATCTGAGGACAGCAACCGTTCTCCTTGGGACAGGAGGGCGTAGAGTAAAGAGAGGCCAAACTGAAAGGTACAAAGAAAATTAGTGTAGCATGCAGAATATTGCCCACTGGCACCACACACGTATAGCGTGCAGAATATGGCCCACTGGCACCACACATCTATATCATGAAGGGGATTGATACGCTAAGCGCACCTTGCTTTGACAGGCGAGTGAGAGGCAGTCACTGGAGTCGGGCGATGCTGTGAAATCTTTCAGGACCCCGATGAGCTGACTGAAGGTCACGCCTCCGATCACAGTTCGAAGAGATGGGTACAAAACTGGAAGAGACTTGTGGGAAACACCACAGGAGTTACCACGGCGCAGAGGCTATTCAAAGTTCTTACTCCGGGTCACATGACCTCCCAGGGGTTATGCAATTTTGGGAACAAAGGCATTCTCTTCCACATTTTACTTGTAGTCATTTCGAGTGCAGCGGATATATGCAAAGAAACAAGAAAATACAGACCTCATCAGTGTCTCTGCTCATTAGGACGGGCAGGTGAAAGGTCACCACACGCAATACTTTCAGTGCGGCATCATGGGATAAGAATGACAGGAGCCGAGCCGTTAGCTTCTTGCCTTTGGAGACCAGGAGACAGGGCAGAAACTCATCCACGGTCTCTCTGGGGAGACACGGACACAAGCGGCTGAATTAGTGCAGAAAACAGGACTGGTCGCAGAAAGGAAAAGGTCATATAAAGTAAAATGACAAACATGAATATGTCTGTATTTTCAGTAGGACCAGCTGAACGTGAACAGAAGTAACATGAGACAGAACTCACAAAGGTCTGGGATTCTGAAGCTGGGCGTAGATGTACTCCACCTTCCTCTGAGTCCCCTCCATCAGCCTCCTCTTCTCTCCCTCTTCTAGCACATGTGGCTTCATCCGCTGTCCTTCCTCTACCTCCAGGAGAACCATGAATAACTACAGAACACAGGGTCCGCAGCACTTCAGACAGAATTCACGTGGGCAACTGAAACATTTGACCAATTAAACTGAAAACTATTTGTGCGCATTAAAATAATTTGCATATGGAACCATGAAATCCTAAAATTATGTAGACTCGACACGTTTCTTACGTTCTCAATTCTCATCAGCACCTCCAAACGTTGTTGCCGGAGGTCTTTCAGCTCCTGTCGGAGTTAACCAATCAAAGCAAAGAATTTGCAAATTAGCGCCAGAATAATTTGTAGGCATTAAGTACAAAAGAGTTATGTACAAATTGGTCACTCTCTCACCTCATGTGGACAGTGGGCGTGAACAGCGTTGATCGCCCGTCTAGGAGTGAAACAGGTTGACACAGCCACCTGACCCAGGGAGCCTTCTATGTGCAGGACTAAACAGAACAAATCTCTGGTTGGGATATGCCAACATACAGCAGTATACTAAAAACTATGACAAACCCTACAGTTTCACACCATATGAGAGCACGAGGGGTTAACATACCAGGTGTGTATAAGTCAGTCTTGGTCACATATATGATCTAACATACCAGGTGTGTATAAGTCAGTCTTGGTCAAATATATATATATGAACACGAGGGGTTAACATACCAGGTGTGTATAAGTCAGTCTTGGTCACATAGGGGGTGGTAAGTTTGGGTGGCTCCCTTTTGCCCCTCATGCCCAACTCCTCCTCTGCCAGTTTGGCCTCCTTCCGCCGGTAGTATTCCTACAGAACAAGAAGACACCTGTAACTTCAGTCTTCTGGAAATCACTCAGGAAGTGCTGTGCAGGTAAGGGTTAAACTAATAAAAACACTTACCGGAACGAGTAATTACAAATAATAATACTTTAGAACTGTGTCATGTGACAGTGGTGAGAACTACAGCCAATGAGAGGAGCGGAGAAAGACAAATGACTCTTATGGACAATGTAGCAGTAGCAGTACCCGGTAGCAGTAGTAGTAGTACTCGTTACCCGGTAGCAGTAGTACTCGTTACCCGGTAGCAGTAGTACTCGTTACCCGGTAGCAGTAGTACTCGTTACCCGGTAGCAGTAGTACTCGTTACCCGGTAGCAGTAGTACTCGTTACCCGGTAGCAGTAGTACTCGTTACCTGGTAGCAGTAGTACTCGTTACCTGGTAGTAGTACTCGTTACCTGGTAGTAGTACTCGTTACCTGGTAGTAGTACTCGTTACCTGGTAGTAGTACTCGTTACCTGGTAGTAGTACTCGTTACCTGGTAGTAGTACTCGTTACCTGGTAGTAGTACTCGTTACCTGGTAGTAGTACTCGTTACCTGGTAGTAGTAGTCATCCAGGCTGGGATTGTCACTCTGAAGCTGAATCATTTGAAGTCTAATGATCCATTCCTTTTCTTTGGCCGTCATGATGTTACAGTACGGGTCCCAGTCTGGTTTCCTACAGTTGAAACAGGTTTTATGGTAGGCATCTAATATGAAGGCAACATTTAAACTCTTCCAATTATCATTTTAATTGTATTATCCTATTGTCAGCCTGAAGCAAAAATTTAGAATTTGAAAGCATAATAAAATCAAAACGCAGAAGGTTCATTGATTAAAAAAAGGGTTGTCATTGTATTTGATACTTAATGACAAATGTGAGGTTAACACAGAAACTGTTCTGGGATGTCCTAATATATTTCATAGAGAAGCCATATTATTAGGTACACCACCACATGTAGAGATGTATTTCTTGCACAGACATTAGATCATGTGGCATTTTGTAAAGCAGGTCGTAAAAAAGCAGCAAAACTGCGCACACCACAAATTCTATAACTCCATCCTGCCTGGGAAATACTTAATGGTGTGGATAATGTTTTCCTGGCATTCATTTTTGGTCCTTTGGTTCCAACAGACCACATTTCCAGACCAGGCACATTCATAAATAGATCCAGTTTAACCAACCATATGGATATACAACAGATTCAGTCCCTGAGTTTCAGACTAGGATCATGTTAACACTTCAGGATGCAAAGACATTTTAGAAAATTGGGTTCGTCCAAATTAGCATCAACAGTTTGGGGAAAATGTATTTCCCAGAATGCATCAAACACTCCATAATTCACATTTAAATATTGATGATTGTAAGCAACAGAGTTATCAAATTGCCCAAAAGCTGCATGTAAACACCTCACTAAGTAACATTTAAAAGATGTAGCTTAATAAAAGGTGATAATTGGCTATCACAAAATTAGGAACACACGATAAACAAATTTTAAATGAGTTGCACATAACTTACTTCTCTGAGCGTACAAATGTGTAATTGTGACCAACCTTTGTGATCTCTGTTGACGCTGACTCAACAAACGTCTGTGTTCAGGGTGAAGTTGTGTAACAGGAACAGGGAACCTGGAAGAAACACGCCATTTGACATTTACACAAGTGTATTGGGTTGACTTCTTTATGGCGAAAAATTCTATGCAACTGGAAGTGAAACCACCACCCCAAAGGCAGTTTTTGGAGAATTCTTGTGTAGCCTCTGAGAACAATTGAAGCCCCTCTAATCAACAATTCATGGCATATTTACAATTAATTTACCAGCGAAGTTTAGCAAATTATGAAGAAACCCTTTTAAACAGAGATCGTACCAATGATGATTCCTGTGAACTCTCCATAACAGAAAATAAACCCTAGGAGGCTCTACATCATGCTGTTTCTACCTGCTAGTTAACAGCCCGCACCTGAAGACCCAGGTATTAGCAATCTGACAGGGATAAGATGAAAACTAAGCGTTTCAACCCTCCGGGAATAGATTTGCTCAATACTTTTCTCTGGAAGTTCCTCACCAATAGTGTTATGGAATAAAATGACAGTTAAACAGCGACCTGAATCGCTGCACAGGATTGGACGAGGGGCTGTAAAAGGGGAAGGGTCTGGGGGAGTTGGAACCAAAGCGAAGCTGCATAATCTTGGGCGTCAGTGGTTGAGGAGAAGATGGGCAGAGACTTTGAGAATATGAGAGGAACCCCCTCGTCTGTGGGAACAGAAAGTCCATTAGAACCACCAGTCAAACATCCAGTATCAAAGGAACAAAACCCCTTTTTGGTAAGAATTTCTTTCTTACAGGTAATTCATATTTTCTGGATGGAGATTGTTCCAGTGAGCTAACAGGGAAGAGCAGCTTATTTTAACTATTAAAAAAAGCCACTGGTTATACGAACCTGGTTGTAATGCTGATGTGGGGTGAAAGGTTGACGTGAGACAATTGGAGACCCAGGCATCAATGGGTTAATCTGGATTTTAAAAAGTTACAAACAAGTAGAGATGTCACACACAAAGTCATGCAAGTTTACATTTGAAAATACGTTTTCTGATATACATTTCAACATTGATCTGGGCTACAGTGATATATCCTGTTGAGGTAAAACCAGAGTTCCATCCACACATTGGCCACACCCATCCACACATTGGCCACACCCACACCTGAGGCTGAATTAACCAACACTACCGGAGAGAAGCATCTTTGTGAAAACGGTCTGTTTGAATATGACCCTCTTGGGGCCTCTCTTCTCCACCGGGTGCTGGACAACAGGGAACCTGGTCCTCTGCCAGGAACATGACTGTCCATGATGTACACAATGGCCGGGTCCTGTCATCAAAAGAAACACGCAAAATGTGACCAACTGCACA
Source organism: Dallia pectoralis (assembly GCA_029465975.1). NCBI lineage: Eukaryota > Metazoa > Chordata > Actinopteri > Esociformes > Umbridae > Dallia > Dallia pectoralis. The sequence continues at coordinate 661,630 of CM055764.1, read as the reverse complement.
ATAACATCTTGTGCTGCTGAACAAAGAATAATCTTTCATTTAAGTGGTATTTTTTTTACAAAGGGGCGTCATTGTAACATCCACTACCTGAAGCACAGATCCAGAAAAGCATCTGGTTTTGCCATAAGATGGGAACATCCTCTGTAAGGTAAGAGGAGGTCAAATCAGAGTAAATACAATCTCTGAACTGGTCTCATTTTCTCATATCATGATCTAGTTGTCCCACTTACAGTGAAGGTCTTACACATTTGAACAGACAGATATTTAATGGTCAGCACACTGATTAAAATGTAGATTGACACCTTTAACATTCGAGGAGAATACAAGACAATACAAACTGGAAAATGAGACACACAAGCAAGATAATTCAAATTGGGAATATCTCAAGCACTTCGAACAATTTCGTAAAAATACAAATTGAAATATGCACTTCAATTAATGGGAAACGTCTTCAGGTAATGCATGAACTTATTGATGCTTGTAGTACTGTAAAGAAATTAAATACAGGTCATTTAAATGTTGGGGGCTATATAAAAAGTGCTGCGATTTGTACATGGTTCCAACATGTAGAAAAATACCCTGAATTGAACAGACAAATGTGCTTATTTTGGCTCTGTAATGTTACAACTTTATTACTGTATTGATATAAAACTGGTTAAGATACAGCGCATCTAATAATAATAAACATATAAAATGTGACACTCACAGAGTCTGGCTCCAGCTCATCCCAATGTGAAACATTACCAAAGTCCACTATAGAACTGTCCAAACTCTAAAACAGAAATACAAGTGATAATAGGTGAACTGCCAAATGTTTCAACGCACAGACTAAAATAAAACAAGAAATGTATGTTATTCGACCAGTTCTGTTACATCCAGTTTACCAAACCACTTCTCACCATGTTCTTTTCCTGGCCACATTAGAGTTGTTACACACCTGCAGACTTTGCCGACCCTCCACAGTGGTCACCACAGCTGGATCTTCAAACATCTGCGTCATGGCTGCCCTCTGACCCCTGCCCCTGCTCCGTAGGCCCGGAGGGCACTGGACTCGCAATGGCTGCTTAGTTCTAGGAGAAAAACAGGGGGAGCTTGGGGAGAGGGGTGGCAAGGAAGGACTGGAAGGTGGCTCTGGTGGGTCCGGTGTTTCCGGTGGGTCCGGTGGATGTTCATCCGATTGCGGCAAAGAGTCGATGGTGTGTCCCTCATCTACCACATCTGTATCCATATCTGAGGGCGGGTGGTAAAGGGGCGGGTTTAACAAAAACTTCTGTCTAACTATTGATATGTGCCGCTACAAGCCATAATCAGAAAACAACCATGCACACCCAATCCAAACGTCTCATCGTTGTGAATATTAATTTCTTCATCCTCCTCTGCCATGGCTGCCAGCACACACTCCTCCATATCGAGCCCGCCCTCCTCCGTATCGCTCCATTGGCCTCCGTTCTCCGGCCACTCAAGAGGAGAGACCGCTGCTTCAATCTCCTAAAAGTTCAGTTAGGACAGTTTGAGGGTGATACCTGCTCATGCATGGAAATTAAATGCATCCATTTCACGGTCACGCATTTTCTAAACGTGGAACCTAATTCCAGCAGCACGTGTAACTAGTTGTTTGGCGGATTGTACACTACTTCAAAATAAAGGTGTGGCTAAACTTAACAGAAATTAATCGTCAAAATGCCAACTTACTTGCATTGCTGAGTCAGTCATCGAATATTGTATTTTCTGAAACCATTACACTTCAAGTTACCTTTCTTCCTACCTTGCTCTTTTCAGACATCTTAGACAGGTGATTAGTGAATTTAAATAACCACACCTGCGAGCTGAAGGGGCGGGGCTTAGGAGCAATATTCCCAAACCAGTTAGTTTGGGAGTTAGTTTAATAGAGTTTGATCCAAAATAGCGGAAAAGTTCATATAAACACGACATTGATAAATACAACTAAATACTAAATGAAGGTAAAGATCAATGTACTCCCTCGGAGTACCTAAGCAAGTCCTTTCTCAGGTCCCAAACACTTTCAACATGCTGTTTTATGGTGAGTCTCTGGTTCAGGGACCGTCAAGAAAGTGCCAAACATTATAATTATTGTCAATATTAAATTCCTTCCAAATAAAACAACTGAACACACACTTTTTGTGTTATAAAACAAACATGTCATTTTCTACATACATTTCTGTTGTTAATGCAGTTAAAGATGTCATTATCTAGATCATTTTAGTCACTGATCTTCTCTGACTAAATCACCCGTTATATTTGGCATTTCGAATTTCCCTGATTTTATCAGGATTTATCTTTCTATACATCTAGTTCACTATTCAGATAATCGACAGTTTATTTACAAGGATGGTGAGTTCATTAAGGTCTTCTCTTAGAGATACGCCTAATATTTCCAAAATCCTTCTCTGTATATTTAGATTTTTAGAGATATTTTTCTTATTTCAGCTCTGTCATATAATTCTAATGAAGCATTTTAATAGCTTCCTATCAAGATCACATATAAGAATGAGAGTGCGTGTACAAGCGGCAGAAAGTGGGGAAGTTGGTGGCGAAGATGGTGGAATTAAAAAAAGTTATATGAAGGTATGATGATACCTTAGTCCTAACCAACTAATTGCCCTATATGTATTTTTGAAAATGGAACCAACCCAGAAAAGGGTGTACCCTGTTCTCTACCTTCATATGATTATAGATATACATGATAAACCATATACTCTTAAAATAACAACAGTTTTGTTATCCGGGTAACACGAGTAAAACAAATTACGTTCATTTATGGAACGTAGATTTCATGTTTTTATATAATAAATTAATTCACTCAACTCTGAAGTCAGGTTAAACCCAAATTTGGTTTATTTTAATCTTTGGTATTTTTCCATACATTATTGCATAGCACAATAGCGAAATAGTATCATTTAATCTTTCGCATAACAATATATCAATATATAAATGCAATAGCAGTGATAAGTGTGTTTTTGCAAAGGAAAGAAAATATATTAAATGTTTTTTTTCTTAAAATCCTTCATCAAAAAGATTAGCACATTGTTCCATTGGATATTGAATTTCAATCACATGGTAATGTATTTACATAGATCATGTAATTAGAACATCCCATCATTTCATCTTTGGAAATCATCCTCAAAAACGTGTGGCTTGGTGACTTGTAATTTACAAAAATATTCAATCTGTACCTTTCTAGTTACCATCATTATGTTATGACCTGGACAAAAAAAAAGGTCTGAAAGACTTCACAAGTTGAAAGGGTAGCGGTAGTTTTTCGTCAACCATGAAGAAAATGGACTGAAACTGGGACAAAGGACCTCAACATGTCGATTGCTCATTTATGTTTTCCACTGCAAAACATTTTTGATACAATTTCCGTTATGTGCTCATGAACATAATAAACTCTTAGTGAAGGTTTATGATAAAAGGGAGCTCAGCCAAATAGTTTGATGAAGCACGGGTGGCAGTAAGGTTTATTTTCCTGCTCTTTGAAACAGCCCTTACTGAGTGGTTTCAGGCAGAAATGGCACACCAGGTGGTGGGGGTGAAACTTTGCACCCATGGCGGTGACACAGCGGCCCAGGATTGGCTGTTTGCAGGCCTGGCACATGCTGCCACGCGACTGGTGGTAGTGGGCCTCGCAGAGAGGCTGGCCCTCGTGCTCGAAGAAGCTACCGTTGACGAAGGGGGAATAGCACTCCTGTAATGAGGAAAGAAAAGGGACTCGGTTGAAGTTGAGATGACAACCATGTTCAGAAATAATGATAATATGACATAATATACAGTGTCACTCTATGTATACCCACCCTACCCTACCCTACACACACACTTACCCTACACACACACACACACACACACACACACACACACACACACACACACACACACACCCTATACACACACACTTACCCAACACACACACACACACTTACCCTATACACACACTTACCCTACACACACACACACACACACACACACACACACACACACACACACACACACACACACACTTACCCTATACACACACACTTACCCAACACACACACACACACTTACCCTACACACAAAGCACTGCGGGTGCCAGAGCGAGTTGAGGGCAGAGATATAGTTCTCCAGGATTGGCTGGGTGCATCCTTGGCAACGGGAGGCAAAGAGGGACAAAAAGCACTGCTGGCAATATTGCTGCCCCTCGCGATCGTGGAAACCTACCGAGAAATGTGTTCATCAACACGTAACATTCACAATTAACATTCAAAACAAGTTGTAAGGTATTTGTCATAATTTATTTTCATCAAATAAAAATATTACCAGACATAGATCCAAGTAAGGCGAATTTGTAATGTTTGAAAATAAACAAACACTTTATGTCAAAACACTATACATTTATAGCATTTATAGAATTTATGGTACTCCTTTCTTACCTTCATTTCCAAATGAACGGCTGCACTTGACACAACAGAAACACTCCGGGTGCCAGTTTTTGTCCAAGGCGGTGACCATTTTCTGCAACAAAAAACATTTTTTATGTACAGGATGTATTCATAGCCATATTACAGCAGTATTCACACACATATCAGCAGTATTCACATATCAGCAGTATTCACATATAAGCAGTATTCGCACACATATCAGCAGTATTCACACATCAGCAGTATTCACACACATATCAGCAGTATTCACACACATATCAGCAGTATTCACACACATATCAGCAGTATTCACATATCAGCAGTATTCACACACATATCAGCAGTATTCACATATCAGCAGTATTCACATATCAGCAGTATTCACACACATATCAGCAGTATTCACATATCAGCAGTATTCACACACATATCAGCAGTATTCACACACATATCAGCAGTATTCACACACATATCAGCAGTATTCACACACATATCAGCAGTATTCACATATCAGCAGTATTCACACACATATCAGCAGTATTCACATATCAGCAGTATTCGCACACATATCAGCAGTATTCACATATCAGCAGTATTCACACACTATCAGCCATATCAGCAGTATTCACATATCAGCAGTATTCACACACATATCAGCAGTATTCACATATCAGCAGTATTCACATATCAGCAGTATTCACATATCAGCAGTATTCACACACATATCAGCAGTATTCACATATCAGCAGTATTCACATATCAGCAGTATTCACATATCAGCAGTATTCACATATCAGCAGTATTCACATATCAGCAGTATTCACATATCAGCAGTATTCACACACATATCAGCAGTATTCACATATCAGCAGTATTTACATATCAGCAGTATTCACATATCAGCAGTATTCACATATCAGCAGTATTCACATATCAGCAGTATTCACATATCAGCAGTATTCACATATCAGCAGTATTCACATATCAGCAGTATTCACACATCAGCAGTATTCACACATCAGCAGTATTCACACATCAGCAGTATTCACATATCAGCAGTATTCACACATCAGCAGTATTCACATATCAGCAGTATTCACATATCAGCAGTATTCACATATCAGCAGTATTCACATATCAGCAGTATTCACATATCAGCAGTATTCACATATCAGCAGTATTCACATATCAGCAGTATTCACATATCAGCAGTATTCACATATCAGCAGTATTCACATATCAGCAGTATTCACATATCAGCAGTATTCACATATCAGCAGTATTCACATATCAGCAGTATTCACATATCAGCAGTATTCACATATCAGCAGTATTCACATATCAGCAGTATTCACATATCAGCAGTATTCACATATCAGCAGTATTCACATATCAGCAGTATTCACATATCAGCAGTATTCACATATCAGCAGTATTCACATATCAGCAGTATTCACATATCAGCAGTATTCATATATCAGCAGTATTCACATATCAGCAGTATTCACATATCAGCAGTATTCACACACCAGCAGTATTCACATATCAGCAGTATTCACACACCAGCAGTATTCACATATCAGCAGTATTCACGTATTCACGTATCAGTCGGTACTCACATTCAGTATGGGTTTACTGCAGTGAGAGCAGTGTGGAGAGTAGAGTGTGAAGTAGTCCGACTCACAATACGGACGACCGTCCTTTTCAAAGAAATTCCGGCTGCCCAGCTCCGCCTCACATTCAGAGCACACAAAGTGTTCCGGATGCCATACCCTACCCAAAGCTGTCACCACCTGGTGGGTCAAAGGTCACAGGTCAGTCAATTAACCACTTTTGGCAGTACTTAACCGGACCGAGCTAAACCAAGCTGTACTGAGATGACCTGGTTAACAGAGCAGTATTCTAGCTATCGAGACAAATCTACCAAGATTTTATTTTATTCTCTAGCTTCAGTTATCTGTACAACCCAGCTCAACACATAACAGCGTGTCCTGTACACACACATGAGCAGGTAATCATATCAAGGTTCCAAATGCAGTTTAACCAAAAGATTGAAAGTTAAATTCACAATGTTAATGGTAAGACTATGTAGGCTCTGTTTGCAGCTCATTAGGGCTTTTACCTGTCCCACAACCGGTTTCTGGCACGCCGAGCAACTGCCCTTAGAGGAGGTGGGGACGCCCTGCCTGGTCAAATCTGACTGGAGGAGCCCCAGCATACTGTCCAATGAGCCACCGGAAGACGATTGAGTGGGTGGGGCCGGCTGCTGTGGTACTGTGATTATTGGAGTGACAGCTGGAGCAGGCTAATGACAGAGAAACACAATTAGAGAACCAACCAATGAGCAGGTTGCGTCACAAAATGTAAATGGGATGAGGAAGCATTGAGATTAGAGGCTGCAGGGGATATTAGGCATGATTTTAAATAAGTGTCTGTTCCAGGTCATCTATATTGCAGTCTGAGTGTGTGTTCCAGGTCATCTATATTGCAGTCTGAGTGTGTGTTCCAGGTCATCTATATTGCAGTCTGAGTGTGTGTTCCAGGTCATCTATATTGCAGTCTGAGTGTGTGTTCCAGGTCATCTATATTGCAGTCTGAGTGTGTGTTCCAGGTCATCTATATTGCAGTCTGAGTGTGTGTTCCAGGTCATCTATATTGCAGTCTGAGTGTGTGTTCCAGGTCATCTATATTGCAGTCTGAGTGTGTGTTCCAGGTCATCTGCAGTCTGAGTGTGTGTTCCAGGTCATCTATATTGCAGTCTGAGTGTGTGTTCCAGGTCATCTATATTGCAGTCTGAGTGTGTGTTCCAGGTCATCTATATTGCAGTCTGAGTGTGTGTTCCAGGTCATCTATATTGCAGTCTGAGTGTGTGTTCCAGGTCATCTATATTGCAGTCTGAGTGTGTGTTCCAGGTCATCTATATTGCAGTCTGAGTGTGTGTTCCAGGTCATCTATATTGCAGTCTGAGTGTGTGTTCCAGGTCATCTATATTGCAGTCTGCAGTCTGAGTGTGTGTTCCAGGTCATCTATATTGCAGTTCCAGGTCATCTATATTGCAGTCTGAGTGTGTGTTCCAGGTCATCTATATTGCAGTCTGAGTGTGTGTTCCAGGTCATCTATATTGCAGTCTGAGTGTGTGTTCCAGGTCATCTATATTGCAGTCTGAGTGTGTGTTCCAGGTCATCTATATTGCAGTCTGAGTGTCTGTTCCAGGTCATCTATATTGCAGTCTGAGGTGTCATCTACACTGCAGGCTGACCTTATCCTATATCAGTGCTCATACTGTGAGAACCAGTGAGAATGCTGAACTGATACATATTAACACATATTAACAGAGACAACCATATAAAACATTGCAATCTCTTTGATGTGCGGCACTCAGGCAACAGAGATAAACCGGAAGCCAACTGTTATCACCAGCAAGCAGACATGGAAGCAGAGAGACAAGCGTGTGTTTGTGCACAGTGAGTGCAGCTCTAGTGAGAATATACCCGGGGCCCGTTTTACGAACCTCCTCAGACTGGCTGATATCAAGTCTCGTGCGTGGTATGTCACAATAGACAGCGTGGCTCTGTGGCTCCGCGGCTTTCAACTCAGTGGTCTTAACGTGTAGTAGTGAACGAGAAGGTCAAGATAGATAAGCAGAGACAAGAAGACTATTTAAAACATCACAACATTGGATATAGTGAAGAATTATTGGTGATATTTGTGGCAAATGGAGCAACCTAATATTCTGGCAGTGTGATATATCAGGAATATTCCACAGCAGCATGGTTTAATACATGAATAAAGTGACCCTAACATCCGATCACATGCATCATCCAACAAACACGTAAAGTGACATGGTCAAATTTGAACAAGCTTGTTAGGGTCATGGTTCGTTTAAATCACATAAATGTGGCACGTATTTAGGAGCCCACTGTGGGTAAGTGTTCAGGTCTATGGTGGAGTATGAAGTTCTGGATCTTACTGTGCTCTGGACTCTGAAGTCAGACAGTGAGGCCATGAGTTTGTCCAATTCAAGCGTGGCTGAAGTAGCTGACGGCTTCACCAAACTGAATGGATCAATAAATTGGTTGTAATGAGAACATATAAGTGCCAGGGTTTGGTAAAGCTCTATTCATGCAGAACATCTGGAAGGCCACCAAGAGACTTGTGGGATCTCTAAAGGAGATACAGGTTGAAGGTGCAGGTTCTGGAAGAGTGGCCCAGATTCTGGATGAACTAATCATTATTCTGAGATGATCCACTTCACACAGTTGATACGACTGGTATGTTGGCCCATCTTTCAACACAACAACGACCCAAGGCACACATCCACGACAATACTGGACTGGCCTGAATCCAATTGATTTCATGTTGTAACACAATACAATGTGGAAACGTCCAAGATGACTGATGGACAAACACATCTAGAGGATCATCTACAAACTTTTTGGGGCTTTTAAATTCTCAAAACGCATAAATGCCTCCATCGTTATTATACAATTGAATTACTGTCACTGCAATATATTGGATGGTTTGTAATAGCATTGATCTGTATTTTGAGAGTGGGTTACATTTATCTTGGCATCCCTCTGCTTTTTATCAAAGAAAGACAGGGTTACCGATCAATGGTCAATGATCAACCAATCTGTTCTTGTATCAGTTCCAGATTGACCCCTAATTGAAACACCAAACAATATTCAACATTCAAACCCAGTGGACTAAATAGACAATATCCAGGACAGATAAGAATGTATTTTAGTGTACTAACAAGGGAATATAGTGATATTTGGGATGCAGACGGAATGGTTTGGCCTGTAGTGTAAATGGGGGGAATGTTTGGTACCTTGGGGCGGAGGTTGGCACTTTGGACCCCTGGAACTCCTTCATCTTGTCCCTCTCATCCTTTCTAGTGGTGGGGAACTGGGCCAGAATCTCATCTACCAACCAAAGACAAAGCAGACATGATTACACACGTAAACACACACACAAATACACACGTTAACTCCAGCTACACAAATGAGAACATTATGTTGCAATCAAATGTTTATAAATCCTAAACATAATTTACATTTTAGTCACAGGAATATGAGATGCTCTTACTGGGATCGACTTACATCAGGGAGGGAATATAAACTGAAATTCATAGCTAACCCTAAACCCTGTGACTACATTTATAGTAAAACATTAACCACATTGATGTACAACATGAAAATGTGTCTAAAATGTCCAGGGAGTGAAGATGTGGAGGTCAATGAGCTGACCTGTGATGTTGAACTGAGTGGCATTAAGTTCTTGCAACAGGTGGTCCAGTTCACTTAGACCCCCTCCTAACACAGAGGAGGATGAGAAGGCTGGAGGTGTCATGTCTGTGGTACGGGGGGAGCGAGGTTTATTCACGGTGCTGGAGAAGTGGAAGAGAGAGAGAGAGAGAGAGAGAGAGGGGGGAGGGAGAGAGAGACAGAGAGAGGGAGGGAGAGAGGGGGGAGAGAGGGAGGGAGAGAGGGGGAGAGAGGGGGAGAGAGAGGGAGGGAGAGAGAGAGAGAGGGAGAGAGGGTGGAAGAGAGAGAGAGAGAGAGAGAGAGAGAGAGACAGAGAGAGAGAGAGAGGGAGGGAGAGACAGAGAGAGGGAGGGAGAGAGGGGGAGAGAGAGGGAGGGAGAGGGAGAGAGAGAGAGAGAGGGAGGGAGAGAGAGACAGAGAGAGGGAGGGAGAGAGGGGGAGAGAGAGGGAGGGAGAGGGAGAGAGAGAATCATATTGACACCTCAGACATGTGGTATTGTTGTCTAATCTGATAAATGTATTATTATATTATATCTGGTGGATAACATGGGTTCAAAGAAGTCCAGTCTATCAGATGACTGAGGACTGGTGCAATCACTATTCTGTTTTATCTAGTAACGTAATTCAGAATAAAGATATTACCTGTACAGCTGTTTGTCTGCGTTTGGGTTTTGAGAACCATTTGACTTCATTGCAGCCGATACCGTCTAAAAGAAACGCAAAAATATTGTTTTCATTTAGAAAATCCTGCATCATTTGAGCCATTTGAATAAATGTTATGATACTTACATTCATTTAACAACATTTTTGTTATTTAGTCTCATCAACTTTTCCAACCTCTGTTTTCTACCCTTCCAATTTTGAGATGTCCAATGTCAAGTTTGTCACAGCACTTGCTTGTCAAACCAAATCCACAGCCAGTTTGGGATAGTTAATGATGAAGAAATGGTCACCCAATGGTCACTACATTAATTTAATACATGTGTAGTTCTAGCTCAAACCTCTTTGAAATATTCTTCAGTTCCTCACAGAGCTCGCATAATTAGATGTGCATCAGGGGATTTCAGATGTTCCAGAACAATCTGTGATTACCTCAAAAGGGAAAACGAAGTTCAGAGAACTTAATCAGGGCCGAAAGGCCTATAACTTCTCACCTGCAGGGGGGTGTAAGCTGGCGGCGGAGGCCTCGTCTGAGCGGGGTCCTGAGGGCTGGCAGGGACGGGGTCGGAGTTTGCTGGTGGGTCAGAAGTAAGCAAGACTGGGCACCTGGCCAGGGGAGAGCCGGTGCTCTCTAGGTCCGCGAGGAGGGCATCTGTAGAGGGTAAGGGAAGAGGAGGGCATCTGTAGAGGGTATGGTAAGAGGAGGGCATCTGTAGAGGGTAAGGGAAGAGGAGGGCATCTGTAGAGGGTAAGGGAAGAGGAGGGCATCTGTAGAGGGTAAGGGAAGAGGAGGGCATCTGTAGAGGGTATGGTAAGAGGAGGGCATCTGTAGAGGGTAAGGTGAGGGCATCTGTAGAGGGTAAGGTGAGGGCATCTGTAGAGGGTAAGGTGAGGGCATCTGTAGAGGGTAAGGTGAGGGCATCTGTAGAGGGTAAGGTGAGGGCATCTGTAGAGGGTAAGGTGAGGGCATCTGTAGAGGGTAAGGTGAGGGCATCTGTAGAGGGTAAGGTGAGGGCATCTGTAGAGGGTAAGGTGAGGGCATCTGTAGAGGGTAAGGTGAGGGCATCTGTAGAGGGTAAGGTGAGGGCGAATTTAAATGATTACGGAAAATGGGGTGGAAAACAGAGTGAATGACAAACAAATAAATGGAGGCCGAAAGGACAAAAAGCAAATGTTTTGACACACTGACACAGAAAATAGGGAGAAACAGGCCCTCAAAAGTACAGACAGAGAGTTACGTACCAAACACAACAATACGAGGACTGAGAGGGTAGTTAGCTAGGTCAGACGCTCCTGAGAAGAGACAGGACCAGTCAGAGAGTCACAAATCAGACGCAGGTGTAAAAGAAGACACAGAAAGGCAGGCCAGCTAGAGAGACAATTACAATTAACCCATGAAACCAAGAGACATTCAAGCAATAAACAAACTCAAAACTCGCAAAAGATTAACATTCCCATAGAACTTTCTGAACAGGCCAAAGTGATAACAATGAATTATAGGAAAGGTTTTCATTCACTCCATGTAAAGGAATGTGTAATGCATGCCACTAGCATTTACAATACCTGGTTGGCATTGTTGATATTTCCCTTTTATAGACAAAACATTCTTCTAATACATCCAGACAAAGTGTGTATACGTCTCAACTACAACAGATTTTTCAAGAAAAGCTATTTTTCCAAGAATCGCTACATTTTCACAGCCATTACATTATATTATAAAATTACTGCTTATAAACTGAAATATTTGCATGATTTCAGTGTAATTCATTAGAAAGTTCATTTTTTTTTTTTAAAATATTTTATTAAGTAAAAATATCCTAAAATTAGACATACATTTGACTGGAGTCGGTTATCACTCATTTCTCACTCTTATTACACGCACACGCACACGCACACACACACACACACACACACACACACACACACACTGGACTGGTCATATAAGGAGTTGAAATACTCTCATTGTGAATTATGACCATATTTAGAGATCTGCCCGGGGACTGTTTGAATTGGCCGCAGCCTTTTCAATGAGTGGTCTCTCAAATAAATAAATGCAATAAAACACGACTCACACAGCACACATCCGTACAGCATAAACACACACACGCCATTCCACGCCATTCCATTGCAATCCAAGCCAGATGTGCTGAACCAGATGTGCTGAACCAGATGTGCTGAACCAGATGTGCTGAACCAGATGTGGACATTATTCCACATGCTTAAGCACAGCCAGACGTGTTGTTCTATGGTCTGGATCATCCTATTTTCATTGAACTTACTGGGTCTTGAGCCAACGTGTCCCTGGGCTATTTTGGTGCCAGGCAAAGGGCTGGAACACGGCTTTCCATGCTTAAAAAATGATGAGTTGGCCACCATCTTAAATATAGGGATAGCTATTGCAACTGCCCTGCCAATAGTCAAGTGAAAGGGGCTTTTCTAAATATAAAATCTAACGCTATGGGGTCGTTTATAATCTTCACTGCTCCCACTGGTAAATAAAAGACACAGAGATCTGAGCATTAATGTTCTGAAGTTCAGTAAAGTCCATCTCTGACCAGAGAATTATATAGAGAGGGCTTACACATGGTGTCCACAGTTGTATTTTTAGTGAATGCTGCAAAAGCTGTGTGTCGACATATGAAACCATAAAATAACCCGTTTTCCTGACATTGTTTTTAAGGGAGAGGTGTTTTTTCACGTCACATAATTAAGCATTTTCTTTCTTTGCTAACTTCTTGAGAACTATATATGCTATAATAATATATATATATATATATATGCTATAACTATATATATTCTATAACTATACATCTGCTATATAGACAACACCCTATTTGAATTGAACTTTTAATCTGGTTTGTATGACTCGTAGCCTACTCGGATTTAAGAGGTAAGGATTGTTCATGTAAACAGACCAGATAAAGATCTTTATAAGCATGGAAACACATTGTACTGTATGTAAACTTAATAAAATATATCTGATAATAACGTTGTGATGTCATATATATAAATAGGATTAAGCGCTATATTAAGTTATACGGTTATCTTAGTACCTATGTGTGTGAGTACTACACTGCATTCATTGCCAATGTTGGTTCACCTTTTCATCACATTTCCACCAGGCTGGATGTATATATATATATATATATATATTAATGTTTTTACTTGTTCCCTTGCCTCAGTAGTCCACATCTTATTGGAAACATCTCGAACATGATAGTAGTGTCGTTTAATAAAGGGTCAATACATGTACATACCCAAATCATCCATGGTAAATAGTGAGAACGGCTTTTCTCCTCTTGTCGACGTGAAAAGACCTAGAGCATTTGCTTTTATCGGATAATTTATTGTATAAAGCCCGTCCGCCAGATGTCCATATAAAGCAGTATACTATATTGTCCTATAGGGTTATGGTACTATAGGGTTAATGTCCTATAGGGTAATTGTCCTATATTTGATCAGAATAACTTTTAGGATCCCGTTATCCGCCGCCCGAGGATTAAACAAATGAAGGGCGTCCTTATGCTTTTCCTCCTCTTCCTGTAGCCTATAATGCCTGCCAATACCAGACTGGGGAAGGCGTCCGTAAACGTTACAACCCCCCAATTCCCCCAACAAGTGACGTCACCTATTACATTCCTAGTCCATATTTGGGAAAGATTATTTGGGATTCATAGAGCGCCCAACTACATTCACCGGTGCATCTAAGTGACGAGGTGGAGGATTTGTTATTAGAAATGTTCGGCAATGTCACATATTGTGATAGTTATGCCATTATGTGTAGAATAGGTTTGGTTAAAGAATCTGTATTGTACAGAAATATTTCCGAGTTGACGTTTCTATATTTTGTAAATATTGGTACGTGACTGGGAAACCCCACGCATCTTCTTGAACACCTCGGATGAGATTTATAAATTAACAGTCAGCAGTTGGTGATGATTTAATTCATTGTTGATACCAATATCAATATCCAATTAACTAAAGCCGTATTGCTTTTTGAGGTATAACACTAAATAACCATCTTAATGGGAAAACGATCACAAACTTCATTTTCATGCCCTCTCACAAGAAAATGTAAAGTTTGTGTAATTCTGCTGAGGTCCATATGAACATTCATTGTTTTCTCAGACCGATACATCCTTCCTTCGACATTGCACACAGGGCATATGCAATACAACGGATATAGTTTACAGTGCCATTTCTATACCAAGTGTCATTTAGCTCTTAGATATCCCAACAATACACCATGAATACTAAAAAACAAAGAATTTACCACAAATGTTTAAAAAAAAAAGAACTTTTATTTCAGCTCAGTAAGAAGCTGCGTTTCTGAATTTGTGGGAGGACTGATGCACACCATGACACTTCGGGGTGACGTGATATGGCATGCCCACCCTAAAAACCCCAACGCGGTGAGAGCCCTCGTTATCATATATCACAAACATATTTCCTTAACCAAACAGTTTCCACCTAATTATAGGAGTTCAAAACCTTTGGTCTGAGCAGAAACAAACATGAGTGAAGGGTCAGAAAACTGAATAAATTCAGAATAACTGAAAAAACTCTAAACCATTTGATAACGGAGAACAGCCTTTACCTTCTAGCACAGGTGTCAAACACACTCCAAAAGGATCTTCAGATGTTCCTCACAGAGGGTTTAAGGTAACTCATCTAAGAGGACTCAACCTGGTTGTTCACTGGTTAATTGAAAACAGGGGGAAAGCAGCCGACAAAACAGCATATTCTCAATAATAGCCGCTCCCTCTTATCTCACCGTCTGAAAACCCCATTAAAAAGGTCACAGGGCAGGGACCTCTGGTTATCGTATTAACGAGTTTTGAGAAAGAAATTAGGTGATGCACCAACATGGAAAAAAGCCTTTGACATCCAAGTCTTACAGTGTAAAGAAGTTTTCCTTGCAGGTCCAAATAGGTTAAGAGAGTCTATTCAGAAATGCACAAAGAAACTGGCTTCCCCAAAGCTGCATTAAGCAGCGAATGCTAGTGTGGAAGGTTAAAAAAGAAATGGACAATGTAGGATGAACATGCTTTGCGCAGAATAAGCAATCAGGTTAGCTCAATAAACTATGTACATTTCTATCTGCAACATATGCCCATGTTAAACACAGTCCAGAGGACAGGGAAAACAGCCACTCAATTAGGATGAAAGGCTATGAGATGGCAGAGTCAGCATCAACCTAATTTAGTTGTTCTTTACAATGTGGTTTGATCATGCAATGTCTGCACACACTAATGTTTGACCCATGACCCATGCAAACCCCACCCACCCAATAGCAGGTTGTTTATTTGGAGCGGATGTCACTCCTGCCATTATAAGAATAGCAACAACACACACACAACACAGTCAAACACAACACAGTCAAACACAACACAGTCACTCATTCAACTGAGCGCATTTGAGCCTTGCTGTGTCAAAGGCACGTCTCCAACGGTTGGTACCAAATGGTGCACGTGACCCAACGGCAGAGTAGCACGGGGTTAAGGTCTTATCATAAAGAACTGACGTTTGCAAAGCATTCACGTGGAATACAGGAGTGTTCTGTTAAGGTGGTCGGCATTAACCTGGTTTGGTTCTACGTACCGGTCCCGACCCAAAATGGCGAAACATATTGCCTAACCAGCCGCCACCTATATCTCCTCGGCTGATCTCTGTAGACAGACAGCCACCCCCCCCAACCCCTCCGCCAGTATCCCCCACCCCCCTCATTGCACAGCCTGTTCATTGGCTGTGCTGCTGGAGTCTTGGGGCTTCATGACATCAGGGAGCTCCGGGGGGCTGGAGAAGGATTCCAGCTGTAACTGCTCGAACATCTCATCTGAAGAGGAAACAGAAGCAGGTTCAAAACCACAGCATGTTCACCAGTCTACCACAGATAGCAGTAACCTCAAATGTGTTTGCGAACCAATTGACTACATGCAGACAAAATATAGAAGCGCATCCTCTATATTGTTGAAGATAAAAGTAACAACATTCCTTGCCTGCTGCGCAATCTTCTCTGAACACAAAAGCAGATTAGGAAGTTATACCAACAAAAGTATTACGTATAAAGTAGTAAGAATATGAAACAGTCAAGCGCACAGATATATTGATTCCAGCAATTTCTTTGTCCAACCGTGGACCTTTAAGAACTGCGCTTGACAAACTGCTTTTCATTAACGAATGAATGGAGAATCTGTGTTTAAAAAAAACTCAAAAGAAGAACAAGTAAATCCACTTCAGAGGCCTTTGAGAAATTTAGTTGCCCAATGCTTAAGTCTCAAATAAGCTGCTAGGGCGACAACTAAGTTGGTGGCTGGGGTTAGTTTGAGCCATAACACTGTTGATAAGAGATGACACGATATGGGTCATTTATTGCAAACAATATTTAAAATATGTTTCTTATATACACCATCACAAAAGGGTCATATTTGAAGAATACTTTAAAACCAGGAGAATAAATGGCTCTATATCTTGCAGAAAATAATTGATATTTTATACCTCCGATACGGAAAGCCAGTCCAACCGTGCCTGGAGCCTGGGGCCTTGCAGTCTGGTTGGTGAAGCCACAATCGCCTAGGGTTTTGCTGTCTTCTAACAACTGGTCATCCTAGGAATAGAAATTGGTGAGGGAATTGGCAAAATGTACAGACATTCCTAACAGGCCATGTCAGACAGCCATGACACAGTGACGAACATTTTGAGTTCATAGTGGAGTCAAACGCATATGAGAAAAGATAACGCTAAGCAGACATTAAATAAACGGTTGTATGTTTAGTCTCAGCATGGGGCAGCAGCAAGGGTTCAAATCCAACCTGCAGCTCGTTTAGCAAAAGCTCTCATTCACAGCTTTCCCAAACACCCAAAAAAGTGCCACAATAGATTTGTTTGCAATAATCTTGACACCATTGGCTACTCCAGACTAGGGGTGTGCGATATGACGATATTTAATCGTGGACTATTAAAATGTCTCCACGATTCACTTTTTCGGAAATATCGTAGAATCGCGCTCCAGTGCACGTTCAATTAGATGCAGATGTATGGCGTTTTTTCAGCTACGTATCAACATGCAATGCGCGGCGCGCTATATGTCAGCGTGTTAACACTAGAAGCGCCAACAGCCCATGCCCGCGGGCGTTGCAGTTAGTGATTAAAATAAATATATAATGTTGAAAAGCTACAGCCTCGTTCTTCCATGACTTTTCCTAAATACGTGCATTTTACCTTGTCCCGTTTTCAGAAACTGGACGCGTTTTGGTCTGATCTCGTTTTGGTCCGATCTATATTGGACACCGTTTTGGTCTGGTCTATATGAAACTGGATCCGTTTTGGTCTGGTCTATATAAAACTGAATGCGTTTTGGTCTGGTCTACATGAAACTTGACGCGTTTTGGTCCGATCTATATGAAACTGGATATATGTAACGGATTAAGCACTGCTGTCTCATGTGCACTCATAACATCACTAATGAACACTGTGCGCAGTGCAACCCGTTAGTATGCGTGTCCTGCTCAGGCAGACAAAAGCTGCGAGATATACATAGATAATAGATTGATTGGCTTGGTTGAATTTGAATGAACTAGAAAAAAGAGGTAGGCCTACGTTTATAAAAAAAAATATATGTTTTACTAAATAAACAGAACGAAAATATAAAACGAAATTGATTAATGTATCTACCGGGTAACAGCAGAATATACCCGACCGTGACCAATATACAAACTGTGTTGTAAAATACGTGTTTCATTGTCTACAGTGCCTTAGTTACTGGACTGTAATTACTATAGGCTAATACATTTTACAAATGTAAATGATCGAATTATACACTGTAGCCTAATGTTTTTATTTCAAGAGTCTGTGTTGCAATATATACGGCCAATCATGCGCAAATCATTTGATTGCGCGTCGCTTGTGATCTAAAATGTTTTAGCATTTATTACATCAAAATAGGACATGCAGTTTGATGGATTTTCATTTATTCGATCTTTAGAAACTTAAATATCATAGCCTGTGCATTTTAAAATCATGGTTTTAATTTTGTATTGTATGGTTACATAAGACAATAAATAGGCTGCATACTATTTTAGTAAAATGTTTTACTTGATAATTCATAATTCATTTAATTCAGGATGATAACACAGTAGATCATCTGATGCTGTAGATGGATGGCAGGTTACACAGTGAATGGATGGTGAAGCTGCGGATGAGAATGAAGGTGCTTCTTTGCACAAATTGCACTTCTATTAAATATACACGTGATTAAAATATGCTACATTAACATTTTTTTCCCTTTTATGTTTTGTTACCTTGTATCGCTATATTTTTTAAATGGAGATATAATTTGCTTGTATTGCAGCTCAGTAATTTGCAAAATAGTCTTAAAAAGCAACATGAAAAAGAATCTTGATAAAATCGTGATTTTTCCTGAAAAAATCGTGATATGATATTTTTCCCATATCGCCCACCCCTACTCCAGACTCCTTTTTATATCCAGAATTAAAGGTTTATCATTACCCATTCCATGTTGGTTTAAAAGAAATCAAGATTGTAGAAGTCACTACAGCAGGTGAAAAAAGAAGTGTATCGTAGGTTGCATGGGTTAAACTTGGTGAAAAAGTAGGTAAGCAAAACCAGGTGGGAAAATAATTGCTTATTAAATAAATCAATCAAAGACGGCATGTTTTGAAAAGAGTTTGGATGCAGCCGGTCAGTTTGTCGTACAGCCAAAGGCCAAAGCAAACATGCCTAGCAAACATGCCTAGCGAACATGCCTAGCGAACATGCCTAGCAAACATGCCTAGCAAACATGCCTAGCGAACATGCCTAGCGAACATGCCTAGCAAACATGCCTAGCCCAGCTTCATCTCAGATTACTGTACATGCTTGAACAATAACAACACAGCGTCCATGGGGGAGTTTCTAGGAAGACGCTTTAAAAACAAATCCCCTTGGACAAATGGCTGCTTGTTGAAGTCCATTATGAGGAAAGATTAGTCCAAAATTGGCCTGCTTGGAAAAAACTAACACATAAGACTAATAACCATCCCAGGGTGTACATACTTTCACAAAGCACTTCACATATTTGAAAAGCTCACTCTCCTGGGAGATCTTAGTGGCTAGAAAACAAGCGTATACAAAGCCATGTAACGCCACAAACCATTTCTTTACTGAGGTATGCAATGTGATCGCAAAACCTCTACTGCCACACGTTTCACTTTGCCTAGCATTGCCTGGAACAAATCAGAACAGCATTTATAAACATCGATTGACTTCAAACGAAGGGGTTCCTGTCTTGTTTCTTTACAAGGCTCTTTCTAAAGTTAGGAGTCAAAGGAGATAAGTAAAGTGGAGACACAAAATTGAAAGTTGGAGACAGAAAAATTTAAGTGCACGAAGCAGGGAATATTAAGCACAATCAGTTTTTGTTTCCAATGTGGTTAATATGTACCTTCTGTTTCTAAACACTGATTAGCAGGCGGAGAAATATATGTAGGTGTATGGGCTATCTCTGTTATACCTTAAACAGCCTCTGTTCTTCTGGGGCCCTTTTGAGTATTCCCTCAACAATGCGTTTCAGCTCATAGACAGTGGTGGATTCTTTGGCATCTGTGAAGATGGTGGTCTTCTGATGCCGTATCATAAGAAATACATCCTGTAAGAGTTAGGAGAGGGCTGATGATCAGGAGAGTATTTATTCTGCCAAGTTGAATGATCAAACTTAGACACGGGAATAATCCTGCCGAATAGGTTACATAAAATGTCCATTTGGGAAAACGTTTCCAAACTACACACACATTTGTCTGGCGGAATGAATAACATACATCCCCGCATGTACACTGCCTGTCCAGCAAGTTTGTTTGTCCAGTAAGAGGTCCGGCAGAGGCCTAGTTATTAAATGTGTTGTTTTAAATGCCTGAGCGGAGCCCGAGCGCTGCAACCTCGTAACGTTTGTACAACTGCCTGCCTAGCACCTCCGCTAACCACGCACATGACAGACCCATAGAGGACCACTAAAAAAGTAACTAGTTAACAACATACTAAACTGTTAACAGCCTTGTTTTGTGAAGTACAACACTGAATTGTCTGACTGGTAACCGGACTGGTAACCTGACTAGCATTCCTAGCCAGCTGTAGCTAACTTTAGCTAACCAAACCCAGCCCTGTACGTAGCTAAACGCCTTAAAAAGTAACCGAATCCAAGTACCCGACCGGCTCGATTTATAATAAAGGAACGTCTCCGTTGAACGCGGCTCTTTCAGAAACTCGAACATTAAACCCCACTGGTTTCTAGAAGACTCACCATTTTGAGTGGTTAGTTGAGACCGTCACCTCACTGCCTACCAGCCAGCCAGCCCCAGAGTGCACCGCGCGTCACCTCACTGCCTACCAGCCAGCCAGCCCCAGAGTGCACCGCGCGTCACCTCACTGCCTGCCAGCCAGCCCCAGAGTGCACCGCGCGTCCCTGCAGCAGCAGCAGCAGCAGAACAAGGGGCGTGTTCGGAACGACAGCTGCACAACAAGGGGCGTGTTCAGAACGACAGCTGCGCGCCAATGCGCGAGACGTGGGTTTTTCTCGCGTGCGCAGCAGCAGCAGCAGAACAAGGGGCGTGTTCAGAACCAATGCGCGTGGGTTTTGGCGCGTGCCAGTCTCTATTTTGAACGGGGTTCTGTGAGCAGCTGGGTTGGATTAGAGCGCGCGGTGGTGGAGTGTAGCTATCCGGGAAAATAGAGTCAGACTTCACGATATATGACATATATGCTAATGATATTTGACCGGTACTGCATTATGTACCGTACGACAAGCGGATGTCGTTAGTTACCAGAATATGGGGAGTTAATTTACACCTGGGTACATTGTTATTTATTAGCTATTTAACATTTAACCGAAATGTTGTGTTCTGAGGTAGCTAGGTTGCCGTTCATGCTTCTCTGGTCATGTTATTATAAATAATGGCGACTTGTTTCACTTGAACTAAGCTGTTTCTGACAGGTAAGTAAACAAGTCAACGAAACGGTTTATTTAAATTGTTTATTTTTTACACACAGTAATTCACTTAACCTGCTGTACCCGTGATGCTAGGATGACCCAACATGTTATGACATACCGCACTAACGAAGCTACATTAGTAACACGTCTGAATGAATGATTGACATGTGTCCCTGTTTAGTTTGGCTTGTCAGTTAAATGGGTCTAACACAAGTCTTACACAAGTGTTTACATGGATTTAATCTTTTTGCATCTACTGTCAACACTACATGAACGGTCATTTTTTTGTAATCTAGCTTCATAAGGGCAGCTCAGATAAAGTTTGATTCTTTGGTCACCACCTCTTTACTGTCATTTCCCAGGTCTATTTATTCATTTCTCCGAGCCATGTCAGCGTATTTGGAACCTGAAGTGACCACCACACCTCTCCCACTACCTGCCCACTTCTCCCAGGCTGAGCAGTCCTTCTCCCTGAAGAAACGGCGCCCCCTATTTTCTTCATGTTCCACCTCATCTGCCTCGCCCCCTGCCCTCCTTTCACTCACACTACCCCCTCGCCCTCCTTCAAAGGGCTGTCCCCCAGTTAGCCGGGTTTTCTCCCAGAGACCTCCCTCCCCATGGACTCCTCTCTCTCGCTCCCTAATGGAATCTCCTCCTTCGTTGCCGCTCTATAACCCCGGCAGACCGCAGTCCTTCTTCAACCAATGCTTCACGAACTTGGGCCTGCTCGGTAGAGGTTCTTTTGGCGAGGTATACAAGGTAAGGCGGGTACACTGGTGAAGGGGGACGGGGAATATAAACACACCGATTTCAGATTGGGTCAGTCAACACATTTATTGTGGCGATTCAGAAATAACATCCGTTTGCGACCTCAGAGTTCCACTTTGACCGCTTCCCAGGTGCTGAGCCTCCGTGATGGGCGTCACTACGCCGTGAAACGCTCTGTCCAGCGTTTCAGGGGCGCTGGCGAGCGCAACAGGAGCTTGCGGGAGGCCCGGAACCACGAAAGCCTGTGCCCCCACCCTCACATCCTGGGCTTTGTCGCGGCCTGGGAGGAGGGGGGGCGTCTGTACATCCAGATGGAGCTCTGCTGCACCAGCCTGCAGCTGCACACGGAGGCCCAATCCACCAGCCCAGGTCATACACTAAACATCAGTGGAGGTGCATTATGGGATGAAATGTAGCTAATTTTAACTTTAACATTTCGCCTGATGGTCGTTCCAGACATACTCTTAAACTCCGGTAGTGGTTTAATTTTCTCCCACATCTCTACAGATGAGCCTGCAGCCTGGGCCTACCTATGTGACCTCCTTTCGGCCCTGCGCCACCTCCATGTCCGTGGCTTCGCCCACCTCGACCTCAAGCCTGCAAACGTATTCCTGACGCGCTCCAGTCGCCTCAAACTGGGCGACTTTGGGCTAGCGCTAAAACTCCAGGGGAAGGGAGCCCCAGTCGGACCGACCGGGAACGGGAAAACGATGGAGAAGGAGGATGTCCAAGAGGGAGATCCACGATACATGGCCCCAGAGCTGCTGAAGGGCGAGTATAGCCCAGCTGCTGATGTATTTAGGTGAGTGATACTCTGAATGGCGAGTATAGCCCAGCTGCTGATGTATTTAGGTGAGTGATACTCTGAATGGCGAGTATAGCCCAGCTGCTGATGTATTTAGGTGAGTGATACTCTGAATGGCGAGTATAGCCCAGCTGCTGATGTATTTAGGTGAGTGATACTCTGAATGGCGAGTATAGCCCAGCTGCTGATGTATTTAGGTGAGTGATACTCTGAATGGCGAGTATAGCCCAGCTGCTGATGTATTTAGGTGAGTGATACTCTGAATGGCGAGTATAGCCCAGCTGCTGATGTATTTAGGTGAGTGATACTCTGAATGGCGAGTATAGCCCAGCTGCTGATGTATTTAGGTGAGTGATACTCTGAATGGCGAGTATAGCCCAGCTGCTGATGTTTATAGCTGATGTAATGTTTGTTGACTAAAACATTACATTGAGTACATTTAATCAGTTCTTAACCATAGGCCTTTCCTGTCTTTCAGTCTTGGCGTGTCTATCTTGGAGCTGGCATGCAACATGGAGGTGCCAAAAGGAGGAGAGGGTTGGCAGCAGCTGAGACGAGGCAGTTTACCTTCAGAGTTTACCAATGGTAACGGGAGCTTTTACACTCCTGGGGGCTGATTTAGTGTGTACTCACAGCCATGATAAATGTGCATGCAGAGTGCCAAGTGGTGGAACAAGGCAATTGCTTCTGAAATGTATACTAGATATTGTGGGGGGGTAAAGTGATTTCTAAAAGTCGTGTATACATTTTTTTGGTTTTCCAATTGCAGCTTTCGTGCAATATTTCTTAAACTGTCTGTGATATTAAAAGCAATTTGACAAGGTTAAAGAACTTTATCACAAATCTATCTGATGCCCTAGATACTTTTATATATTTAAAAAGTCATCATTGTGTCCCATATGTCTGTAATATCCATATCTCCATATTGTTCTGTCTGTTCCAGGGCTGTCAGTGGAGCTGCAGACGGTTCTGCAGATGATGCTGGCCCCTGAGCTGTCAGTTAGAGCCACGGTTCCTGAGCTCCTCTCCCTGCCGGTGATCAGGAGACACATGTGGAGGCGTCGCATCTCCCTTCTCCTAAACGAAACCCTGCTCACATTGGTTTGCCTCTGCCAGGTCTGTTTGAACTGTCCACCTTATTCGCTGATCTGCCAATTACATTGTTATAATGATAATATTTTGATCTAAATAACAGTTCCATTCAATTGTTATATTGGCTAGCTTTAATGTTTAAGTACCTTTTAGTCTAATAATTAAATTATGCACAGAAGGCATGCTGTTATCGATGTGGCTGTTATCGATGTGCATGCTGTTATCGATGTGCCTGCTGTTATCGATGTGCATGCTGTTATCGATGTGCATGCTGTTATCGATGTGCATGCTGTTATCGATGTGCATGCAGTCAAATGTTTTTGAAGATGTACTCTGTTTATGTGCATCTCATTTCAAATGCACCATGTTAATCTTCAATCTTTTTCTTTTTTAGTCCATGGTGTCCCATTGTTGGGGGCTTGTCTCCTGTATCAATCTGCCTCTCCGTCTCTACACAAAGGCCCCTGCTCTCTGCACCCCTACCAAGGAGAGCTGGGAAAAGGAGTTCACGCTGCCGCCCAGCACCATGATGCACAGTGACTCAGGAAGCCTGGAGGAGGATGTGGTATTTCTGCCCAGTGGCATGTGCCTGGAGCACTCACCCACTTTTTCTCACAGGTAACATAATGCAAACTTCTGATCTAGCACAAGAACAAAGAATATTCAAATTAGATTTTTATTTTATCACCAGTTATGCAATTGGACATAATTTCAGCACCAATGTGAAAAAATGTATAGTGTAGTTGGAAAGATCGTTCCAGATAAATTATAAAATAGATTTTCTTTATCAGACTACACACAATACAGCATAATAACCTGGCAAAATAAGATTTTAGACCTTTTTGCAAATGTATTGTAAGAATTGTGTAAAAGGCAAATATAATTTATAGGCTATCAAAGATGTCAATAATTTAAAACTAGACCATATAACTTACAATCCACACTTCTTTACGTTTCTCTCATTCAACAGACTTGAATCCCGGCTATCTGTGGGAAGCACATCCACTCCTTTGCCAAACTCTTCTCCAAAATCCCCTCAACTCAGTCCGGCTCACATCCACACCCTTTCACCCAGCCTCAACCTCACACACACACCCTCCAGCATTCACTCAGACAGATCCTGCCACACACTGACGGCCTCACCCAATCTTAGCCCCATAGACACTGGCTCTCAGCAAATGGACACACACAGCCAGCACAGCACTTCGGCAAACTCTGCACGACGGCCTGTCCGGAACTGTGTCCGTCCAGAGCCCCTCCCACGACCCAGCTTCGAACCAAAGAACCTACTCAGCCTGTTCGAAGAAACAACTTCTACACTAGACGGAGAACCATGAGAATGAAAAGCCAATGATGTGTGTGTGATGATGATGATGACAAACTTCAGCTTTTCACTGTAACAGATAAAAAAAGCAGCTGTAATTTGACATGTGTGATGTATCGTTATCAATTTCTGCCACTTTTGGGCAACATTACTTCACATGTTCTTACATGAACGTGCATTTGCTTGTAATAATAAGTGTGAAAGGGTTTATAGACTGTATTGTTTTCTGTTAATGTACTTTCTCCTTTTCATGTCCTTGTGAATATACAATCAGTTTTTGTGATGGCAAGAGCACACTTTAATTTTGCTCGTATTTCCTGCTGTAATCCGTAACCTTCATTGCCAAATAAAGGCCTTGGAATTTATTTGTGACCTATTAGGAAAATGTACTGCAAGGATGAAAATAATTTAATAGCAAATGCAGACACGTATACTGTACATTGTGAGCAAAAGTATTCCCATTTGAAATCGTAATTTCTTTCTATAACCCGGGGACTAGTACGTGTACACAAACACGTCTTGACCTATGGCCTGTAGTACATCTCCAGCTCGGTAGGTGGCGGTAAGTTATCCGCTCAACGCCACAAGGTCGCAGCACGAAGAAGGTTTACCACCTGACAACAAAGTGTTGATGAAAATTTCCTCTAAAATGTTCATGTCTACATGTTGAGATTGAATAAACAAATCTTCCGGGTGGTATGAGATGTCGCACACAACTCTGGTTTGTGATTAAGGACCATTACCATCGGATTCCAACGAATGAGTGAAAGAACATATCAGATGGGTAATGTTGTTTTTGCTAATTCAACCGTTTTCCACAAATTGCACTTCGTAGAACTGTAATGGACATGTTTGTGTGTTATTCCCTCGGAGGTCTTAATGTTTCTTCCCCAGTTACATTAGCTAGAACAGAACAACAATTCCAATGTTTGACGTCACGTGATTTGACATTAACACGAAGTTATTTAGCGTGTGGCTACAGTTAGTAAAGAAATATAGTATTCTGGGTAACAAACATATTAACATTTATATCAGGATGTTGTGCATTCTTAGAATTAACCAGAATCAATGTTGCTTGGTCTTTTGTCACAATTTAAAACCTACTGTAGTATTATTTTTTACACCTGACCCTAGGTTTTCTATTATTCGTCCAGGGACTATAGCTTCCTACTTAATTGAGTAAATGCTTACTACAATTAATATGACATTATTTCATAGCATATGTACAGATGGGTAAAAAGCTGAAGAAATTAGTGGAGAAACAAATGCAAATTAATCCATATAGAGTTACCTTGTGATACAATTAAGCAATAAACATTATATCGTGCTCTGTGAGAACAAATGCAGAGCAGGCCCAGTTAATCTCAAGTTTGGAAACGATCTAAGAGACTTTGACAGAAGGTTTATTATTGGGGTTCCAGGGACAGCAGGAACTTCAGTCACAGATTGCTCAACTGGCTGGTGTTCCAAAAGAAATAGTGATTCAAGTTCACCTGCATTAATTAGATCTATTGGGTAATCAGATTATTACACTTCTATTGATTTATGGTTTGTACTTAATGGGACTGTCATTTGTTTGTACTTAACGGGACAATTACTTAAAACACACCTCCAGGCTGTGTAAGAGTATTTGACCAAGGAGTGATGGATTGCTGCATTAAATTACCTGGCATCCACAATATTCAAATCTCTACATTTTAAAACATTAGAATTCTGGTTTGGCGTAGAATGTTTAGCATTAATTTCCTGCAAGACACTTATTTATTTTACATTTGATGTCTGCACAGAAAACATATGACAGATTTTGGTGTTGTTCATTCCTTCACAGATTCCATGAAATGATGTCCACTTCCTAAATATTTGGTCAAATTATTATTTTGTGTCTCAACAAACACCTTGGTTTGGTTTACACTGCTCATTGTTACCTATTGTCTTACTGTGCATTTCTAGTGAGGATTTTTGCAATCTTTGAGCCTCATCTATCAAGCCAAAAGAAACCTTAAGAAGATGTCTAAAATTGAGCGTTTAAATGCCTGTGTGGCTAAACTATTGACTGTGGCTGTGAATGAGGTTCTGGAGGTGGTAAAAGAGACAGTGTCTGAGTACCAGGAGAAAACAGACAGAACTCAGAGAGAGAATGTGAGTCTACGGAGAAGACTACAGGAACTCCAGGACAAGATGAAGAGGGAAAACACAGGTGAGCTTTTATGCTTGTGGCCAAAACAGTTCAACTGTAATAATTAATATATCCACCCTAAATATTTCTTAATATCAAGCTAAAATGAAAGCTATTAAATGTATTTACAAGAAGTGTTGTTCAGAAACCAGGTCAGATATGTTAAATTCTTATTCCGACAGGGATTCAATTCCTTTTTTCCCTCAAAATTCTACAGGGCCAAGTAACTGTTTTTAAGTAAATTAAAATAAAAAACCTAAAAAACATTATGGTCTGTTATGCCACAACCCATTTATAAAGTTATTCGATACCTACTGGAGCAGCTTACAGCTGTTATTATTTTTCACATTCACATTATAATTATAAAATCAACTTAACTTACACTTTGTAATTTAAAAAGTGAAGTTAAAACATATCCACTGTAATACATTGATTAACTACTACGTCTTGTTCATGTTCGCAGGTCCTGGACAGACAGTAGCTGTCCAGCTGGAGATACAGAATTGCAAACAGGAGTT
The DNA here is from genome assembly GCA_029465975.1 of Dallia pectoralis. NCBI lineage: Eukaryota > Metazoa > Chordata > Actinopteri > Esociformes > Umbridae > Dallia > Dallia pectoralis. The sequence continues at coordinate 633,624 of CM055764.1, read as the reverse complement.
TTCCCTGGTCGAGGATCCTGAACTGTTCTCACCTGAAGAGGAGATAACTGAGATTTTGTCATCAGAAACACATGATGGACTTGCGGATGAAAGACCTTTCGGAAGCCATCCTTTTGCCTTCCCCCCACCAGGTTTGAAAAAGAACAGATCAATCCACTCAGCATGTGGTCCAAGGAGCGTGCGGACTGAGTTGCGGACTGAGGTGCGGACTGAGGTGCGTCCAGAGCTGACCACACAAAGTCGAGAGTTGGATTTTAAATCTGACGTAGGACATGATATGCTTGTGGAGGAGCATCACACTGTAGATGCAGATACTGCTCTGTCAGAAACCATTTTGAATCACATGAACCCCTCTCACACAGCTCCTCACACAGCTCCTCACACAGCTCCTCACACAGCTCCTCACACAGCTCCTCACACAGCTCCTCACACAGCTCCTCACACAGCTCCTCACACAGCTCCTCACACAGCTCCTCACCCACTTTTCCCAAACAGTTCTCCTCAGACCTCACAACCGCTGTTAACGTTTGAGGAGATCAAGACGGAATCTGAAGTGGAGGAGTACGCTACATATTCAACAGCGAAGCATTTTTACAACGGCGCCGGCACAAGCCACGGTTTACCACAGACCGATCTCAACGGAGTGCCTCTTCAGTCCAACTCAGGGTCTTATGAACTTGTGTGCTTTCCGCCGAACAGCGCCGGGGAACCATTCACATTAGGACACAATTCAGAATTGGCATTGGACCGATTTGACGAGCAACATAACGCGCTTCAGTTTAGGAAAACCTTTGGTGGAGCGGGAGGCTTGAGAATACTCCAGCGACATCTGACTAGAGAGAAACGCTACTGCTGCCCTCTGTGTGGTCGTTGCTTCAGTCATGCAGGTGACTTTAAGAAACACAAAAGGGTCCACACTGGTGAGAAACCTTATTGTTGTTCAGTGTGCGGAAAGCGCTTCAGTCAGTCAGGCTACCTGAAAATACACCAACGGTACCATACAGGAGAGAGGCCTTATGGCTGTACTCAATGTGGCAAACGGTTCAGTCACTCCAGTAATTTCAAGAAGCACCAGTTGACTCATCTGGGATCAGTGCCATAACGTATGACACCAAAGAGGGTCATTGACTGATAACTATGTTTGACTTTCCGTTAATCTTAAAGTGGTCAGTTTCAAATGTATTGTGGGCTGAGTGGGGAAAGTGAAAAGATCCTCTCTAGCGGAGAAGCATCGTTTATTTGACGTTTGACTTGATGTACAGTAGTTGATAATCATTGTTAGGGTTATGATGGGGTGGGGGGATTCAACTGGAAACCTGGGTTGTACATTTTTAACACGTTGGAATAATAAATGTACAAGAGCACATTTTAACTGTATCGTACCTGACAATGTATCGTACCTGAGCTTTCTGTAGTCTGACGGGTTGAGTGTTGGGCAGTCACGATTATGACGTTTTTGCTGACAATTAATTGCCACCAAAAAAAATTGCAATTAACGATTTCATTTTCTATATTGTTAATTTTATTCCGTTATTACAGTAATCTTGATTTATATTGAAGAAATACAACTGTTGGGTCCAGAGTTTGTTCTTTTAATGTGTATTTGAGCGCACCTTACTGGAGAAAATTTGACAATTCACCTTCTCGAGAAGTTTGAGATTGTTCTCACCTGTGTTTGGGAACTACCACTAAATCAATTTTAGTTTAACGATTGCGTTTCAACTGCACATCGCTAAGTTTCACCTCTCGCTTTACTTAACACAATATTATAACAGCGGTTCACAACCAGGGGTACAAGGACTCTTTGGGGTACTTGGCCAATCAACAGGGGTCACTTGGGAAGACTCATGACAAGTGTCTTACTAATAAATATTCACATGAGGGATGCTCAGAGCAGAGCATAATTATGTTGGTGCTATGTAACTGAATAAGGTTGGGAACCACAGTATTATAGCATATTTATTTGAAATAGCATATTCCAAAACGACTATATAGGCCTCCCTAATGTACCAGAACAAGTTTTAACTCTCAGTTAATTAATTCAAGTTCAAATGTACATGGACTATTCATTTTCAAACATTATTATGCAATGGGAAAACCAATATTTTTTATTTATGTGCATTATGAAATTAGAAAATATTGATGAAAATGACAAAATTCGAATGACAAAATCGATAAAAATATTTTACATAAATGTATGTGTTTTGTTTTGAACATTGATGTAAACTCTCATATTTAGATTGGAAACATATTATTTTGGAATCATAATATTGACAGAAAGAGTGTATGGCTCAAATATTTGTGATCAGGCAATTATGTAATATTTCTGACAGCCCTATTTGAGGGCCCAGTACCCATGTGTTCCCAGCGAGGCAGCTTTACATTTACAGATCAGAATTCTAACAAATCAAAGTAAAATCTCCTCCTTCTGGCTTTTGACCTCTAGCCTTTACCTTTAAAGCGAGGGGAAGCATATAAGTCACTACTACTAGCTCTAGGAGAGCATAACTTTACTCAAATTCAACATTATGTCAGCAATGCATGTGTTGTCTAGGCATTGTGTTCACTCTGCTACACCTAAAGAGAGGAGGACATGGGCATTTTCTGGCCCAGCTCAGCTATGACAATGAAAGGGACACCCTGTGCAACTTTACCTCATGTAGGGGTCGCTGTTGTGCTCTATCCTTCAGCCCGCTGGTCTTTCACAATAGCTACTACTTAACCTTGTGTATGTTGTTTTAGTGTGTTTGACTGTATTTGTATTTTTCAATAAACTTATACTTATCTCAAATGAACTATTTATGTACAGAGCTATAACAGTTGTGTTAATATAATATTACACTCTTTCGATGACTACAATGTAATGTAAGATGAATTACATTTACTGTAAAAAAGGGAGAAAACGTTATGGCGTCCATTCGGCCATCACAAATTCTCACAAAAAAGTGATGTATTGTGCATTTCTGTATGTTGACTGATTCAGAATTTTCTGATAGTTTATGTTTGACAAAACCCTCTCAAATAAATGCATGCTATTGTTTTTGTATAAAACTGGCTTGAAATATTGATAATTTAGCAAAAATCTGTCAATCATTTGAAGTACGGTTCTAATTATTCCTGGGAGAGGAGTGGGAAAGGGTGAGCCCAATGGGAGCTTGGGGTAATAAGGGAGCAATGTTGGGATTGGGGCCAGAAATGTGTCCCAGAGTTTAGGATCAGTAGTGACCACAACATCCGATGACACTCGTTTAACATCTTATCCAAAAGAAGACACCATACACAGATCATCAGATGTGTTGTTCAGTGTCCTGTGATGCTGGTTAATGTAATGTGTTATGGTCACAAAGGATTTGGACGTCAAGAAATTCGGTTATGAGAAAATCTAGGCTAAATATAATGTACAGTTCGACCCTTGTCCTGAAGAATTACCAACCTCCGTGACCCGGAAGTGCTTATGTGTTCTTGCCAGTTTCACAGCGTTTAGGTTGTGCTGTGCTAGCGTCACAACAAAACAATTCAGAAATTATCGACCAGTGGAGACAAACAATAGATTGGATACTTTAGTTTAAAATCACCTTTTCAACCCCCAGATTAGATAAAACATCGGAGACCAACCTGGACCTAGTTTTAGTATGTCAGATCAACCGTATCTGTAACGTTAGCACCGAGCTAGCTAACTTGTTAGCTGACTTGTTAAGCCCACCATTGGATTGGACGGCACTGTACTCAACCGCGTTGTTAGATGAGTCACCTGGACGTTATCACAAACATTTACCGCACTTGCTAGGCCCTTCACATTAATATTGTAAGTCATGGCGAAAATTGAGCGTCTAAATGCCCGTGTGGCTAAACTGCTGACAGTGGCAGTGCATGAGGTTCTGGAGGTGGTGAAAGAGACAGTGTCCGAGTACCAGGAGAAAACAGCCCGAACTCAGAGAGAGAACGAGAGTCTACGGAGAAGACTGCAGGAACTCCAGGACAAGATGAGAAGAGACAGCACAGGTGAGCTTGTAATGTTGTGGCCAGAACTGTAAACTCGAGGGTTTGATGGGCTTCTGCTCCGAGCAGAAGTTGACTGTTGCGATTTCCAAATAAACTCCTTTAAAGTTGTTCGAGGTAGTGTATCTCAAACACATGTTATGTGTTCATTGTGTTTTTGGTATTCTTTCCATGCAATGACCCATGTACAAACCAGTGTTGTGGTAGAGTTATGTAGTGAACATTATCTTAATACATTGCATCACAAAAATAGTAATATCAATCTTTGTCTTTGGCAGCGCAATCATCTGGTCCAGCTCCCACTGCCATGTCAGGTAAAACTGAGTACGAGGCGGAAAGCAAACGCAGCCCTGGGCGGAGGCAGCGTGACCTTGAGTCTACAAAGGAGGACGACAAACCGGTGCTTACTCGGAAACCATGGAGGAGACCGGAGGAAGACTACAATGACTCGTTTGAACTCGACCAATTAGGGGAATCTGAGACTGAGTGTAACGTCACACAGTTGTTAGCTGAGAACAACGGCCTGGTTCCTGACAGGTTGTCCCAGGTGACGGAGGCAGCTGTGACTGTATACATGCCTCACTCACTATGCGATACTGCCCTGGACTCCATTCCCGCAATGCATATGTCCTCAAACATTTTGCCCCAAAGCTCTTCTCCTCACCCAGGCTTGTCCACAGGGCAAATCAAAACCGAACCTGTGCACCTAGAATTTTCTTCAGTTTCCCGTGAGCCCCAAGAGCAGAACCCGTTTGAGTGCGGCGACTCGGATAGCAGCTCGATGCAGAACGACAGTGTCCTCGAACCAACGCAGGACAACCCTGAAGGACAAGGCATAGTGCATTACATAAACGCAGAAGGTCTGAACACCTTCGTCGATGCATTTCCCTTTGAGTGTCACCCAGAGTTGGTCCAAGACACCAGGCGACAACAACGGCCTCTTCTGAGGCGCGAGGAGAGCCACAGCTGTATCCTGTGTGGAAAGACATTCAGCCGGATTGGGAATCTTCGGATCCACCAGCGCTGTCACACTGGGGAGAAACCCTACTGCTGTCTACACTGCGGAAGGCGTTTCAGTCATGCCGGAAACTTGCAGAAACATAAGAGGGTCCATACAGGTGAAAGGCCTTACGGCTGCCAACAGTGCGGCAAGACTTTCAGTCAGTCCAGTCATCTCAAGAAGCATCAGAGAATTCACATTGTCAGGCATCTTAGCGTTGGCTAAAGTTCTAGGCCGAAACATTTTTCCTGTTGGATTCATCGACAGTGCGGTGAATTTGATGAAACTTGGCTTTTTTTAATGATAAATATTTTATTTCTGATGCACCTCCAAAGCATAACCAAACTGAACTGGAAAACGCTGTTTGGTTTTTAAAATTGCGATGAGTTTGTGTAGCTAGGATGATTCCGTCTCTCCATCTTGACCAATTGTTCACCAACTAGTGAGCTGAAAATACCAACAACAGTCCTTCATAAAGTTTCGTTACTTATCATCCTACAAGTGAAATGACTCTGTCACGCTCTCTGCAGGTGAAGTAACTGATTGAATGCTAACCAGCGAGACTAATTTTCACATAGGCTACACGCACCCCACAATGCTGTAGCTCAGAGCAGGTGACATCACCTATTGAACTCAATCAGTGGGAACGCTAATTTCACAATGGCAGACTAGGATCATCTCAGTACAATGTGTATTTACATTGATTGACATTAGCATGGATCACTATATGGAAGCACAGGGTCTTTGCAGATCAGGTTCTGAAGATATGGGGTCGAATATATGTGTGATTACTCAATGTGTGACTTCATTTGATTCTTGTTTGATAGTTCACCGAAATAACAAAACAACATATTTGTTTCCTTACCCATGGAAATATGACTGCAATACGTGCATTTTTGTAATATTAATGATTTAGCATTTGTTGCAACAAATACAAAGAGAGTCACAAATGTATTTGGCCAACCTTTTTAATTGAATGATACATTTTCACTCAGGATTTTTTTTTTGGGAGATATGATTTAAACTGCAAATTTGTTGATACACTTTCTAAATTGGTTGTATGTAGAAGTTCGATTTTACTCTGTTAGACATTTTGGAACATCTAGGAGTCCTGAATATTATATACCAGAGTACACTGAATACCAAGGGAAAGTGATCTGTTGATAAGACAGTGATGGTTGTTAAATAAATCGGTAGACTAGAACTCTATTTCGTCACACCCTAATTTTTATGTGCAACAATTCAGGTGGATGTAAAGAAAAAACACAAATAGAAACATTTTCATATTTTCTTACAGCTTATTAAAATGTATTACAATTGGTTGTCAGTTTATGGAAACATATAGCTATTGGTACCTAAAGTTTTATTTTGCTTTTAATGTAATTTTGTAATTGGATCTAATCAGTTCAGGAAACATTTGTACAGATAGTATTTAAGAACGTTTTATGTTTTTAACTTATCAATACATTCAGTATTCAAATTAGTACCTTTAAATAATGCCCTGTAATCCATGGTTTGCTGTTGGAATGGATATTCTATTTAACATATATATTGATATATATAGAATAAACCAATTATTAATCACTTTAAAAGTACATATTAAAACATATTGTCGATTATGTTTCTGCGTCAGAATTTTAGATGAAACCGAAGTGCTGTAAATCAGGTAATTATTAAAATATTCAATACATTTATTTTGAAGACCAATTGCGATACGCCGGAAGTGATTACAATTCCACATCCTGTGCCGGACCGTTGCGTGTTTTCGGTTTTACCTGCAAGCAGCAAATTTAATTACGTTCTTTTACCTGAATTCATACGATTTGGATAACATTGTCAGTGTTGTCTAAATCTATTTTAGGAGGTGGTAAACCAAATCGTTGCCCCGTTTGCTTTGTTTCTCTGTGGATAGGTTGTGTGCTGGTGTAAGATAGCTAGCTCGTTAGCTGGATAGCTCACTTTTCTACTACAAACTTGACTGTTGTTTTGAACACAAAGTCGGCGAATAACAGTGTCCGCAGAGAGGGCAACGAACACTACCAACCAAAACAGGTATCTATTACTTGGGTTTTCAAACTAAGAAGTTTGAACACTAAACAACCAATGAACATTGGCCTGTTGTAATTAAGATACATGTAAATAAATACCATCATATCTATGTGTAGGCTCTGTTCAGGATGTCGAAAATTGAGCGTCTGAACGCCCGCGTGGCAAAGCTGCTGACTGTGGCTGTAAATGAGGTTCTGGACGTTGTAAAAGAAACAGTGTCCGAGTACCAGGAGAAAACAGCCAGAACTCAGAGAGAAAATGAGAGTCTACGGAGAAGACTCCAGGAACTCCAGGAAAGGTTGAAAAGGGAGAACATGGGTGAGTTAGGATAGTGCCTCAGTTATGGAGGTCCAACTTGTCTGAAGATTCTGAAGTCTGTTTACATCATTGTGTCCTTATTGTTTTGCAGCTGCTAAACTTGTGGCGTTTCCCATGACAGGTGGATTTGAAAAAGCAGCCATTGAGAAACAGTCGGAACAGGGTTGGAGTCCTATTCTGACGTCGGAAGACCCAAAGCCTACACAGTTAGATGAAAAACCAGCATTCACATTGGAACAGACTAACAGACTTAAGCAAGGGGAGTGCGATGGACTTGAGCTGGATCAAATAGCCGGTTATGAGACAGAGTGTAGTTTTACCTTAGACTTGCCAGGACATTACGACCGGGTGACGGGTGAATCTGATGAAGTCACTTCAGCGAGCACACCTCCAGTTGTGAAAAGGGACATGAGTTTGCCCTTGCTCAGAGCAGCAACACCAGACGCGCTCTCTCCCCCCAGCAGCTCCCAGGGACGTGCCCAGCTAGGCGTCAATCTGACCGTCATCAAAACAGAACCCGAGCTCACGGAGTGCTCCGCGCCCCCACTCGCGACCTTTCCGGAGACTTTGGAGTGTGTCGATTTGAGTGGCAGTTCCGTGCGCTACGACCCAATGGCCACTCCAATATCTCGTTCGAGCACCGGATCGTATAATGTCTTTGTCCACTCTGGCCACAACAGCGTTGGGAGAAGGTTTGGGAAGAGCGGCAGGGATATGAGGAAACACCACAGGCAACACTTCAGGAGAGACGAGCCGCACATCTGCTTTGTTTGTGGAAAGACCTTTAGCCGTGTGGGGAATTTGCGGATCCACCAGCGCTGCCACACAGGAGAAAAGCCCTACTGTTGCATGCAGTGTGGCCGCTGTTTCAGCCAGGCTGGGGACCTTAAAAAGCACAAGAGGGTCCACACAGGAGAGAAGCCATATTATTGTGGCCAGTGTGGAAAGAGCTTCAGTCGTGGGGAGAACCTGAAGAGGCATCAGAAGATTCACATTGGAGAGACTTTACAGCTCCAGCAGGTGTGGAGAGAGCAACAGTCAAACTAGACACATTTGTTTTGAACAAACTTTGTAGAAACAAACCGGTACAATTAACATTTCTGATGGGAGGTGTTTAATCTAAATGGATCAGATCAAGCTCATCAATGCATTGCAGTAAATCTGCAGGGCTTTTTTTATAAGGACATGCGTGCGTGCGTGCGTGCGTGCGTGCGTGTGTGTGTGTGTGTGTGTGTGTGTGTATGCACCGATCAGCCCTAAGATTATGACCACAGACAGATGAGGTAAAATGGCATTGATAATCTCGTTATCTTGGCACCTGTCTGTGGGATTTAGAAGGCAGCAAGTATGTCCTCAAAGTTGATGTGTTAGAAGCAGGAAATATGGGCAAACGTCAAGATTGGAGTGAGAGACAAATTGTGATTGCTGGACTACTTATCTGGAGAACACATGGCACCAGGATGCATTATGAGAAGAAGGCAAGCCGGCAGAGACAGTGATGCTTTGGGTAATGTTCTGCTGGGAAACCTTGGGTCCTGCCATTTTAAGTGGATTATATTTTGACACATCGAGTTCAAGGTGTTGACTTGGCTTCCAAATTCCCCAGATCTCAATCCAGTCAATCATCTGTGGGTTGTGCTGGACAAACCAGTCTGATCCATGGAGGCCTCACCTTGCAACTTATAGGATCTGCTGCTATTGTCTTGGTGGCAGATACCTTCAGAGTGTCTAGTGGAGTTCATGCCTTGACAGGTCAGGGCTGTATAGATAGGTAGAAATTAAAACTACTTTTTGAAGGTCGCAGTATAAAATATTTAGGGTCATATTTGAGTAGAATGAATACACTGTAGAGCCCTGGGATGATTTATTTTATTTAATAATTTACCTGTTGGGGTGTGGCTTACCTGCCATACCTGTTGGGGTGTGGCTTACCTTCCATCCACTGGAGTTTTAATTATTCCAACATCCCTGAATATCCCAAACATCCCTGAATATCCCAAAAGTCCCTGGTGTAGTCATGGGTCATTTATTACACATTGACTGTCTGCATCTCCTTAAAAAGGCCTGTGGCTTATAAATGTGTCAAACATGTATTCAGACTTGACAACAAAGACAAAATACGTTTAACAAACACCTTTGTAATAATATTGCATGACTAAAACATAATGTTCTTATTCTGTGTGTTTACCTTTTGCTTATTTCAAAGGTGTTTGGTTCTGTATTTCTATAGTTAAAACCCCATTTTGATGGTGTTGTCCTAAAGGACATTGCGTTGCTGGGCTGGTCTCATTACAGTGTGTGCCATTGAACCTGTGGGCAAATTGAAATGTTCAAAATCTAAACCCAACCATAATACATGGTTTTCGACGAGAACTAAATTACGTTTTACTCACATTTTGACATATGCTGTTTGAACATGTTTTACTCATCAATGACACATCAGCCTTTTTTCAAGAAGTTGTTTTTTCGATGCAGTTGACATTTAAAGGGATACTTCTGGATATTGGCTGTTAGATACTTATTTTATTCCCCAGAATCATATGATGTCCTGGAGGCCATTTTAACATTACACATTAAAAGTCCTGCATCCAAGCTAATCCTAACTTGTGTCAACCATTATGCGAGTTAGAAGTTACAGTAGCACTATTAAGGCTTGTGTAGTATCCACATGTTTATCATAGAGAAAGTGCCTCATTGCCAACATCTTTAAGTATTCCTTTAACCATTATGTTTGCTCTTTTATGCATACAGGAAAGGGATGGGCTATTTGACATATATTTTGTAACAATGTGTTTGTGGTGAATAAAGACAGAGAAGTATACAAAATGAGGACTCAACTCTTTCTACCTGTCAGAATGCAAAGTAGAATTAATATCTACCAGAATGAATATTGTTACAAAGCTACTAATAGCTATTTAAATGATAAATGTCACATTTGAAAGTTACTGGCGTTTCAAAGCGGAAATTGTATTATTTTTAAAGGTTGCTTCATCATGCAGGGTTTAATTAAGTGCTGACGTGGAGTGCTCACCTTAGTTACCAGGAAGTGTGTGAGAACAGCCATGGATCTGGTGAAACAGACCTTTATACTTAACTCAAGGTGAGTAAACACAGTCACTTTACCTTGGGGCTACTAGGCCCACTGGGGGTTGTTCCTTTCGTTTTTGTGAAATGGTTATCATGTAGGCTATATAAGGGAGGAGGACAGTCAGGACACTGGGCGGTACCGGGTGTGTACCGGCCTGAGCTCAACCGTAACCCGGAGCTTTCACAGCTCCCGGTTTGCACATTTTTACAAATGTAATATAGATAAATAATAGATTAAAGCTGCATTTCTCATTATACTCTCCACCACATTCTCTACTAAACGTCAATGCTATTTATTGTTTTGACTAAATGCGGAAATAGGTCGTTTAGGCGTTTAATCCTCGAGTTTCGGTTTTTATTCCGCGACTCTCATGAAACTGGCAATCGATACATCAATAAACCGATCAATGGTTGTTATTTGAGGTTAATCCGCTGTATGATTTATAACTGGGTGCATTAGTGGTGTATGGTTTATCGGTGTTATGTCTGCTCCAGGTGCATCTATGGTAAAAAAATAGTGTTGAGATGAAGATTAATAAGAAGATCCTCACTCATTTTCAGTTGTGCGCCTCACCCGTGGACAAAAAAGGATACCTCTGTATAAAGGTAAGCAGAGAACTCCCCCATCCTTTACATATTTGGGGGTTGTTATAGCTCAAACCGTGTTAATTATCAATGTTGTGTTTTTAATTGCATTTCTACTCAATAGGCCAGTAGTTCAACTCCCGGACTGTCATTATTTGTTTTCTCCCAAACTAATTGCATTTATTTTGAAGCTGTCTGCCTACTTGCTCTCAGAGTCGTGAGACCCACATGTGCGACCAGCCTGAGTGAGGAATAATATGCACTATATTGGATGTTAGATTGTGCCTTTAGAATAAGTCCCCTATTGAGTTTAATGCAAACAAATACACTGCCTATTACAAAATATCTGGAATGTTTTTTAGACATTGTGTGTCTCTCTCTATATATATGTGTTTGAGTAGGAGGTCGATATATTTAAATACTTGTGTATTGTTGACTTATAAGCCAGAATTTTTTTTTTTAACTCAGATGTCCTGGAAATGTAGTCAATTGTTGGCTGATACTAACATCAACACATGGCAATAATTATGAAAGATAAACGTATTGTTTGGAATAAACATCTATTTGTACCCTATAACTGCACAGGGTGAGAGAAACACTTCCTATCAGAAACGCTGGTTTGTGCTGAAGGCAAACGTGCTCTTCTATAAGGAACGACACAACAATCGGGACCTGGTTGGTGTCATCGTTCTTGAGGGCGGCCCAGTCCAGCTGTGCGAGTCTGAGGAGCAGTTTGCCTTTCGCTTGTTTGGAACAGCCAACTGGGCCTCCGTACCTACAAATTCGCCGGTGAGGACCAGCCCAGTCAGGAAAGCTGAATCCGAGCCCTGTTGTCGGCCAAACACAGCTACACAACAGCACTAGTCATGGACCTGAAGAAGCAGTACAAAGGTTTCTGTTTCTATTTTACTTTTATGTGTTCTGGCAAGTTAAATATCTTTAGGACCACCCTGCACATGTTAAACATCTCCAGATCAAATGACTGTTCTAGAAAATTATCTATGGGTGACTGGTTTCCAATACTAACACATGAAACAGTTTTTCATGTTCAGAGCACTTTCATGCATGTTAACCGATGTTTAGGAAGATTACTAACTTTCTAGACACAGTCATTTAGTCTTGATGAATCTCCTAGCACATTTTTCTGTCTTTTCAGAGGCCAAGAAGGCAATTCCTGGAAACACAAGCCAACAGTCACGTGTGGTCCCAAACATGGAGCAGCCAACTCAGAAATGGCTGACCATTGGAGCCTCTTCCTTCTTACAGTATCCAGGCACAGCAACCGGACATAGCTCCACCAATCAGATGCTAAAGACTCCACCCATTTCCTCTAAACCAGCTAATAAGAGGTCTCCAAAACTCTGGTCCAAAAAAAATGCAAATGTTATGCCTATTATTGGACCAACGCCACCTCAAGGGGAGTGGTCAGTCATAGGGTCATTTAGTGAACTGCATGAGGATTACGGCAAGGAGGTGAAGAAGCTGATTTCTGAATGGTCAGGAAGAGGAAATGAAGTCGTCTGTCAGGAAGAAGACTTAATTGATTTTGGTTGAACACAGATATGATGTTACTATAATCATGTAAATAGTCAAAAGGAGTCATACCAAATGTAATGTACCAAAATATTTTATTACATTAATACTGTAAGTTTTAACTCCAACCAGCCCCAGTTGTAACTAATTCAGCCTTTCAACCAGCGAAGTATAAGAATACATTGTTAATATTAATGCTGGAAACAGAGAACAAGGTTGATAAGCACTGACATTGTGAATGTAAGAGATGGGCCGCCCTAGAGACCCTATTTCCCCATTCTGGTGCTGATGCATAACTAGAAGGTGTCCCCCCTGGGTTTGGGCTAGAAGACAGGCCTCCCAAGGGAACATTTATCATAGATTAGTGCAGTGTTAAAACTGGAGACTAAGATGGGGTGATGGATTGTGCCATTTCTGGGGGTTTGGGGGGGGTGGTAGCAAAGATCAAGGCAGGACAGGGACAGACTGACCCCAGTCTCCAGGCCATATTGCAGCATAACATGTAACATAGAGTTATTTGTGTCGAGTGCCACGGTATGAAAGAAACAGGGACGTTATTTCACTGTGCAAAGGGTGTCTGGGATATATATATAATATATATATGTTAAAATATGTTATATATGTTAAAACAACAATATATCTATATATTGTTGTGTTAACATACAATATAATTATTATTACTGTAGATGTTAAGACATGATGACACATGTATTATTTATGAATGATATAGTACAATAACCCATCGTGTTGCTCTTTGTCATCTTGCAATGTATCAAAATAAAAATAGCCACAACAAAGACCCTAAGCATGTTATGAATGCAGGGCTAAACAGATGGAGGAGAAAAGGAGGGGCTAGAGGCGCTTCTATAGTCTTCAAGGTTGTAACAGAGGTTTGCCCATATTAGTCCATGAGTGACATTGATTCCAAAGTAAGGTCAGAATGTTTGGATTGTATTTACCTCCTTCCAATTCTTCCAGTTCTTATTTCGGAGTGTTGGAAAGGCGATATCCCAGGCACCTTCTTGCTCCGCCCTTCCTCCTCTTACTTCCCCCTTTATCCTGCCAAACCTGATGGTAGGGCTAAAGTTAGCCCTCCTTGGGCTAGTATATAAGGTCCCAAGTGGCCAACATGACCATGTCAGTACCATCGACTTGGCGTAGGCTCCTCTTCTTGACCAACCAAAACCTTCAGAAACTCTAAAGACATGGTGAGTTTGTTTGTGTTCCTCTCGTTGGAGAACAGGTTCTATGATCTTGGATGGTATACTCGAAACCGCCAACTGAAATCAACAAACTGGGTCACGGCACCACAATAGGTTCTCAACTATTTCGATGAACTTAAGAATACTTTCCTACATTTGAGACCCATTGGTAAAAATGTGTCTCTCCTAGACAAAAAAAACAAAACCATATCTGGTGATATAAGATTGTATTTATTTAACGGGAGCATCCAAAATCAATCTTCGGATGCTATATCTGAACAGGCCAAGAGCATTTAATGGAGCTCAAGCCTTTTACGGGCTGTTACAGAGCTGTTACGGGCTGTTACAGAGCTGTTACGGGCTGTTACAGAGCTGTTACGGGCTGTTACAGAGCTGTTACGGGCTGTTACAGAGCTGTTACGGGCTGTTACAGAGCTGTTACAGAGCTGTTACAGAGCTGTTACGGGCTGTTACAGAGCTGTTACGGGCTGTTACAGAGCTGTTACAGAGCTGTTACGGGCTGTTACAGAGCTGTTACGGGCTGTTACAGAGCTGTTACGGGCTGTTACAGAGCTGTTACGGGCTGTTACAGAGCTGTTACAGAGCTGTTACGGGTTGTTACAGAGCTGTTACAGAGCTGTTACACTGAACCTTGTTATGTTGGCTGTATTAACCGTGACTGAAATTGTCTTTCTTGTTCATCATCGGCCCTCAGGCACCCAAGAAGGCCAAGAAGAGACAGCAGCAGGGAGAGGGTGGATCCTCCAATGTTTTCTCTATGTTTGAGCAAAGCCAGATCCAGGAGTACAAGGAGGTAACCGTTTGTTGGATCTGTTTCTGCATTATCAAACCGTTTGTTGGATCCGTTTCTGCATTATCAAACCGTTTGTTGGATCTGTTTCTGCATTATCAAACCGTTTGTTGGATCTGTTTCTGCATTATCAAACCGTTTGTTGTATCTGTTTCTGCATTATCAAACCGTTTGTTGGATTTATTTCTGTATTATCAAACCGTTTGTTGGATCTGTTTCTGTATTATCACCATTTCTGCCAGTTATCACTAGTTAGAGCAACTAAACGTTTGCTAAAACTGAACCCTGTACTGTCATGGTGAAAAGGTGTTGTTGTTACTTTGAAGAATATAAAGCAAATTGCTGCTGTAAGTTGCTCCGGATTGTCTACTAAGTGACCAAAAAACTGGAATAGTTGCTATAAAAAGTTATTTATGTTTTTTATTGAGATTTTCCAGGATCTGTCTGTTATGGAAGTGAGAGCCAGCAAAGACCAATACTTTAACCATAATACCGTAAATATAAAATAACAAAATGAATCTTTGTCTTCAGGAGCAGTTAATTACTTAGTTGTTGATAACAGAAATCACAGCTGCATGGTGAGAGATCACTGATTTCTCTAAAGCACATATTTTCAGGAACCTTTTTTGTGACCCCAGGAACCATTCCTGTGACCCCCCGGCATGTGTGGCCCAACAGCTGGTAGATGCCAATGCTAGCCCCACAGGATGAAGGAAAATCACAAAGAAAGAATTTACGAGAGACCTGAAGACAAGGCCTCTATTTACGGAAAAGTTAACCTTACCAACCTCTGTCTCTGTTCGACCAGAGTGCTGACACCAAGTCTTTGCTTATTCACTGGTTGTAAAAAAGCCTACTGGCTGTATATGAATGATGCATTCTGGGACTGTCTGTCATTAGACATTCACAATCAGTGTGGTTGACAAAATAGTACAATTTAGAAGCTGTTTATTTTCCAAAGAGAGAAATGGTGACAATAAACGTTCTGCATACCTCCAGTCAGATGCTACTTGTGACATGACAATCTCACTTTTTACAACCGTTCGATAATAAATTAACCGGAAAGTAGTCTATGGGTAACAGAAACAGTAATATATGGTTTATTTTTCTTATTAATAATAGCTAACTTAACCACAGCTTGCTAAACAGTGGACAGGTAATGAGGGCTAATGAGATTGTTGTTTTTAGTGGTTAAATCACATTTAAATTACATGAGTAAGTGTTTATGTGTGACCCAGTCTTTCTGCGAATTATTTGATCAGTTGAAGATAATTGGGTTTAAAGGTAAAGGAACACAGGTCAGGGATAGAGGTCTTACTCAGGAAAGGAGTAGGAGGTCGATGAGGAAGGTTTAGGTTGTAATCAATACCCCTTCCCTAAATGTCACAAGAGGCTTGTCTGACATTCTGAGACCATTTTAACACCTTAGAAAGACAAGTGGGTTGCCAGCTGCCAATCCCTGGTGCACACCACACAGAGCCATATTGGGTTTCATTTGGTGACACATGGAGCGTGAAGACGACAGAATAGTGGGAGACCTTTTCACATTTATCTTTGCGGACCTGCTCCTATTAATGACCGGCGTCATGTGCAAATGTTGTGACTTTAGATTTGAACATTCTGGCTGATCGAGTTTCACAATGCAGTCAACCCTAATATTATCACGTTGTCTCACACTTGTCTACTAGTCTGATTCATTTTGAACAGTCTTCAAGGTTATGGCAATGTGTTTCAATGTTATTCCTACAACCTTGTCAGCGAGCTACCTCTGGTCAGGTCATATTCAAAAATCATAACTGGATCTCAAGTGATAAAATTGTATACTCACAGTAGTTAACACGGTCCATGTCGCCTCGATTTATACTCTGTGGATTATACAGACTCAACTATCCTGTCTGATTTACCTCCCGTCAGGCTTTCACAATCATTGACCAGAACAGAGATGGCATCATCAGCAAAGATGATCTTCGAGACGTACTGGCAACCATGGGTCAACTGAACGTGAAGAATGAGGAGCTGGAAGCCATGGTCAAGGAGGCCAGTGGTCCCATTAACTTCACTGTGTTCCTCACAATGTTTGGCGAGAAGTTGAAGGGTAAATAACATTTGACGTTACTGAGTGGAACCAAGCAAGTCCAGCTCGTCTGGTTGTCCATCGATCTGTTGCAATTAGATAACAGAACTTACTTTTTTTGTAGATTATATGATATCATGTTATTAAATCTGAATGAGTTGAAATGTTATTTAAATAATCATGCATCTACATTTCTTAGTCCATCACCTTAGCCCAACATTTAGGAATTCATCCCATCTTAGTCCATCACCTTAGCCCATCTTAGTCCATTACTTTAACTGAACTTTTGATGAAGATCCTCTCCTCATCCTTTTAGGTGCCGACCCTGAGGACGTTATTGTGAGCGCTTTCAAAGTCCTGGACCCTGAGGGAACTGGATTCATCAAGCAGGAATTGTAAGTTTTTAACCCTGTACTCAATCCCAGTCACCTAGTAAGCCTCGTTCTGGACTAAAAATCAAGTTAAATGAAATATCTACGTGGGTATTTTTTGTCCGGGTTCTATATGCTTAATCTCTGTACATACGACCGGCCCCAAATTCAGCCACTATTCTATCAAGTGAAGTGAAGCAGTCTTATCGTATTCCAGCAGTCTTATCGTATTCCAGCAGTCTTATCGTATTCCAGCAGTCTTATCGTATTCCAGCAGTCTTATCGTATTCCAGCAGTCTTATCGTATTCCAGCAGTCTTATCGTATTCCAGCAGTCTTATCGTATTCCCTGGTTGATCTCTCCCTTCAACCTCTTTTCCTCTCCAGCCTTCAGGAGCTCCTGACCACTCAGTGTGATCGGTTTACTGCTGAGGAGGTGAGATATCTCTCTATCATTATGTATCCCAAAATCACTGTGCTTCACTGTGCATCACAAAATTACTGTGCATCACTGTGTATCAGGAGACACATTTCACAAAACCTTAATTAAATACCATAAATTATAAAAATCCTAAGTTATGTTCAACTGCAATGTTGTTAGAGATATTTTTAACAAAGAAAGTACAAAGGGCGTATTGGATATAGTGATATTATTTATTACTGTAATAATTAATGGAAATAAAATGCTGTGTATTGTCTGGAGTTTGTTCCTTTAAATTGTTCTATGTTCTAAGCATTTTCTCTCTCTCAGATGACCAACTTGTGGGCCGCCTTCCCTCCAGATGTGGCTGGCAACGTAGACTACAAGAACATATGTTACGTCATCACACACGGAGAGGAGAAGGAAGACGAGTAAACCCATCTATCTCAATTCTCTCCACTTCCTTCCATCCCCCTTTTCTACTCTGTGCCCCATCCACGCTCTTTTTCTCCGTCGCACTTCGCTAGTTAGCTTCCTACTAAAGACATATCTCTTATGCCAACATAATATGAGTAAAGAGGATAAAAGTCTATGGGATTTGAGATAGGTGTGTGAGTATCAGCAGGGCACAGTGGGATTTTTTTTCACTGAAGTATCTGTGTAATATTTAAACTATTTCTTTTCATCTCTTTCTTCGCTTCCAATTCTACTCTTTCCCTTCCGTGATTCCTGTCTCTCCCTGTGGAGTGGAACTGCGCATACATCATCTGACAGCAAACACATTTATTCTTGGGTGCTGTGATCTATGCTCAATTGTTTATTTGAAACAAGTAGATGATTGAACCTATAAGGTCGGTTCTCTGTCTTGACAAGGAGAAGTTATTGATGTACCGGAAATTAGGACAGTTTAAAAGAGATGAGTACTGTACTATAATAGCTTTCCTATTCCTCTCTTTTAAGATCACCCTATATATCTGGGCAAAAATAATAAAAGGATGGTTGGTTCGAAAAAGAGGAAAGCACTAGCAGTATGTTGTGTGTTAATTGTGTGAGAGAGACGTGATGAAAAATTGAGGTTGAGAAAGAAGAAAAGGAAACTCAGATAAACAACTGTTTCCCATTTTTTTTGTTCTTCTTGCTTCATTTCTTATGTGTTCTGTGACTGTCTATTTCGAAATGTTTTTCTGTCAGAAATCCCTGTAAACATTAAAACAAGCAATGAATTATGAATAAAGACCGATGTAATTCGTACCACAATGTTGCTGTTGTTTTTTTAGAAAGCATTGCATTGGTTAACATTTTAAATGGAATCATGTATGGGTCGTTCAAACAATATCCTTAAAATATTTAACTTATATTTTCTGTATAATCTGGCCCATGTCAGATATGCCCTAAATATAAATTAAAAAAATATATCAGTGAAATTACTTAAAATGACGAAAAACATAATTGTAGTCAGTTCTTATTTTTTTCTCTTTCAAACGCGGACATGCGCAGTGTGGATGTTTATGTACACTTCCTGGTCCCGCATTTGAAGCTGGGAAAAAGTACAGCAGTGGACCGGCAGGACGTGTAGAGGCTCGGTGGTACCAACCTATCTATAAATATGTTCTGGTGATCCGGGTTTGGTCGTCGTCTCTGGGTGACATGCAGCTTCTCTTGCCACGTCGTGCTTTGTGATTTTTGACGGGGCTTTTCTACAACCATGGCCTCGGCACAGACGCCCCTGGCCCCATACACACCTGTCTGCTACACGGCACTGACACTCCGCACTTTCCTGTTCCTGCTTTTTGCGGCTGCCGTTCGTTGTTCCCAAGGCGACAAGGAGCCGGTTTACCAAGGCTGTGTTACGCAATGTGTCCGGACCAACTGCACCGGAGCTCGGCTCAGAGGGTTCCAGTCCACCCAGCCGCCCTACATGGCGCTGACAGGTAAGCGGGTTCTGCCTCCTCCACCCCCTGACAGGTAACCGGGTTCTGCCTCTTCCACCTCCTGACAGGTAACCGGGTTCTGCCTGTGGCAAATGCAATAGCTTGGACACTATTTATAAAGGCACAGATCTGTATTTATAAGGTCCCACACATCACAGTGCATATCAGAGCAACATCTGAGCCATGAAGTCAAACAAACTCACTGTAGACTTCCCAAAATAAATTGTTTTAAGGCATAGATAAGGGGAACGTTTAAAAACATTGCTTAAACATTGAAACTTTCTAGGCGCATAGTGGACTCTATAATTAGGGATTTGTTGTTCTGCAAGAAGAGGAGAACCTGCTAGAAGGACAACCATCTCTGTACCACTGTGTCAATCAGGCCTTTATGGTAGACTGGCTAAATGGCCATTCCTGAGTAAAATGCATATGACATGCTCATTGATGGATTGATGAGACCCAAATCAAACCATCATGCATGAATGCAAAATGCTACATCAAAACAAGGTCACATTCATGTCCTGGCTAAGTTAGTTGACTGTTTACAATTGATTGACTAGAGAAACCACTTACGACTTGTTCCTGCGGAGCAAGAACTCTGCGGTTTTGGAGAGATCTGTGAACGCATAGGCTGTAATTCAAACCTGCCCATTGTTTTGTTCCATTGTGGGTGGGTGCATTTGTTTTCCATTCACTCTACTGCATTTTGTCTAACCTCAGCTTTCCCCCCCGTTGTCCAGGCTGGACGTGTCGGGATGACTGTCGATATCAGTGCATGTGGCAGACGGTGGGACTTTACCAAGCTGAAGGATACAGCATCCCACAGTTCCATGGAAAGGTCTCTCCTCTCAATTATATGGTCCACGTTACCTCCACACACTCCAAATCATACAATGTTTGTCAGAATATACTATGTTTTAAATATGTGAAAGCATTTGTTTGGGATCACTCAGAAATGTCCTTGAATTTCACGAATAGGAAATATAGTCATTGGCAAGGTTAGAAATAATATTTTTCAATTTAAATAATGATTGTGTCCTTCAAACTTTGCTCTTATCAACAATGCTGCATTTACAGCCTTGCAGGCCTTTGGTTTTCTAGTTGTCAATTTGTTGAGGTAACCATAACATCTCCTGATGAACCTTAACATCTCACCTGATGCTTCCACCTACGACAAGTTGGATTTGCTTCATGGGTACTTCTTACGTCCCATGGGGTCAAGCTGCTTTCACTACAGCTCTATAGGGTTGAGACATTCAAAACAAAACAAGTGAATAAATAATGATTTAACACTAATACAATCTCGATTATCTTTCACGTCTTTCACAGTGGCCGTTTGCGCGGTTCCTTTGCTTTGAGGAACCGGCCTCAGCTCTGGCATCTTTGCTCAATGGCCTCGCCTGCCTCCTGATGCTCCTGCGTTATCGCAGCTCGGTTCCACGCCAGAGTCCCATGTACTATACCATTACCGCCTTCTCACTGGTGTGTGTGTGACTTTAAAGACTACATTTCTGCTTATTCAAATATGAATGTGTCAGCAGATCTTTTTAATTACATCTATTTGTTTTAAATTAGGTTTCTCTCAATGCTTGGTTCTGGTCCACAGTTTTCCATACCAGGGATACTTATCTTACTGAGGTAACTTCATACTGCAAATGGTTATTATGAAGCATACGTTAATATTTATAACCAACAGGCACTTAACCAAACAAATAAATTATTCCTGTTATCCTATCAAATGACGACATTCTGGTTTTTTACTAAATTTTGTAAAAAAAAAGTATGGGGGTTTTATGTTTTTGTAGAAATTGTTTATTAAATGAATGAGGGGGTTTATATGAAACTCGTAGATTATTGTCAAAACCTTGCATCTATATAATTTACCTGATCTACTGCTTCATCAGAAC
The DNA here is from genome assembly GCA_029465975.1 of Dallia pectoralis. NCBI lineage: Eukaryota > Metazoa > Chordata > Actinopteri > Esociformes > Umbridae > Dallia > Dallia pectoralis. The sequence continues at coordinate 612,337 of CM055764.1, read as the reverse complement.
TAACCATGTTGTTTAAAAAGACAAAAATCCTAATTGTTGTTTGTGACTCTTTTTCTTCAAGAAAATGGACTACTTCTGTGCCTCTGCTGTCATTCTCTACTCCATCTATCTCTGCTGTGTTCGGTAAGATGAAATAACTCCTAACAGACTGTGCCTTTTGTATTTAACAGAATGTAGGCTACGCTTTTCATGTGACTATTTTTAACCTTCCTCCTTCCCAGGACGTTGGGTCTGAGGAGGCCGGTGGTGTCCAGTATGGTGGGGGTTCTGCTAATTCTGGTCTTCACCGCACACGTCTTCTACCTGACCTTCATTAGCTTTGACTACGGTTACAACATGACGGCTAACGCCACCATAGGTGCTGACCCAGAACCCAGAATAGCCACAGAGCCCAAATTCATTGTTTAATCCTGAATCACATTGTGTGTTATAATCAGTCCAGTTTAACCATGGGAAAGACTTCACATCAAGCCCAACATAATAGACTGTCTTCACAATCGCTCTCCAACATGTCCTTCCTGTCTCCAGGCATAGTGAATCTCCTGTGGTGGTTGTGCTGGTGTTGGCAAAACCGCCGTACGCTGCCCTACTGGTGGAAGTGTGGTTCTGTGGTGCTGCTCCTCCACGGACTGGCCCTCCTAGAGCTGCTGGACTTCCCACCGCTCTTCTGGATCCTGGATGCCCACGCAGTCTGGCACCTCAGCACCATACCCGTGCACTTCCTCTTTTACAGGCACGTTGCTCGTCTCAGATAAACTAGTTCCAGTTTACAATATCTCTTAATCTAGTAAACAATATTTTGTTAAATGTAGAATGCCTGACTACCCAAAGACCTTCCTGGCCACATAATTTAGTGGAAAATAAAACATTCAAACCTTTGATATCTTCTTCTGAAACATTTACACAAATCATCACCTGACATCTAGGCATACTTTTGGATTCTCTGCCCTCATCAACTCTCTGTGTATATTTATTTTCTCTTGCAGTTTTTTGATAGACGACAGTCTCCATCTCCTCAACACACAGAAAGCTGGCGTCAAACTGGAGTAGCAATTGGTCCTCGCCAGTTCACAGACGCCTCTTTTTTCTCACTCGCCAATCAGGGAAGCTGGGCACCAGAGTGGGGTGGAGTTCAGTTGTCATGGTGACCTGGGTTGCACCTGTGCGCACATTCATTTCATTGAAATATAATTTTTTTCAGTTGACTTGGTTAACATGGTTCTTTAGGAAAGGGGCTTTTGTTTATTACATTATTGATGTAATTGATATTACTTTTCGCAAGTTAGATTTTTCATGACTTAATAGATGTTTGCATTCACTGATATTGCCTTGTTTGGAGTGAGAAATATGGCCCCTTACTATGTTAATTAGTGAAATACTGGAAATGTACACAGTAAACTCAACGCACTTTGAAATTCCACCTGCAATCAAACGCATGCATATCAATTTGATTGAGGCCTTCTAGAAGAGAGTTTGTTTGTTCCACAATAGACAGACTGAGGCCTTTGTCACCTGGTCATGTATTTTATTTTGCACTGTCCAAATAACATTCCAGTAAGGTGTCAATAAGGGCATGACCTGAGTTCATAATGTAGAATCTGCAGTCCCTGGCAGCCGCCACCAGGTGGAGCCAAAACAGCACAGTCCCTCACTGGCATCCACATAGCATAATACGGCAGGTGCCCAAGTCTGTCTGCCAAATGTGTCCAAAAAGACCAGCCCGAGGAGGGGAGGGGTTCCAGTGGAATGTTCTAGAGTGAGTGGGGGACAGCATATTTTTAAGAGCTGATTGGTTTATTTCTTTGCCATGTCACTGTTACTTTCACGCCTACGCTTCTTCCATTAGTTCTATTTTATTATTTGGTGATACTTTTCAGTTGATTTTTCAGCTTTGTATTTTCTATTGGTTGCCTTTTACGACTTATTGTACACAGTGTCCTGTCTATTGTTTGTTTTGGTTCTGAACACACATGTTCAATGTCTTTTCTAAATATTCTATTACTGGATTTTCAAGTGGGTCAATAGAATATTTGTGTTTACTTTGTGTTTAATTTGTGTTTACCTGGGTGGCCTTTCAAAACGAGAGTAAGAAGTGTTTATGTCTGTGCTTGCTTGTATGTATGTGTGCGTGTGTGTGAAGGAGAGAGAACGTGTGAGGACAGAAATATAGAAATGTGGACAGATATGCATAGAAATTAACCTATTGAACTTACACAAGTTTTTATGAGTCACGGGTGTGAAATAACACTTGGTTTTGCTTTATGTATGTGAGTGGTGCATGTCTGTGTGTACATGTAGGGACCATATGTTCTTGCAAATATAGTCGAACTTGACAAATCGGTTCCCACAGTTAGGCGAGGTGTTGAAATGCGGGTTTCTTCAATGTTTGGGCATTATGAGTTAGGGTTATGTTCAGGCATAAATGTCTGTACACACACAGACACACACACACACAATATCACACCCATACACACACACACACACAGACACACACTTTTGCACAGTCCATTCTTGTTTGGCCTGTTACTTTTCTTTTGCCACTTCGGACCATCTGCCTTTATGTTGATCTCAAGATAAAACGTCCACTCTATCATGATGCTTTAAGTCAATGCATTACTGATGCCTTGTTTGCTGTGTGTGTGAGACACGCATATAGCTCTGTGTGGACATTCGACACGCATATAGCTGTGTGTGGACATTCGACACGCATATAGCCGTGTGTGTGTGTGTGTGTAAGAGAGATACGCATATAGCCGTGTGTGTGTGTAAGAGAGATACGCATATAGCCGTGTGTGTGTGTGTGAGAGATACGCATATAGCCGTGTGTGTGTGTAAGAGAGATACGCATATAGCCGTGTGTGTGTGTGTGAGAGAGATACGCATATAGCCGTGTGTGTGTGTGTGAGAGATACGCATATAGCTGTGTGTGGACATTCGACACGCATATAGCCGTGTGTGTGTGTGTGTGTGAGAGACACGCATATAGCTGTGTGTGTGTGTGTGAGAGACACGCATATAGCTGTGTGTGTGTGTGTGAGAGATACGCATATAGCTGTGTGTGTGTGTGTGTGTAAGAGAGATACGCATATAGCTGTGTGTGGACATTTGGAAAGTGCTGTCCATGTTTTTCCAGCATGGGAACTATGAGGACTATGTGTTACTCATGTCTCAGCCCAAAGGTCTGGTGCTGCTGGTAACTATGGTGATCGGCTATGTGTTTGATTACATGGTACAGTTCTTGTAAACCCCCAATGCGTCTGTGTGTGTGTGTGTGTGTGTGTGTGTGTGTGTGTGTGGTGGCTGACCTAGGGTATATATAGATTCACTGAGAGTCAGAGATAGGAGGAACTGATCAGGGTGTGGGGGGAATTAGCAGTAGTAACAGTGGGTATTTCTTCATCAGAATAAATACAAAAACGTATTTGCTTTTGTTGTACACGACCATGTAGTGTTGAACATGTGATATTGCCCAAACCTGAATGCAGAACAACGCAAACATACCCTTATGTTTGAGTGAACTGGTGTGGACAGCGTTTTAAAGGTCAAGGTTGATTAGTTAACAGGAAATTAAAAAGAACAAAAAATGGGGACATCTTTTATTTATGAAACTTAAACAATGTGTTTTATGTACTGACCTTTTTGTAATACCAGTTGTGATTGTCAAAAACTAGGTTATTATTTTGAAATCAATACAGTGCACACCTGGGCTATTCAGATCTTTATAATGACATCAGTAATAAGTTCAGAAAACATCTCGAATGGGGCTGTACTAATCCATTTAGTCTCCCTGGTGGACAATCATATCACTTCTACTCATTAAATGTCTATGTGAATGTTTTGTACCGTTCCACTAATCTGATCCCGGATCACAACTCACTCAACTCCTCAGCTGTGACCCAGAATTGATCCCATAATTGGTCCCATAGATGCGCATTGAGAGTGGGGACTGGAACACTACTCTGCCTGCTGCCCGGTGCCCCATATCCACTCACATCTCAGACTTGTAAAAAAGCTTAAAGAACAGTACTACTAATAAATAAATAATAAAATGATTTGTGGTCCTCTTCTGTGTTGTTATATTTACTGTAAATTACTGTGGCATTGGGCCGGGTTTAAAGGTCTAGTTCCATATACGTTTATATTGGATATGTAGTTTTAAAAATCAAATTTCTAATAATTCGATGGGAAAAAAAACAAATGTCATCACCAGTCACGTCGTGTAAAATAAAGTGTTTATTTCCCGGTGTTAGTCTACATTCATATTCCTCCTTCATCCTGTCCCTAAATGGGCTCCATGCAGTTTCCAGGATAATAATAAGTCCCACTTAAGCCTGGAGTGTTTGGTGAACAGAGCATTAACTGTCTAAATGTCCAAAAGCCCCAACAGAGACCGGGTTGCTACTGAGACCGGGAGCCCCAACAGAAACCGGGTTACTACTGAGACCGGGAGACCCAACAGAGACCGGGTTACTACTGAGACCGGGAGACCCAACAGAGACCGGGTTACTACTGAGACCGGGAGACCCAACAGAGACCGGGAGACCAAATAGAGACCGGGTTACTACTGAGACCCAATAGAGACCGGGTTACTACTGAGACCCAATAGAGACCGGGTTACTACTGAGACCGGGAGACCCAACAGAGACCGGGTTACTACTGAGACCGGGAGACCCAACAGAGACCGGGAGACCCAATAGAGACCGGGTTACTACTGAGACCCAATAGAGACCGGGTTACTACTGAGACCGGGAGACCCAACAGAGACCGGGTTACTACTGAGACCGGGAGACCCAACAGAGACCGGGAGACCCAATAGAGACCGGGTTACTACTGAGACCCAATAGAGACCGGGTTACTACTGAGACCGGGAGACCCAACAGAGACCGGGTTACTACTGAGACCGGGAGACCCAACAGAGACCGGGAGACCCAATAGAGACCGGGTTACTACTGAGACCCAATAGAGACCGGGTTAATACTGAGACCGGGAGACCCAACAGAGACCGGGTTACTACTGAGACCGGGAGACCCAACAGAGACCGGGAGACCCAATAGAGACCGGGTTACTACTGAGACCCAATAGAGACCGGGTTACTACTGAGACCCCAATAGAGACCAGGTTACTACTGAGACCGGGAGACCCAACAGAGACCGGGAGACCCAATAGAGACCGGGTTACTACTGAGACCGGGAGACCCAACAGAGACCGGGTTACTACTGAGACCAGGAGACCCAACAGATTACTACTGAGACCCCAATAGAGACCGGGTTACTACAGAGACCGGGTTACTATAGAGACCGGGTTACTACTGAGTGTGTATAAACAAGCACGACTTATGATAACTTATGATAACCCAAAATCGCAGGGTTGTGCACTGAGCATGATACTGGGCATGATACTGGGCGGGATACTGGGCGTGATACTGGGCGTGATACTGGGCGTGATACTGGGCATGATACTGGGCATGATACTGGGCGTACACTGGGCGTACACTGGGCGTGATACGGGGTGTGATACTTGGCATGATACTGGGCGTACACTGGGCGTACACTGGGCGTGATACGGGGTGTGATACTTGGCGTGATACTGGGCGTACACTGGGTGTGATACTGGGCGTGATACTGGGCGTGATACTGGGCGTGATACTGGGCGTGACACTGGGCGTGATACTGGGCGTGATACTGGGCGTGACACTGGGCGTGACACTGGGCGTGATACTGGGCGTGATACTGGGCGTGATACTGGGCATGATACTGGGCGTACACTGGGCGTGATACTGGGCGTGATACTGGGCGTGATATTGGGCGTGATACTGGGCGTGATACTGGGCGTGATACTGGGCGTGATACTGGGCGTGATACTGGGCGTGATACTGGGCGTGATACTGGGCATACACTGAGCGTGATACTGGGCGTGATACTGGGTGTTATATTGGGCGTGATACTGGGCATGCTTTAAGGTACAGACCTAGTATTCCATCCACTACATCTTGTATAAATAAGTCAATTAAGAGCATGTTCTGTAAAACAAGTTTGGTGGTGTACCTTCCTATTTGTATATTGTTAGGATCTGAAAGAGTTGTAAACTTCCTGTATCTCTGACTAGGCCAGCTGTCTCCCCTCAGAGATACTCACTATATAACAGTATTTCTCACCATGTTGTAAACTTCCTGTATCTCTGACTAGGCCAGCTGTCTCCCCCCAGAGATACTCACTATATAACAGATAAACTTCCTGTATCTCTGACTAGGCCAGCTGTCTCCCCCAGAGATACTCACTATATAACAGTATTTCTCACCACGTTGTAAACTTCCTGTATCTCTGACTAGGCCAGCTGTCTCCCCCCAGAGATACTCACTATATAACAGTATTTCTCACCACGTTGTAAACTTCCTGTATCTCTGACTAGGCCAGCTGTCTCCCCTCAGAGATACTCACTATATAACAGTATCTCTCACCACGTTGTAAACTTCCTGTATCTCTGACTAGGCCAGCTGTCTCCCCCCAGAGATACTCACTATATAACTGTATCTCTCACCACGTTGTAAACTTCCTGTATATCTGACTAGGCCAGCTGTCTCCCCCCAGAGATACTCACTATGTAACAGTATTTCTCACCACATTGTAAACTTCCTGTATCTCGCCCTGTGCCAGGCTCCTCTGAAAAAGTCTCCTATTATTGTTCACACAAATGACGTTTCTTTAAGGGTGCTTTGGGAAGGCGCACGGTTCTGTGTGTAGCAATCGTGACTCAAACAGCCCTGTGAAGCTTTTCAATGGGGCTTTGTTGTTCCGAAAAGGGTTTTTGCTCTTTTGATTAACATGTATGGGAGTTCGCTGATTAGCATATTTTTGGAGGGGATTGCTCACAGATCTTTAGTGAAACCAGGGTTGTATTTATAGTTTCTCTAATGAAAATGTATAAACAATTATAATAATTTATTTTAAATGTCATGAACTTAATTTGAGTCATTGGCAAAACAAGTATGCTTGAATAGTATTGGCTATATAAAACGCATTGTGTAGCAAGACCTTATTTCTGAGGAAAGCAGTGTTACCAAAATACGAGAAAAAACTTCCTTCTTGGTTTTCGAAGAATGAACTAAAATAATAAAAGGAAAAACAACTTTTAAAGTATTTGGAACCCAGCTAAGCAGTGGAACCAGACACAGCACACTGTAGCATTTGCTATTCCTGAAATGTTTAATCTAGTTAAGCTCTAGTTAAACTTTTTGTGCATATATTGTGCATATATATTGCTTTGTGCATTTGTCTGGTAGTTAAATGATTTGGGTTGGACTTTGACCCAGACTGGTGTGGGTGGAGAATGGATTGAGTGTAAATGAATAGACGTATTCTTCCTCCTACTAGTTTGGGGATCTCAGAGAAGGGCCTTAGAAGAAGAATTGCAATCAGAAACTATCTCTGAAACGGTTTCATTTTATTCATATATCATTTTAGTTATTCAGCTGACACAGTGACGTACATTATTAATTGCATACATATATAGTTCCTACAATACTTCATATATCCTGTTGTCCTATTAGTAAATTAAAGTAGACCTACAGCTGTGTCAAGGATTTCATTTAAATGAGTCAATGAAGAAATTACCAAGATCTCCCAGCAAACTGATGTACAGACTTTCAGAAGGAGACGGGGCTATTCGAGCCAGTCTGCCCTATATGCCACTCTCCACTCAGAAGGAGGCGGGGCTATTGGAGATAGTCTGCCCTATCTGCCAATCCCCACTAAGAAGGAGGCGGGGCTATTGGAGCCAGTCTGCCCTATCTGCCACTCCCCACTCAGAAGGAGGCGGGGCTATTTGAGCCAGTCTGCCCTATCTGCCACTCCCCACTCAGAAGGAGGCTATTGGAGGGCCACTCCCGCCTCAGAATGAGGCGGGGCTATTTGAGCCAGTCTGCCCTATCTGCCACTCCCCACTCAGAAGGAGGCGGGGCTATTTGAGCCAGTCTGCCCTATCTGCCACTCCCCACTCAGAAGGAGGCGGGGCTATTGGAGCCAGTCTGCCACTCCCCACTCAGAATGAGGCGGGGCTATTGGAGCCAGTCTGCCCTATCTGCCACTCCCCACTCAGAAGGAGGCGGGGCTATTGGAGCCAGTCTGCCACTCCCCACTCAGGCCTTCTCGGGACCGCGCCGGCTGCTCGTCTCACGCTTTACCACCCGCAGTCACCGAATTCCCAAGAAGGAAGTTGCAGGAAAAAAAAAACCTCAAAACGTGACAAAAGTACTTTTCGCTGCAGCGGTTAAGGTCTCTGGGATCTCCTCTCTGGGATCTCCTCACTGGGATCTCCTCTCTGGGACTACAGTACGAGTGTTTGGAGTAACATATTGAATATGATTAATATATTTCATATGGACTAGTGCTGGTCGCTATCGATGGAAGCGGAGAGAAGTTTTCTGTTTGTGATCCTGCTGGTCGGACTGACGGGCACCCTGGGGAGAGAAGGTGGGTCCCTCTATTATTACACAGTATCAGAATAAGGGTAATATTAGGATATGAAGAGTAGTAAGGGTAGTAAGGTTAGAGGCCTAGACAATAACATGGATATTATATCATAAACTGGTCAGTTGTGGGGAGGTAAACTCGGCTCCCACCATTAGACAGCATTATTATTGTATCGACCCTGAAATACAGACTTATATGCTGTTACTTTATTATCCGGATATCAGCACAACTGTCAACTTAGAAACACGTAAAGACTCTGTTTGGTGACGTAGTTACTTTTAAACGCTACTAAAGTTCTATTGTCGTGACGAAAGTGACACATAATGACACCATAGACTGTATAGTGTAGGTTAGTGAAAAGGGTTAACAGCCCAGGAACCTGCTGAGCAACTTATCGTGACAACACTGGCACAACACAACACTGGCACAACACTGGCACAACACAACACTGGCACAACACTGGCACAACACAACACTGGCACAACACTGACACAACACTGGCACAACACAACACTGGCACAACACAACACTGGCACAACACTGGCACAACACTGACACAACACTGGCACAACACAACACTGGTACAACACAACACTGGCACAACACAACACTGGTACAACACAACACTGGCACAACACTGGCACAACACTGACACAACACTGACACAACACAACACTGACACAACACAACACTGGCACAACACAACACTGACACAACACAACACTGGCACAACACAACACTGGCACAACACAACACTGGCACAACACAACACTGGCACAACACAACACTGGCACAACACAACACTGGCACAACACAACACTGGCACAACACAACACTGGCACAACACAACACTGGCACAACACTGGCACAACACTAACACAACACTGGCACAACACTAACACAACATTGGCACAACACTGGGCCAACACAACACTGGCCCTACACAACGTTGGCACAACACTGGCATTGGTACAAATGTTGTTGACAAGAGTTCACATTCGTGGCACACAGAAACAAAACAACAACAACAGTCAGTGCATTGTGTGTTTGCAGGGACTCATGGCGATGTTAATTATTCATTGATATCCCTAAAGCGCACATTGTCTAACAGAAAGCTTGTCATGTTTGGAACTACTGCAGCCCGTCAAATATTAACCATAACAAACTGAAAATGGATGTGCAAAACGTCCTGCTAAAACATGTCCATGTAGGAAAACTTTTCCCGGAACAACTGCAATCCCGTTACCAGAACTTAGGTTGTATATTTAGTTGTATTATATCCATTTTGTGTTTCTAAGAACCTGCAAAATCCTACATAATCATTAAGTTGAAATAATCACTACAATACTCTTGTAGGCTAATGTAGGTCTATGATCTGGCATGGAGGCATAACCTGGAAATGGTATGTTGTGATCTGTAGGTCAGTCAATAGAAAAGCACTTTCACTCAGTCACTCTGCTGATGGCATTGAGGTTAGTTATGCGGGACAAAAACAATACACACCAAATGAGCCAAAACATTATGACCTAATATGCCGTTGGTCTGCCGAAGCGTGGACAAGTCCCCAGAAGGTGTCCTGTGGTATCTGGTACCAAGACATAAAGACCCCTGGAGGTGTCCTGTGGTATCTGGCACCAAGACATAAAGACCCCTGAAGGTGTCCTGTGGTATCTGGCACCAAGACATAAAGACCCCTGAAGGTGTCCTGTGGTATCTGGCACCAATACATAAAGACCCCTGTAGGTGTCCTGTGGTATCTGGTACCAAGACATTAAGACCCCTGTAGGTGTCCTGTGGTATCTGTACCAAGACATTAAGACCCCTGTAGGTGTCCTGTGGTATCTGGTACCAAGACATTAAGACCCCTGTAGGTGTCCTGTGGTATCTGGTACCAAGACATTAAGACCCCTGTAGGTGTCCTGTGGTATCTGGTACCAAGACATTAAGACCCCTGTAGGTGTCCTGTGGTATCTGCCAACATGACATTAGCAGCAGATCCATTTCCAGTAAGTTGTGAGGTGGAGCTGCTGTGGATCGGACTAGTTGGTCCTGCTCATGTCACTGATGCTTATTTGGATTGACTTCTGAGGCAACGTGGGCACTACAGCTGTGCAGTTTATTCAGCTGTACGATATCATACCATATCCTGCCATCAAATCCCCAGGTTAACAGTGTAAATAGAAAAAGAAAAACAAGAGTCATCAGACAAGGCCATGTTCTACTGCTGACAGGTCCAGTTCTGCTGCTTGCATTATTATAGACATCTGTAGCGGTGGACTGATGCCATCATGAGCACTCTGACCTAACCAGAGCCAGAACTTTAACCAGAACCAGAACCCTAACATTGGTGGAATCTTTCTAAGTGGAAATATAACCATGTGGTTGTGTATCATGTATATATTGGTTAAATCTTTATGTGGTTGTGTATAATGTATATATTGGTTAAATCTTTATGTGGTTGTGTATAATGTATATATTGGTTACATCTTTATGTGGTTGTGTATATATTGGTTAAATCTTTATGTGGTTGTGTATATATTGGTTAAATCTTTATGTGGTTGTGTATAATGTATATATTGGTTAAATCTTTATGTGGTTGTGTATATATTGGTTAAATCTTTATGTGGTTGTGTATATATTGGTTAAATCTTTATGTGGTTGTGTATATATTGGTTAAATCTTTATGTGGTTGTGTATATATTGGTTAAATCTTTATGTGGTTGTGTATATATTGGTTAAATCTTTATGTGGTTGTGTATATATTGGTTAAATCTTTATGTGGTTGTGTATATTGGTTAAATCTTTATGTGGTTGTGTATATATTGGTTAAATCTTTATGTGGTTGTGTATATATTGGTTAACTTTATGTGGTTGTGTATATATTGGTTCTTTATGTGGTTGTGTATATATTGGTTAAATCTTTATGTGGTTGTGTATATATTGGTTAAATCTTTAATCTTTGGTTAAATCTTTATGTGGTTGTGTATATATTGGTTAAATCTTTATGTGGTTGTGTATATATTGGTTAAATCTCTTTATGTGGTTGTGTATATATTATTGGTTAAATCTTTATGTGGTTGTGTATATCTTTATTGGTTAAATCTTTATGTGGTTGTGTATATATATATTGGTTAAATCTTTATGTGGTTGTGTATATATTGGTTAAATCTTTATGTGGTTGTGTATATATTGGTTAAATCTTTATGTGGTTGTGTATATATTGGTTAAATCTTTATGTGGTTGTGTATATATTGGTTAAATCTTTATGTGGTTGTGTATATATTGGTTAAATCTTTATGTGGTTGTGTATATATTGGTTAAATCTTTATGTGGTTGTGTATATATTGGTTAAATCTTTATGTGGTTGTGTATATATTGGTTAAATCTTTTTATGTGGTTTGTGTATATCTTTATGTGGTTGTGTATATATTGGTTATCTTTATGTGGTTGTGTATATATTGGTTAAATCTTTATGTGGTTGTGTATATATTGGTTAAATCTTTATGTGGTTGTGTATATATTGGTTAAATCTTTATGTGGTTGTGTATATATTGGTTAAATCTTTATGTGGTTGTGTATATATTGGTTAAATCTTTATGTGGTTGTGTATAGTGTATATATTGGTTAAATCTTTATGTGGTTGTGTATATATTGGTTAAATCTTTATGTGGTTGTGTATATATTGGTTAAATCTTTATGTGGTTGTGTATATATTGGTTAAATCTTTATGTGGTTGTGTATATATTGGTTAAATCTTTATGTGGTTGTGTATATATTGGTTAAATCTTTATGTGGTTGTGTATATATTGGTTAAATCTTTATGTGGTTGTGTATATATTGGTTAAATCTTTATGTGGTTGTGTATATATTGGTTAAATCTTTATGTGGTTGTGTATATATTGGTTAAATCTTATTTATTGGGTCCTCCCATTATGCGTTATTCTTGTGGTATGATGATAATGATTGGCTGATGTTTGGGATTAGTTTACAGGAACCTGGATTCTGTCTCACCGTGCTCCAGTTTCAACCTCCTTGGCACCTCCTTGGTGACATGATAATTGATGTCCGGGTGATTGTTGACAAATTATCTCGCTCTCATCCATATTAATCATCATGTTGGCAAATAACAGCAGAGTTAACAACATAAACATTTATAATTTGGTCGTGTTCATTTTCACCACCTCATTCCACACTGCATTTTTCATTGGGAAGAATGACTGAAAACCTGTTGGCAGTAGGATGGAAACCCAGCAATACACACCCTTGTTTTTGAAAGGCAGGTGTTCCAAAGGTCAGCTGGTTTGATATGGAACTGGCTCAGGGTTTCTATTGAACAAATAGGAAAACTTTGAGAGACGTTGGTCATTACTACATAACATTTCTGTGTACCACATGTCATATGCATGCAATCTTCTTGTGATGCACATTTCTCATTTGCTTTGGTGAACTGCTCCTCTCGTTTTGTTCACCAAAAAGGTCTGCTTCATTTGACTTCTTCTAAAGTTGAAATCCTTAAATATGTAACTCCAAAACAATACAAAAGAGGCAAATTTCCAATGTAAACACAGAAAAAATTGACTACAATTATGTTGAGGGTGAAATGCACATTCAAATCGATTACAACTGTCATCAGTTTACGTTGTTGTTTTACACTAAATAATAGATGCAATTGGAACACGCTTTCCCAAATATGTTTTTATTCTGCACTGCTGATATTTAATCTTTAGTTAATAGTAATACATTTTCATCTTGTCTGCAAAAAATGTTTTCAAGAGAGATTATGGAGTGAAATCTATAATTCTTCATAAATGCTATTTGGTTCCCAATGCTCACTGAAATAACTGTTCTATATAAGACGTTCGTTTACAAATCTGTAGTGCACAAGACCCACATTTCTATTCCGTCTAGAGATTTAAAAATATGTTTAATTCGAGAGAGGATAAATATGTGGTTTAATCAGGTAAAAAACGTCTTTCCTCAACCTCAACACGTAACTCTGTAGTTAGTTTAGCTATCATACAATCCTACAAGTTAAGACTGCCTAAATCTGTTTATGCTGAAAGATCGTAGCTGCGCTGAAATAACACAGAGTTTGTCATGTCTGCAACTGAGACTTCAACCTGCCTTCCAGTTGAGTGAGCAGTGAGATAAACAGCCAAACCGGTCGGGGGGATGTGCTTGTGAGGACACGTGTCTGCATCTTTGGCTCTCCTAAACCTGCCCGAGCATAAGTGGCGATTGGATTTGCGGGGTAAATTAAAAAAGGAAGACAATAAATGTGTGAGCTTCTCTATTGTGTGTCATTCCTAAGTAACAGCAAAGGAACAGCAGTTTGGGACTACAATGGTTCTGAATATGTCGGAATTATTGCAACATATTTGTCTACTGGGAATTAATAGTGGTTCCAACCATCTGTTGGGTCTAATATAACCTTGTTCTCTTCTAGTGGAAAACTGTGATGTTGAGTGCATTATGGCAAGCTGGAAAAACCCTATAGACCCCCTCTCCTCTCTCTCTCTCTCTGTCTCTGTCTTTCCTCCAGTCTCATCTCTCTGTCTCTTAAAATATATCATAGTACTACCTTATACAGGGCAAATAGTGTACAGTATTGTACTGCAATTTAATGTGTGGTTCATTTAATGATGTTGAGTCTTGATGCAGCAAACCATCTGGAAACATCTCCCTACCAGCGCTGTGATTCCTCTGTAGATATGGGATCAACACAGGACACATGTCATCATATCACCTCCTCACAGGACACATGTCATCATATCACCTCCTCACAGGACACATGTCATCATATCACCTCCTCACAGGACACATGTCATCATATCACCTCCTCACAGGACACATGTCATCATATCACCTCCTCACAGGACACATGTCATCATATCACCTCCTCACAGGACACATCATCATATCACCTCCTCACAGGACACATGTCATCATATCACCTCCTCACAGGACACATGTCATCATATCACCTCCTCACAGGACACATGTCATCATATCACCTCCTCACAGGACACATGTCATCATGTCACCTCCTCACAGGACACATGTCATCATATCACCTCCTCACAGGACACATGTCATCATATCACCTCCTCACAGGACACATGTCATCATATCACCTCCTCACAGGACACATGTCATCATATCACCTCCTCACAGGACACATGTCATCATATCACCTCCTCACAGGACACATGTCATCATATCACCTCCTCACAGGACACATGTCATCATATCACCTCCTCACAGGACACATGTCATCATATCACCTCCTCACAGGACACATGTCATCATATCACCTCCTCACAGGACACATGTCATCATATCACCTCCTCACAGGACACATGTCATCATATCATCACAGGACACATGTCATCATATCACCTCCTCACAGGACACATGTCATCATATCACCTCCTCACAGGACACATGTCATCATATCACCTCCTCACAGGACACATGTCATCATATCACCTCCTCACAGGACACATGTCATCATATCACCTCCTCACAGGACACATGTCATCATATCATCCTCCTCACAGGACACATGTCATCATATCACCTCCTCACAGGACACATGTCATCATATCACCTCCTCACAGGACACATGTCATCATATCACCTCCTCACAGGACACATGTCATCATATCACCTCCTCACAGGACACATGTCATCATATCACCTCCTCACAGGACACATGTCATCATATCACCTCCTCACAGGACACATGTCATCATATCACCTCCTCACAGGACACATGTCATCATATCACCTCCTCACAGGACACATGTCATCATATCACCTCCTCACAGGACACATGTCATCATATCACCTCCTCACAGGACACATGTCATCATATCACCTCCTCACAGGACACATGTCATCATATCACCTCCTCACAGGACACATGTCATCATATCACCTCCTCACAGGACACATGGACAGGACACATGTCATCATATCACCTCACCTCCTCACAGGACACATGTCATCATATCACCTCCTCACAGGACACATGTCATCATATCACCTCCTCACAGGACACATGTCATCATATCACCTCCTCACAGGACACATGTCATCATATCACCTCCTCACAGGACACATGTCATCATATCACCTCCTCACAGGACACATGTCATCATATCACCTCCTCACAGGACACATGTCATCATATCACCTCCTCACAGGACACATGTCATCATATCACCTCCTCACAGGACACATGTCATCATATCACCTCCTCACAGGACACATGTCATCATATCACCTCCTCACAGGACACATGTCATCATATCACCTCCTCACAGGACACATGTCATCATATCACCTCCTCACAGGACACATGTCATCATATCACCTCCTCACAGGACACATGTCATCATATCACCTCCTCACAGGACACATGTCATCATATCACCTCCTCACAGGACACATGTCATCATATCACCTCCTCACAGGACACATGTCATCATATCACCTCCTCACAGGACACATGTCATCATATCACCTCCTCACAGGACACATGTCATCATATCACCTCCTCACAGGACACATGTCATCATATCACACTCCATATCACAGGACACATGTCATCATATCACCTCCTCACAGGACACATGTCATCATATCACCTCCTCACAGGACACATCATCATATCACCTCCTCATGTCTCACAGGACACATGTCATCATATCACCTCCTCACAGGACACATGTCATCATATCACCTCCTCACAGGACACATGTCATCATATCACCTCCTCACAGGACACATGTCATCATATCACCTCCTCACAGGACACATGTCATCATATCACCTCCTCACAGGACACATGTCATCATATCACCTCCTCACAGGACACATGTCATCATATCATCACAGGACACATGTCATCATATCACCTCCTCACAGGACACATGTCATCATATCACCTCCTCACAGGACACATGTCATCATATCACCTCCTCACAGGACACATGTCATCATATCACCTCCTCACAGGACACATGTCATGTCATCATATCACCTCCTCACAGGACACATGTCATCATATCACCTCCTCACAGGACACATGTCATCATATCACCTCCTCACAGGACACATGTCATCATATCACCTCCTCACAGGACACATGTCATCATATCACCTCCTCACAGGACACATGTCATCATATCACCTCCTCACAGGACACATGTCATCATATCACCTCCTCTGTTGGCTCAGTCGTTGAACATTCTTCCTGGAGACATTCAGAGTCTTGACGTGCATTTTGCATTTATTTTATATCTCTGTGTGTGTGAGACAGAAGGTGATTGTTGATACACATAGAGTACACTGTGCTCTGTAGCAACGGGTACAAATCCAGTTCTTCCTGTCGGTTGAGCAATACCTGTTTGTAGTCGGCGAGGGAAAGAAAGAATGCATGTTGGGGAGAGGTAGAAGTGAAATGTACATCTAGAGTGCGTTTGTTAGACCAGGTTGGTTGGAGGAACAAGCCCACCTGAACTGGTAATGTGTTTCTGTTACTGACTGACCTGGACAGGGTGGTACGGTCATTCCAGGAAGGTGTGGAGATTGGCCTGATTTGTTTTTATTCCCGTGGCCAGAGGAAAGGACTTCCAGGGAGTCCCTCCACCTGATATCTGCTTATCTGTCACCTAAAACGTGTCCTGAAAGATAGACGTTCAGTGAAGGAGTGAAGGATTCCTGGAGGGGTGTGTGTTTGATTAGAGCATGTTCCAATGACATGGGAAGTTAGTAGGAGAGGACTGTACCGCGGCGAGAATGTGGTTGTGTAGCTGGCAGTCGTGAATTGTCTTTTTTTTGTCAAAACACGCAACTCACATACGTAATACACACACACATAAATACACACATACGTAATACACACACATATAAATACACACATATGTAATACACACACATATAAATACACACATACGTAAATACACACACACACATGAATACACACATTGCTTTCTGGCAGACTGCCACCCACAGGTGTGTCTGCACAAGCTTTAAAGGCTTCTGCAGTGCGTCCATGGGTCACTGTGAACTGTCACTGTGCTCAAGCTGCCCTAATCAATTCATTAGTTATTATTCAAAACATTGGTTTACCACAACAATAAAAAAACAGAAAGCATTTGAGTTTAAAGCTTACATTTGAGTGAGGAAAACCTTTCCAAGTTTTATGGAGATTTTTTATTTTTAATTAATGAATAATTCAATACAAACATTTGTCTTGGGTGACTAACAATCACATTTCATCCAATTTAATGTCAACAGTTCTCGAGCAAACATGGTTGATAAACGCATTGAGTTGAAAGACATTGAACAGACCGCTTGTGAAGGGGTGCTTTTCATGAGGTTTGCCAGGCATCTTCTCTTTCCCAGATCCCAGTTACCTCAGAAACGGTTTGGCAAATGGACGTTTCCAAGTCAAGTTGCTAAGATACGGTGCACTGAAGAGCTGTCTAGCCTGCGTTAGTGATTAGTGGGCAGATCATGTGGTTGTGTGTGTGGTTGTGTGGTGTAATGTGTGTGTGGTGTAATGTGTGTGGTGTAATGTGTGCGCTATCAGTAGCAATCCTTTGTTGGGCACTGACACACGCATAACACAGGCAGTTAGCATTTAGGATGGATGAAGGCAATGAGAAAGTGAGGGAGAGACCAGAGGATGGATAAAGACTAAAGTGAGGGAGAGACCAGAGGATGGATAAAGACTAAAGTGAGGGAGAGACCAGAGGATGGATAAAGACTAAAGTGAGGGAGAGACCAGAGGATGGATAAAGACTAAAGTGAGGGAGAGACCAGAGGATGGAGACTAAAGTGAGGGAGAGACCAGAGGATGGATAAAGACAGACCAGAGGATGGATAAAGACTAAAGTGAGGGAGAGACCAGAGGATGGATAAAGACTAAAGTGAGGGAGAGACCAGAGGATGGATAAAGACTAAAGTGAGGGAGAGACCAGGGGATGGATAAAGACTAAAGTGAGGGAGAGACCAGAGGATGGATAAAGACTAAAGTGAGGGAGAGACCAGAGGATGGATAAAGACTAAAGTGAGGGAGAGACCAGAGGATGGATAAAGACTAAAGTGAGGGAGACCAGGGGATGGATAAAGACTAAAGTGAGGGAGAGACCAGAGGATGGATAAAGACTAAAGTGAGGGAGAGACCAGAGGATGGATAAAGACTAAAGTGAGGGAGAGACCAGAGGATGGATAAAGACTAAAGTGAGGGAGAGACCAGAGGATGGATAAAGACTAAAGTGAGGGAGAGACCAGAGGATGGATAAAGACTAAAGTGAGGGAGAGACCAGAGGATGGATAAAGAGATGAGAGAGAGACCAGAGGATGGATAAAGAGATGAGAGAGAGATGGATTTGAAAGAGACAGTAGGGGGTATTTTAAGACTTGGATGAGAAATGAAACGAGTCGATTTCAGAGTGACGTAGGATAAATTACGTGCAAGAATACAGGTGATGTTTGGAACTCTGTGGTGATGTAACAGAATACAGGTGATGTAACAGAATACAGGTGATGTTTGGAACTCTGTGGTGATGTAACAGAATACAGGTGATGTAACAGAATACAGGTGATGTAACAGAATACAGGTGATGTTTAAAACTCTGTGGAGATGTATCAGAATACAGTTGATGTAACAGAATACAGGTGATGTAACAGAATACAGGTGATGTAACAGAATACAGGTGATGTTTGGAACTCTGTGGTGATGTAACAGAATACAGGTGATGTTTGGAACTCTGTGGTGATGTAACAGAATACAGGTGATGTTTGGAACTCTGTGGTGATGTAACAGAATACAGGTGATGTAACAGACTACAGGTGATGTAACAGAATACAGGTGATGTAACAGAATACAGGTGATGTTTGGAACTCTGTGGTGATGTAACAGAATACAGGTGATGTAACAGAATACAGGTGATGTTTGGAACTCTGTGGTGATGTAACAGAATACAGGTGATGTAACAGAATACAGGTGATGTTTGGAACTCTGTGGTGATGTAACAGATGACAGGTTTCTAGGGTTGCCATGTTTAAGAGTCCCTAACGACACCCCGTAACCGAGGGAAAAGGTGCACTGTGTAAACAATACAGGGTACTTTGTGATGTGTAATTCACAGGTGTATTTACATACTGTTCTGTCACGACAGTAGACCTGACTACTTTGTTTTACTTTAAATTCATTTGATCTGTTTTTTGAAAGGATATCCTCTGTATTTGGACACATTTTACATGGTGAAAGACCACGCAGACGAGAGAACAGTAAGAATGTAGGACTGTGAGATTTATCCATAGAAACTGGACTCCTATTGCGTTTTACCACTACATGGAGTCTGGCTCGATTTGTACCATGTTTGATTAGTTCCTATTTTATTGCCTCTAGCATCTTTCCCCACAATACACTTTTATTATGGCTCGTCTGCGTTAGCGTGTTTTTATTATGGCTCGTCTGCGTTAGCGTGTTTTTATTATGGCTCGTCTGCGTTAGCGTGTTTTTATTATGGCTCGTCTGCGTTAGCGTGTTTTTATTATGGCTCGTCTGCGTTAGCGTGTTTTTATTATGGCTCGTCTGCATTAGCGTGTTTTTATTATGGCTCGTCTGTGTTAGCGTGTTTTTATTATGGCTCGTCTGTGTTAGCGTGTTTTTATTATGGCTCGTCTGCGTTAGCGTGTTTTTATTATGGCTCGTCTGTGTTAGCGTGTTTTTATTATGGCTTGTCTGCATTAGCATGTTTTTATTATGGCTTGTCTGCGTTAGCGTGTTTTTATTATGGCTTGTCTGCATTAGCGTGTTTTTATTATGGCTTGTCTGTGTTAGCGTGTTTTTATTATGGCTTGTCTGTGTTAGCGTGTTTTTATTATGGCTTGTCTGTGTTAGCGTGTTTTTATTATGGCTTGTCTGCGTTAGCATGTTTTTATTATGGCTTGTCTGCGTTAGCGTGTTTTTTTATGGCTTATGTTAGCTCGTCTGCGTGTTTTTATTATTAGCGTGTTTTTATTATGGCTTGTCTGCATTAGCGTGTTTTTATTATGGCTTGTCTGTGTTAGCGTGTTTTTATTATGGCTTGTCTGCGTTAGCGTGTTTTTATTATGGCTTGTCTGCGTTAGCGTGTTTTTATTATGGCTTGTCTGCATTAGCGTGTTTTTATTATGGCTTGTCTGCATTAGCATGTTTTTATTATGGCTTGTCTGTGTTAGCGTGTTTTTATTATGGCTTGTCTGCATTAGCATGTTTTTATTATGGCTTGTCTGTGTTAGCGTGTTTTTATTATGGCTTGTCTGTGTTTTTATTATTTTTATTATGGCTTGTCCTTGCGTGTTTTTATTAGCGTTGTTTTTATTATGGCTTGTCTGCATTAGCGTGTTTTTATTATGGCTTGTCTGCGTTAGCGTGTTTTTATTATGGCTTGTCTGCGTTAGCGTGTTTTTATTATGGCTTGTCTGCGTTAGCATGTTTTTATTATGGCTTGTCTGCCTTAGCGTGTTTTTATTATGGCTTGTCTGCGTTAGCGTGTTTTTATTATGGCTTGTCTGCGTTAGCGTGTTTTTATTATGGCTTGTCTGCGTTAGCATGTTTTTATTATGGCTTGTCTGCGTTAGCGTGTTTTTATTATGGCTTGTCTGCGTTAGCATGTTTTTATTATGGCTTGTCTGCGTTAGCATGTTTTTATTATGGCTTGTCTGCGTTAGCATGTTTTATTATGGCTTGTCTGCATGTTTTTATTATGGCATGTTTTTATTATGGCTTGTCTGCGTTAGCATGTTTTTATTATGGCATGTTTTTATTATGGCTTGTCTGCGTTAGCATGTTTTTATTATGGCTTGTCTGCGTTAGCATGTTTTTATTATGGCTTGTCTGCGTTAGCATGTTTTTATTATGGCTTGCCTGCTTTAGCATGTTTTTATTATGGCTTGTCTGCGTTAGCGTGTTTTTGTTATGGCTTGTCTGCGTTAGCATGTTTTGGTGCAGCTGAGATCTTTGGTTGCTGTGTTTGACCTTGGGCTGTATTCAACACGACACACTTTGTGATTAGAAATCATGAACTCATTTACTTAATAGTTTGTTTTTATCTGACTTATCAAAGATCAACTTACTAATAATATTTTTGGCATATATGCCGACCATGTATCTCCCTAATAGTGGGATATGGGAGTAACTGTTATTTAAATCCCTGACTCGCTTCTAGTCTATAGCGTCTGCTAAATTGCTTCAATATAAAAGAGGAGAAACATTATAAACTGGGGATGAATAGTTTGGTTTCTAAAAATCAGCTCAAGACGCTGTTCTCTTGATACAAGGGTTCAAAGATGCCATTAAAACCATGTTTCCGTTTCCGTTGGTAGTCCAGTATACCATAAGACTCATGTACATTTAGGTAAGATTTCCTCACAATTTACCTATGTCATACTGAGTACACACAAGCATTTGGGTGGGAGAGAGTGGGATATTGGGTGGGAGCAGGGAGAGAGTGGGATATTGGGTGGGAGCAGGGAGAGAGTGGGATATTGGGTGGGAGCAGGGAGAGAGTGGGATATTGGGTGGGAGCAGGGAGAGAGTGGGATATTGGGTGGGAGCAGGGAAAGAGTGGGATATTGGGTGGGAGCAGGGAGAGAGTGGGATATTGGGTGGGAGCAGGGAGAGAGGGGGATATTGGGTGGGAGCAGGGAGAGAGTGGGATATTGGGTGGGAGCAGGGAGAGAGTGGGATATTGAGTGGGAGCAGGGAGAGAGTGGGATATTGGGTGGGAGCAGGGAGAGAGTGGGATATTGGGTGGGAGCAGGGAGAGAGTGGGATATTGGGTGGGAGCAGGGAGAGAGTGGGATATTGGGTGGGAGCAGGGAGAGAGTGGGATATTGGGTGGGAGCAGGGAGAGAGTGGGATATTGGGTGGGAGCAGGGAGAGAGTGGGATATTGGGTGGGAGCAGGGAGAGAGTGGGATATTGGGTGGGAGCAGGGAGAGAGTGGGATATTGGGTGGGAGCAGGGAGAGAGTGGGAACTTTTGTAAGTCGCTTTGAATAGAACTGTTAATGGGAGTCTTAAGAAATGTTGTGCGGAAGTCATTGACAAGCCGCTAAACGTCTATGTGTGTTAGAGAGGCCATGAATGTGTGTTCATATAAGAAGTCTAGTATCCATAAAGACAATATGGAAATGAGGGTAATTGGTATGCGGCATTTGGAGATTAATTAACATGTGTTGCTGGTGGAAAAATATTTTTGACAAACTGTATATTTTCCATTAAGGACATTTAAAAAAAATTAACTAAAAAAATAAACTTTTTTTAAATATGTTTTTGGGGTGTATTTTATTCTTTTTTTGACAGGACAGTAGGAAGGGTCTGGCTTTTCTCTGGAATATAGAGAAAAATGTACAAAGACAGTCGGCTGTGCAAAAGAGTGGTTTAGAGTTGTGAGCCCAGAACACCAGAATGTACTAGATGTTTCTGTTTACCGATCTACCAAATGGAGGTTCCAGAATGAGTCTGGCATCGATGGTTAAGACAAAGCTCGGCTGTGACCATGTTCACTAAACACATCTAATTACGGTCTGTGCCTGTGGTCAGTATGCCAGGGTACAGACATGCAGCGGGCCCTGCTGTGACCATGTTCACTAAACACATCTAATTACGGTCTGTGCCTGTGGTCAGTATGCCAGGGTACAGACATGCAGCTGGCCCTGCTGTGACCATGTTCACTAAACACATCTAATTACGGTCTGTGCCTGTTGTCAGTATGCCTGGGTACAGACATGCAGCTGGCCCTGCCCTCCAGTCTGGAGAACCAATATGAGACTCTGCGTCTGCTCTACACTGGATGCCAGGTGGTCCATGGCAACCTGGAGATAACCAATCTCCATGGAGATCTGGACCTC
The DNA here is from genome assembly GCA_029465975.1 of Dallia pectoralis. NCBI lineage: Eukaryota > Metazoa > Chordata > Actinopteri > Esociformes > Umbridae > Dallia > Dallia pectoralis. The sequence continues at coordinate 588,952 of CM055764.1, read as the reverse complement.
TCATTCCTTCAGGTATGTATGTGTGTTTTAAGTTTCAATCGCCACTATAGATTGGGCACAGGGTTTACAATAGTCCCAGGGACCCACAAGACCTGAGCATTGTTACAGTCATTTAAATGGACCTGAGCGTTGTTACAGTCATTTAAATGGACCTGAGCGTTGTTACAGTCATTTAAATGGACCTGAACATTGTTACAGTCATTTAAATGGACCTGAGCATTGTTACAGTCATTTAAATGGACCTGAGCATTGTTACAGTCATTTAAATAGACCTGAGCATTGTTACAGTCATTTAAATGGACCTGAGCATTGTTACAGTCATTTAAATAGACCTGAGCATTGTTACAGTCATTTAAATAGACCTGAGCATTGTTACAGTCATTTAAATAGACCTGAGCATTGTTACAGTCATTTAAATAGACCTGAGCGTTGTTACAGTCATTTAAATGGACCTGAACATTGTTACAGTCATTTAAATGGACCTGAGCATTGTTACAGTCATTTAAATGGACCTGAGCATTGTTACAGTCATTTAAATGGACCTGAGCATTGTTACAGTCATTTAAATGGACCTGAACATTGTTACAGTCATTTAAATAGACCTGAACATTGTTACAGTCATTTAAATAGACCTGAGCGTTGTTACAGTCATTTAAATGGACCTGAGCGTTGTTACAGTCATTTAAATGGACCTGAGCATTGTTACAGTCATTTAAATGGACCTGAGCATTGTTACAGTCATTTAAATGGACCTGAACATTGTTACAGTCATTTAAATAGACCTGAGCATTGTTACAGTCATTTAAATGGACCTGAGCATTGTTACAGTCATTTAAATGGACCTGAGCATTGTTACAGTCATTTAAATAGACCTGAGCGTTGTTACAGTCATTTAAATAGACCTGAGCATTGTTACAGTCATTTAAATAGACCTGAGCATTGTTACAGTCATTTAAATGGACCTGAGCGTTGTTACAGTGATACTTCCTGTTAGTTGCTGACCCAGTCCTTCTCGCTCTGCAGAGCATCGTGGAGGTGCAGGGCTACGTCCTGATTGCCCATGTGTCTGTGAGCTTGGTGCCACTGGACAACCTGCGTATCATTCGTGGCAGCCCTCTGTATAACTCCAGCTATGCCCTGGCTGTCTTAGACAACTACCACCCTAACAGCAGACTGGGACTCGGGACGCTCCGTCTCCGAAGTCTCACAGGTGAGAGGGAATTTAAAAACCAACCAGTTGGTGTTTGTAGGATACTGACCTATTTTTTAATTTAAGTCAGGCTTTTCTGTCAGTTCCACAATGGCCAATGGAAAACCTTCCTTCCCCTTGACTTCAGAAATTCTCCTGGGTGGAGTGACATTTTGGGGGAACCCTCTGCTGTGTTTTCCGGATCCTGGTCGCATCGAGTGGAAGGACACGTTATATGAAAAAGTAACAGATAGCGGAAGGCTTCGCTTGCAGGTCCTCGCCCCCAACTGTGAGTCAGTGTTCCTGTAATGAGAGTGTAAACACACGCACACACACACACGGTGGTGAACTCTGACCTGTTTGCCCTCATGGCGGAAGTGTGGTCGGCGTTAGCCTGTCTCCAGAGGCTTGTGTTCCTATAATAGGAGTGTAAACACACACACACTCACACACAGTGTGTTAGCATTTCTCCAGTGTTCCTATAATAGGAGTGTAAACACACACACACACACACACTCACACACAGTGTGTTAGCATTTCTCCAGTGTTCCCATAATAGGAGTGTAAACGCACACACACACATGCACCTGCACACAGACACACACACACTCACACACAGTGTGTGGTTATCACACTTAACCGTCTGTGTCATGTCAACGTTTAGTCAAGCTGATGTCTCTTATTTATTTTTGTCTCAGGTCCAAATTGTTCCAATGCCTGTGAATCTAGAGGCTGTTGGGGAGAGACTGGAGCGGACTGTCAGACTTGTGAGTGTGTCTGTATGTCTGTCTGTCTGAAGGCCTGTCTGTCTGAAGGCCTGTATGTATGTCTGTCTGTCTGTAGGCCTGTCTGTCTGAAGGCCTGTCTGTCTGAAGGCCTGTCTGATGCCAGACCTGTATGTTTGCTTGCCTATCTTTACAGCTGTCTGTTGGTGTCTTTCTGCCAGAGACTGTTTGTCTGGCTTGCGTCTGGCTGTTTGTTCTATCTGTCTGGTTGCCTGTCTAACTCTTTGATTTAGTCTTCGTCTGCATGTCTGCTTGTATTTGTTAATTCCTTTTTGTGACAATGTTTTAATTATGTCTGTACTGCTTGGAAGTGTTTGAACCCCTACTGCAAATAACGATTTGTTTAAAGTTACCAATATGTTATTTTACAGGAAGGCATGCGTGTAGTAGGACAAAAAAATAAGAAAGAATTAGTGCACATGCAAAAACCCTCCATGTTATGAGAACAGGAGATCTCAGAGGATATTATGAAGAGGAAGGTAGAGGAAGAAAAGCACATTGGAGTTCATTTCAATCTCAAAACTATTTACAAATGCCAACTTGGCCTAGAAGTGTCCTCTCTTCCAAAATATCTACCTATGGACCAAACGAAAGCACAGGGTAACGATGTGTCTATTGGAATGTCAAAGTCCTGACCTTAATCCAATCAAGAAGTGGTCATTACATGACAGATTTGTACTGACATTTTGGACATCCCTGTAGGGTTCGCATACATGCACTTGATGAAGACATTTCTCTCCGATCAGTGTTTTTGGTTTTACATAGATAAAATGACAAGACAATGTATCAGTCCTCATCTCACACTCTCCCGGGTTTCTCATCTCCATAGTAACCAGTGTGTACTGTGCATCTGGGTGTCTGCGCTGTAAGGGAAAAGAGTCCAATGACTGCTGCCACAGTCAATGTGCTGCCGGTTGCACCGGACCCAAAGACACAGACTGCCTGGTGAGAAACGGTGACACGCTGGCTCCTACACACACAACACACTGCAACTTCCTGTCTTATGTTTCAACAACCTGTCTGATTGGTTCTGTGACAAAACATCAGCAGAAGAAAAGAAAGCAGTGTGTTATTCTGTCAACACTGCAGAGGCTGCGGAACCTTTTGGCGGGACACGCCGGTATCTTTTGGCACCGCGTCTGCAAAAACACCTCACTGATACTGAACAACTCTTATCAGTTTTTTCTAAAGAAATTCTGCCTGTTTTTTCCAGTCGTGTCGTCACTTTAATGACAGTGGCACATGTAAGGACAACTGTCCGCCCCCGACCATCTACGATTCGGTCTCCTTCCATTCCACACTCAACCCCAACAGGAAGTTCAACTTCGGAGCCTCGTGTGTCAAGACGTGCCCCTGTGAGTTCAACTGTTTTTCCCCAAAATATAAAATAAATACAAACAAATACAATGTATAGAAAGTGAAACGATGGAGTCAGTGATGTATCTCTCACTCTGCAGATAACTACCTGGCCATAGAGGTGGCCTGTACCATGGTGTGTCCCAAAAATAACCATGAAGTGTTTGTCACACAGCCTGATGGGAAGGAGACTCACACTCAGAAGTGTGAGAAATGTGAAGGGGAGTGTCCAAAAGGTGTGTGTTTCACTTTGGATGAGCTCTTATGTGCTCCAGATGGTGGTAGGATTTGTACTGTCTACTCAAACTGACTGTGTGTGTGTGTGTGTGTTTCAGTGTGTTACGGTCTGGGCATGGGTGACCTCCAGACCTCCTCCTGGGTCACCTCCTCCAATGTGGCCCAGTTCACCGGCTGTAAAAAGCTCCACGGCAGTCTGGCTTTTCTTCCTCAGAGCTTCACAGGGTAACTTCCTTACACCTTATTTGTATATCTGGTCTATTAAGACACCAATAACTGTGTCCTGAAATGGCAATAGAGTGGAACACAACTCTGATCTTTGTGTTCATGTCCTGTTTGGATGAACTTGCAGCTCAATATAAAACCATGTGGGTTCATGACTGAGCTCAGTCATTGTTGCATGGAAGCAGGCTGGGTTTTGTCAGAAAGATCATCTGGCATTTGCTTTGTCTCAATTGATATGTCTGTGTTTGTGCCCATATTGACCAGACTAGTGTGTCTCTGTGTTTGTGCCCATATTGACCAGACTAGTGTGTCTCTGTGTTTGTGCCCATATTGACCAGACTAGTGTGTCTCTGTGTCCATATTGACCAGACTAGTGTGTCTCTGTGTTTGTGCCCATATTGACCAGACTAGTGTGTCTCTGTGCCCATATTGACCAGACTAGTGTGTCTCTGTGTCCATATTGACCAGACTAGTGTGTCTCTGTGTTTGTGCCCATATTGACCAGACTAGTGTGTCTCTGTGTCCATATTGACCAGACTAGTGTGTCTCTGTGTTTGTGCCCATATTGACCAGACTAGTGTGTCTCTGTGTTTCTCTTTTCAGGGACACAATAGCCAACATGACGGGTCTGACCATCGATGAAATGGCAGCGTTTAAGGATCTGGAGGAGATCACTGGTATGAATGGCTCATCTGATATATGGGGTGGGAGGTGTAGGGGTGGAGGGGTGGGTGGTGTAGGGGTGGAGGGGTGGGAGGTGTAGGGGTGGAGGGGTGGGAGGTGTAGGGGTGGAGGGGTGGGAGGTGTAGGGGTGGAGGGGTGGGAGGTGTAGTGGTGGAGGGGTGGGGGTCTTTTGCTCGACCAGGCTGCTATGTTTACAGCACATGTATATTTAAAATATGTATTGAATTATCCTGTCATTCTAATATTTTTGGATATGTTCCCTACAGGATATTTGTACGTTGATGCGTGGCCAGCAAACTGGACCACCCTGGGTGTCTTTGAGAACCTGAAAGTGATCCGAGGAAGGATGCTCTTCATGTAAGTCTTTAAAAGTATCTCAGTGCGAACAGTCTGCCTGACCAACAGTCTGCCTGACCAACAGTCTGCCTGACCAACAGTCTGCCTGACCAACAGTCTGCCTGACCAAAAGTCTGCCTGACCAACAGTCTGCCTGACCAACAGTCTGCCTGACCACTGACCATACTTCTACAGGGACAGCTTCCACATTTCCATTCTCCTATGAGAAGTATTAATTGAAGTCCCTGTCTCCTCTAACAACCCTTTTAGGGGCGTGTTCTCTTTGGCCGTCCAGTCGATACAGATTGATTCTCTGGGACTTCGTTCGCTCCAGAGCATTAGCGGGGGACTGGTTCTGATCTACAACAACTCACAGCTCTGCTACACCCAGGATCTGCCCTGGGGAAGCCTCCTCCACCCCACGCAGGGACCCCATCGAATCGTTAACGCCAACCAGGATCCTAGGAACTGTGGTATGTCCCGCACACACTCCTCACACACTCCTCACACGTTCTGTGTTGAAACCCAAGTGTGTCGCTTCAAATGTGTTTCTGTACGATAAATTCTGGTCATTGTATCTAACTAAGTTGTTCCTGTATTCACCTTGTAGTGTCAGAGGGCCATGTCTGTCACCCCCTCTGTGCTGATGGCTGCTGGGGACCGGGGCCCTCCCAGTGTGTGGCCTGTTCCAAATTCCAGCGTGGGAAGGAGTGTGTGGTGGAGTGTGACATTTATGAAGGGTGAGACGAATAATAAACTAAACAAAAAGCTTCTGATTCTGCTCTAAACCGTTTTTACTGTATAGCAAAAGCATTGTGTTTGTACCCCAGCCTCTGGCTTTAGATTCTTAACATAACTTGACATTACAGGTCCCAGAGGGAGTTTGTAGACGTCACCAAGAGGATGTGTGGCTCCTGTCACTCAGAGTGTCGCCCCATCAATGGCTCTGTCTCGTGCCATGGCCCAGTAAGATCCGTGTGTGTGTGCGTGGTGCGCGTGTGTGTGTGGTTTCTTTTTTTGCGTGTTTTGGTTAACTAGATTGAATTAGGATTGGAAATATTAAAATAGGATAGGATTGGATAACATGGGTTATTTAGTTTTTTTTGTCTGTAGAATAGAAATCCCCAATCATATCCCCAACCATAACCCCAACCATATCCCCAACCATATCCCCAACCATATCCCCAACCATATCCCCAACCATATCCCCAAGCATATCCCCCATAACCCCAACCATAACCCCAACCATATCCCCAACCATAACCCCAACCATATCCCCAACCATATCCCCAACCATATCCCCAACCATAACCCCAACCATATCCCCAAACATAACCCCAACCATATCCCCAACCATATCCCCAACCATAACCCCAACCATATCCCCAACCATAACCCCAACCATATCCCCAACCATAACCCCAACCATATCCCCAACCATATCCCCAACCATATCCCCAAACATATCCCCAACCATAACCCCAACCATAACCCCAACCATAACCCCAACCATATCCCCAAACATAACCCCAACCATATCCCCAACCATATCCCCAACCATAACCCCAACCATAACCCCAACCATATCCCCAACCATATCCCCAACCATAACCCCAACCATATCCCCAACCATAACCCCAACCATATCCCCAACCATATCCCCAACCATATCCCCAACCATATCCCCAAACATAACCCCAACCATATCCCCAACCATATCCCCAACCATATCCCCAACCATAACCCCAACCATAACCCCAACCATAACCCCAACCATAACCCCAACCATAACCCCAACCATAACCCCAACCATATCCCCAACCATAACCCCAACCATAACCCCAACCATATCCCCAACCATATCCCCAAACATAACCCCAACCATATCCCCAAACATATCCCCAACCATATCCCCAACCATATCCCCAACCATATCCCCAACCATATCCCCAACCATAACCCCAACCATAACCCCAACCATATCCCCAAACCCCATCCCATAACCCCAACCATATCCCCAACCATATCCCCAACCATATCCCCAACCATATCCCCAACCATATCCCCAACCATAACCCCAACCATATCCCCAACCATATCCCCAAACATAACCCCAACCATATCCCCAAACATAACCCCAACCATATCCCCAACCATATCCCCAACCATAACCCCAACCATATCCCCAACCATAACCCCAACCATATCCCCAAACATAACCCATGTAAGAGCAATATTTTTACTTTGATACTGAGATGGGAGATGCTGGGATAATTATATACCAGCTCGAGTAATATGCAGATAATTGATTTTGGAACAACAATAAGAGAGTTTCTTTCCCTGAACCCAGTTGGCCCACCAGTGTACAGAGTGCCTTCACCACCAGGACCAGGAGTTCTGTGTGGAGAAATGTCCCAGTGGGTTGAAGGAGGACCAGCACACTGTGTGGAAGTACAGCAATGCTACTGGCCACTGCCTCACCTGTGACACCAACTGCACACTGTCGTGAGTACGCACACGCACACGCACACACACACACACACACACACACACACACACACACACACACACACATACACACACACACACACATACACACACACACACATACACATACACACTTCAAATAGTTTGTTATGGAAGACACAGCAGTACACATTGCTGAAGCTGCTTTTTTTCTTTCAGGTGCAATCAGAGAGATGAGAGAGGTTGTCCCATTCATCCTAAAATAGGGTAAGGTTATACTGAAGGAAATAGTTAAGAACTAGTTAATAGTTATAGAAAATGTGAATACAAATAAATCAAATAAAAACATAATGTCCATTGGAACATGTGTAACTCTACAGTACAGTCCGTAAGTAAATAGCTACTTATGCTCTGAAAAACGCTTCAGGAATTAAACTGCCACACTGTTTTAACGTCAGACTTTTGCGCTTGTCCTTATTAACGCTTAAACATATAACTTAAAAAAAGAGTGCATATATCCAAAATAAAGGCAGGAAAAGTCTAAAATGTGTAGAAAGTGTAAATACACTTATGTAAATGTAATTTATTTAAATTTCCAGTGACAAACAGTAAGGATTATGACATGGTATGATGCTTTTCTGTAGGCACATGTTGACTGTACAATTACTTATTTCCTTGCTTTTCCATGACTTTTTTACTTCCTTGTCCCTTCAGCCCGGGCACCTCCATCACGGCGGCTGTGGGCGGGGTTGTGCTCTTCCTGATCCTATTGGGTCTGCTGGTGTTCTATCTTCTGCGACAGAAACGTCTGAAGACGAAGGAGAACAGGAGGAGGATGCTGCAGGAGCATGAGGTGGGTGTGGTCACAGTCATGACACACCCACCTCATGGTGTTAGCTGCTGGCATCACGGGATTTGTAGTAACCTCTGGTTCTGTGTCTGTAGTTAGTGGAGCCTCTGACTCCCAGCGGGGCCTTGCCCAACCAGGCAAAGATGCGGATTCTGAAGGAGACTGAGCTAAAGAAGCTAAGAGTCTTGGGATCTGGAGCTTTTGGCACAGTCTACAAGGTATTGTTTGACTTTCTGGCTGGTTTTAAATTGTCTAATAAATCTGTGATTGTATGATACAGTCATGAAAATAATGTACAACCGCAATTCTGAAATAGGTGGGACAGAATGTAAAATGCTTATAAAAACCAAGAGGAGTGGCATGTAAATGTACTTTAACTTATATTGAAACGAAAACGACGTGTAAAGACAAGGTGTTTGATGTTTCATCTCATCAGACCAGATCATTCTTGAGGAGAACATAAGACAAGTCTGAATTTGATATTTTATTTTTCCAGGGTGTCTGGGCTCCAGATGGGGAGAACGTGAATATCCCAGTTGCCATTAAGGTTCTGCGGGAGAACACCTCACCCAAAGCCAACAAGGAAATCCTTGATGTGAGTCTTGGGGTTTACTCATTTTATTAACACATTTTAAGTCTGTCAGGTTTATTCAAATGTCCTGTATGGGTTGTACCAGGTTAGCATACCTCAATTATTACGAATAAAACCTCATATTGTCTATTCCATTTTTGTCTCTCACACAAACACACTTCACTCTCTTTCACACACACACACACACACACACACACAGGAGGCGTACGTTATGGCTGGAGTTGCCAGTCCTTACGTGTGTCGTTTGCTGGGTATTTGCCTGACGTCCACAGTTCAACTAGTCACCCAGCTGATGCCTTATGGCTGTCTGTTGGACTATGTCAGAGAGAACCACGAACACATTGGCTCCCAGTATCTCCTCAACTGGTGTGTCCAAATTGCCAAGGTGAGACCAGGATATGAACAGTTTACCCTGTCAATATGTTTCCATGTTTAATTCATTCTGATGTTTGACGGGATAATATTCTGCCTGTGTGTTTTCAGGGGATGAATTACCTTGAAGATGTTCGTCTGGTGCACAGGGACTTGGCTGCCCGTAACGTCCTGGTGAAGAACCCAAACCACGTCAAGATCACCGACTTTGGCCTCGCTCGCCTGTTGGATATCGATGAAACGGAGTACCATGCAGACGGAGGAAAAGTATGTTTGTGTTTCTATGTACGGCTTGGAAGACCTGCTCATTCAGACCTGCTCATTATAACTAACTTTAGAACAGAAGTGTATTTGTTTTGTCCATGGGACCTTACAAGAATAGTGACCGGATATGTGTGTGTCCTATTTGATATCAACTGTTTACCACCTCTACACCTCAGGTGCCCATAAAATGGATGGCGCTGGAGTCTATCCTTCACAGGAAGTTCACCCACCAAAGTGATGTCTGGAGCTACGGTCAGTACAGAAGGGGCAAACACATTTTAATACTTGTATATTCACTTGGAAATCAACAATATTATTTTAGATTTGGACTTTTTTTTATTGCTGTCCTTTTAGGTAAATATAAAAAGGTTGAAATTGAAGATAAAATTGAGCTAAAATCTAGGCAATTGTCTAAAATCTGGATACTGTATCTGTTTGTTGTTAGGCGTGACTGTTTGGGAGCTCATGACGTTTGGGGCCAAACCTTATGACCTAATCCCAGCACGAGATATCCCAGAGCTGCTGGAGGATGGAGACAGGTTGCCTCAGCCCTTAATCTGCACCACTGAGGTTTACATGATCATGGTGAAGTGTAAGTGGCACTAAAACTCATCCAAAACTATTCCATACAAACAGGGGGGTCGTCCCCATTAAAATGGCATTTGTTAAATTGACGTGTGTGTGTGTGTGTGTGTGTTTACAGGCTGGATGATTGACCCAGACAGCAGGCCTAAGTTTAAGGAGCTGGTAACAGAGCTGAGCACCATGGCACACGACTCATCTCGCTATGTGGTCATCCAGGTACGTTTGCTCCTGTTTGTCTGACTGTATAGTTTAATTGTATTGATCCTGAATATTTTTTTATTTTTATCTTATTGTTCTTTACTTTTATTAATACTATTTAATACTATTTTTTTGTCTCCTTTAAGATTCTTAGTCTGTAATCTAAAAGTGCTTCACAAATGCAATTGAATATTATAATATATATTAAAAATCTATTCCTCCCCATTTTTTCTTCTCAATCCCTCCTTTTTTACTCTCCAGAACGATGACAAGATGACTTTATCCAGTCCTGTGAACAGTCAGTTCTTCAGGATGCTGCTTGAGGAGGAGGGAGCAGAAATCCAAGATCTGTTGGATGCTGAGGAATATCTGGTGCCGCAGCCCAACTTCTTCCAACCCCAGGTGGATAACATGACACCAAACCTCACCACACCACTCCAAACCTCACCACACCACTCCAAACCACACCACACCTCACCACACCTCACCACACCACTCCAAACCTCACCTCACCACACCTCACCTCACCTCACCACACCACACCACTCCAAACCTCACCACACCACTCCAAACCTCACCACACCACTCCAAACCTCACCACACCACTCCAAACCACACCACACCTCACCACACCTCACCAAACCACTCCAAACCTCAGCACACCTCACCCTCCACCCCTCCACATCCCACCACTCCAGAGAAAGAGTTGTACACAATTACCTGCACTACTTTACTAGCACTACTTTACTAGCACTACTTTACTAGCACTACTTTACTAGCACTACTTTACAAGCACTATTTTTATTTTCATACTCACAAATACACACTTTTCCCCCTCTCAGAGAACGGAGAGTGCAGGATTTGACCGTGAGCACTCCGTCGCGGGTCCACGTAGCATGTACTCCTCTGCGAGCACTCTGGGCCGGAGCCAGTACCCCACTCTGCCCCAGGGGGCTAACGGACCCTCCAATGGGTCTTGGGTACCCCAGTACCCGTCCCTTTTGACCCGCTCCACGTCACACCAGTCTGCTGGGGAGACCTCTGACTCTGTGTTTCTAGAAGGGGGTTCTGATGAGGTCACAGGAAGTCCTGGGCGCTACTGCAAAGACCCAACGGTCACTAATGGAGGAGAGCTGGAAACGGATGGGGTGTTTACAACACATCATTATAATCACCAGAACCATCACTCGTTGCCCCGCAGGGGTCATGGGTACAACCAGAAACATGCATCACCAGGTGAGGTTATATGGAATACAAATGGTATTTAATCTCAGATCACAATATTCACACCTCCTCATCTTGGTGTTGGTAAATGTCTTTGCAAATCATAATTATCTACCTTTACGTCGCTCTGGAGGAGAGCGTCTGCATAATGACAAAAAAGTAAACTTCTTTCAGTTTTAATATGGTGTTTTCCTCTTGATTTGCCATCACTTTTGTTCAAAGACTACTTTAGTGTGAATATTGAGGCAAGTTGTCTTTATTCTATGTGAAACTTGTCCTTTCCCACCCCAGAGTACGTGAACCAGGAGGTAGCGGACATCCGCCCTGGGGCTGGAGGTCGACCCAGCACCCTGCCCCGTAAGGGGATGTTTGAGAGGCAGGCCCAGCTCCCCAACGGCCTGAGCTCGGGTCACAGTGTGGAGAACCCAGAGTACCTGGTTCCAGGGATGGGTTCTAACGCTGTCACGCCTGCTTTTGACAACCCCTACTATCTTGACCTGACGTCCAAGGCTAAAGCGGCGGTCAGTGGGGGTCTGGAGTCTGGGGACAACAATAGAGACCTGGTTCCCTCTCCCGGGCAGCTGAATGGGTTTGTAACGTCCACAGCTGAGAACCCTGAGTACCTTGGACTCGCTGACACCTGGAGCGGCCAGAGAGAGCACTCATGAAGAGTAGAGGAAGCAGAGGAAGCAGAGGAAGTGAGGAAGTGAGGTAGCACAATGCTAATGTGGAGTTTAACCGAAGGCTACTGGTTTTTGTCTGAGCAAGAAAGGACAGGACAGTCTGGGTGTGTGATATGTTGGACACAGCCTGCCAGGTGTTTTGTGAGAACAGATCCATGTTCTGTACACAACCCAACCCAACCTAATGTAGCATTGACAGAGAGATGTTCTGACTGGCTTGTGCCAGCTGATTTTGATTCAATACACACCAGGTTTTCTGTCTGCCAAGTGCTACACTTTATGCTCCAGGAATGTTTTACCACACTGTGGAAGTCAAGACATTTTCACTGACTGTGGCATCACTTGCAGGTAAAATATTTGAATATTTTTTATCTCACAACAATTGGGAGAATAATTAATGTTATACTGGACTTGTATTCGGAAATATGACTTTTGTTTTTAAGATTTCTTTCATGGAGAGTTCATTGTGTCATTTTTGCATAATTCATTGTTTGTCTATTTTCCCGGTCCTTTTCTTTTTACCTATCTTGAGTGTCTTTCCTGTTGTGTGGGAAGAATAGGATCATTTTTTAGATTAAAGCAAACCAGTTGGTAGTACTTCCAACATATTAAGTCTACCTTAAGCAGTCTGATTGAGACCAATGTATCTTTTGCAAAGGCTTTCTTGCCAAAATCCTAACAATTAGTTCTGCTCTATCAGGGAGCCATGATCAGCTTTTGAGAAAGAATGTATATTCTGGTGTGCAGCTTGTAAAAGACCTGATTGGGCTCAGTACAATCAAACCCATTTGTCTGATCAGTAATAAGTACCTGTTTACCATCCAGCCAAGACTGGTACACCATGAAATTAATTAGTTATGCGTTTTGAATACATAGCCATTTTGTCCACATAACACATGTTAATGAATGTGGCTTTAAACCAATAGTCAACATAAAATATCCACATTAATAGATTTATAGAGACCAAGAAATGTGTGCTATTGTTGGTATGTTTTTAGCGTTTTCCAGGGACTTTTGTAAAAGGTACCAGTGTGAGTGAAATTATGTGTTTTCAGTCCAATTGTGTGAAGCAAAATAGTCAAAACTTGAAAAGTGTCTTATTTACATTTGGAAAGGTTATTTGCGGTTGAATTTCAATCCTTTTCCATGCAGTGTGGTATGTAAAGGCAAGTTTTCACAATGAGATCTACTGTGATCTATACTTGGTTGGCCATGAATCAATGCTTGAGTTATACTAATGCTGTATTTGGAAACATCGGGAAAATAGTTTGGTCCTCAAAGTGGAAAAAACATTTACACCAACTTAATTTTTTTGTGAGGCACTAGCGTGTACAAAAAACTGCAAATCAGAGCAGAATTGAATTGCAAAAGAAAATTGTTCAATTGTATTTTCTAACAATGCATAGCTCAGATTCCTCCGGCCAAACAACTGGCCAGCCTTCAATGTTGATAATGAACCCAATTTTTTATAAGACTATAATTTCCATTTTAACTGCTGCCGCTATGAGGGGAGACTGCTGCCGCTATGAGGGGAGACTGCCGAGTCAATGGAGCCATTGTTTCTCTACAGACATATTGGAGGGTCAACAACTCCTTAACTATCTGTCTCCACAACCACCGGTGAACGTGTCTTGGCTTTGTAAAGATGGATAAATGGTATGTTTTCTGATGAAGAGGAGGGTCTGCCTAACATTTGCAAATGGGGACTGTTTCACATTTCTGGAACATGGGAAAGAAATTACCACATCACTTTCAACAATAAGTCAACAATGTTTTTATAGAGTAAAATGTTTGTTCAAACATCTATATTGTTTTATCATGGATGAGGTGCTACTTAAATTTTTTTATCAACAAATATTTTTTAAGAGGATATTCTGTTAAGATCCAACGGGAAAGTATATATTTGATCATTTTGCTTCCTAATGGTACCCAATCTAATTAGTTATGTTTGCCAGTGCTGTTTGCAGGGTTCAAAGTATTAATAGATTTCCAAACGGTTTTATTCTCAAAAGGCATGTGCAGTTTTACTTACAAATGTTGTCCTTTACAAATGTTGTATTTGGGATGCTTTGATAGAAACCTTGAAAGGTTACGGTCAATATTATTTTATATAGTCTTGGAAAACATTCAGTGTCGGCAGTTGCTAATGATTTCAGATAATTTGGCACATTTTTACTCCAAGATATGTTGTATCAAATAATTTGCTTACGAAAACAAATGTTTACACCTGTCGACACTTGTGCTATGAACATTTCATTGACCAATCAAAGTCATACCGTTCAGTGCTAAAATACGTCAGGTATCAGACAAGAGAAAACAAACACTAATATTGGACTAGCAAGCGCACAACTCTAGGGCTCAAGAGATACTTCCATCTCATTTGTTCACTTAATGCGTGTACACAAGCACATCTTTTTTGAACTATCAGATCAACTCCCATTGAGAAAGCTTTGGATATCATGGGTGAGGATAAACGTGAAGTAGCCTGCACCCCATAGCCTGGAGAAACCTCAAGGACTGTTCATCAGAAACGGAGTTATACACATAATGGATATGAACAAGCAATACAAGATTACTCATTAAGTACTGAGGTTATTTCCAACCGGCAGTCTGACACTGTATCTGTCTGCATCTTGGTTGTCTCATAAATCACCATACATCCTAAATGACTACTTTTGATTGGCCAGTCAATCTGCATTTTCTAATTGCAATGCAGTCCCAAACTCACTGTTAACAGATTTTAGCCTTAAGGAAGTATTTCATACTGACAGGTTAAGGTGTGGCTGGAACAGCAGGGGACACATTGTTGAAGGAATGACCTGGAAATGTATGAAAATGTTGTATGTTTTCATGTGAAAAAGTTGAAATACATTGATAATTTATCCAATTGTGATATTGGAGGGGAATATAACAGCACTTTGACTGGCTGCAAATGTTTCCTGTCAGTGAGCCAAAATGTATATATAGATGTGATGTATACATGTATATGGTACTAGAAAGGTACAAAGCCACTGCTTTATATTGCTAGTACTGTTTTGTCTGTGACGTTTGTGTTATGTCAACTACAGTGCAAGGGAGTGAACATGTAAGAATATATTGTATGAAGAAAATAAGTGTGCATTTAATATGTAATGATTGTTACTCCACACGTGTGCCTTAGTAGATAGGAAAACATCTATCTCCAGTCTCTGTAAAATGCATTCCTAAAACAGAAGAAATAAATATTGTGGGAAACATGGATTCTTTTTTTTTGTTCTTGTTTTTTAGATTATTTTCAGATTGTTGAATCATTGATTTCATTTAAATCAGACTGAGAATCAGGTCGTCGTTGCAAATGAGAATTTGTTCTCAATTGGCCTACCTGGTTAAATAAAGGTTAAATACAAATATATGTAGATCAATGCCCAACGTTACTTAAAAGATAAGTTTGGTATTTGCAGTATTTACATTTTATTACTGGGACAAGCTTTTATACACACCACTGTCATGTATAAGGTTGAGATTTCTTGCATTCCAGAAGGGTGAAACACTTTTATTGTTTGTTTGTAGAGCTCTAGAAACTTCCAAATGATCTGACCTCCATCACAAGTTAGTTCACTCTGGATACTGTACTCATCAACACGATAACTGATAGTTGTTCTAATTCATTGGTGTATTATTTTGCTCCTATATATTTCTAGTCTATTTTTGTACTTATGCACATCTAACTATCATCTCGCACTTTCTCGTCAGGGTGCATTCTGGGAAATTCATAAATAGCCAGCACTCTATGGCACTCTAACTAGAATGGCCGTATGTCTAGTGTGGATTTCTATCTCCAGGCGTGCTTTCAGTAGGCATAAGTTGGAGCACACCACTGTAAAATCAGCGCAAAATAGCGCCGGTCGTATCTAACATTATAACAGCTGGTCATTGGAAGTCCCAGAGCTCAACTTCACCTAGTTCACATTCTGACTTAATGTACAGAAGTTCAGTTCCGGACCAATTAAACTCCTGCACATATATCATTTTCATCTGCACCGAGTACCCCTGGAGTATATTTCAAGTACCTTCAGTGGTCTTGGTTCTTATGGCTGGGAACCATAGGTAATAGTTACACGGGTTGTTTCCGTTTAAAATCGGGGACTTTTATGTTGAAGGCTGAACTCACATTCTGCCATTGTATCTATGTTCACACAGGTGGAGACAGCCGCCATTGCTCTGATGGTGTTGCAGTTAGTTGATTAGTGAGACCATGCTAACGGGTTTAACAACCATCCTAACCGTCTGCTACCGGGGGTATAATTATGTTTCGGTGTAATATTAATCAAAATACTGCATCTAATTCAGCGTATCTCCGTTGAACTGTAGAGTAGCAGCCGTTAACCCCCGGTAACGTTAATCTGCTACAGTACAAAGAAAAGAAACCCATCGGGCTCCTAGACGCCTTCAGCTCGCTAATAGCCCCAGACCTGCAGGGTAACTCACCGTTAACTGTCGCCTTGTTTGGTATCCATTGAGGAAACAGCATATTTGTTTGCCTGACCATGTCGCTTCACGGTAAACGTAAAGAAATCTACAAATACGAGGCTCCATGGACCGTTTATGCAATGAACTGGAGCGTGCGACCGGATAAACGGTTCCGCCTCGCGCTCGGCAGCTTTGTGGAGGAGTACAACAACAAGGTAGAAATATGAAATATTTACTATTATTCTGATAACATAACATTATCATATTAGCGTCCTGTATGGGTTTAATGTCATTAATAACATGCATGTGTCACTACTAGGTGGGTTTATTGTCAAGCAAACAAAGCATGATGACACACGACCTCATCACAAAAAACATGCCAGTGAAATGCAAGATCAATCGTTTGGCAAGAAGGATCTGATCACACAGCAAAACTGTATTTGTGTGCCTCCCCTTAGGTTCAGATCGTTGGATTGGAAGAGGAGAGCTCAGAGTTTGTCTGCAGGAACACATTTGACCATCCTTACCCGACCACAAAGATCATGTGGATTCCTGACACCAAAGGGGTGTATCCTGACCTACTGGCTACAAGTGGGGACTACCTGCGTATTTGGAGGGTAAGAACGAATGCCAACAACTTGACAACATCTGTCAGGGCTTTTTACAAACGTCTAGAGAAATTTTAGTCTTCGGTCCACAGGCAAAATTTGCTGCAAATTCATTTTTAAATGAATGAATAGGAGAAATAAAAATTCATTGAAATAAATGTTGGGTTTTTCAAACTTGTCGTTCTTTCTAAGAACCCTCTGTTGCAATTACAGCATGAAAGGTGTGTTTGTGAGGTCATTAAGGTCTGCTTCAGTTCAGGTGTTTTGGTCTCGATAGGTGAGTGACACAGAGACTCGTCTGGAGTGTCTCCTGAACAACAACAAAAACTCTGACTTCTGCGCACCGTTGACATCATTTGACTGGAATGAGGTGGACCCCAACTTGTTGGGTGAGAATCAGATATATTATCGCTGTTATTGATTCTGTCTTTTGCAACCTTTTTCTTTATGGTTGACATTTGCATATGAAACACAAATAACAGTTTTTATGTATTTTGTCCAAACTGGCCATTTCTTTGAGTGTTTTTTTACAAAGAGCTTTGGCTATATGCCATGTTTCTTCTCTCTAGGTACCTCCAGTATCGACACAACTTGCACTATCTGGGGTCTGGAGACGGGCCAGGTACTGGGCCGGGTTAACCTGGTGTCTGGACATGTCAAGACTCAGCTTATTGCCCATGACAAAGAGGTAAAGGCCTTGTTCAGTTTGGCCAGAGCGGAGATGCTGGAATTGTTGAATTGTTGTCATTACATCCTGGAAATCATTGAGTGACCAAGTCAGCCCTGACCTAAATCAAATTGAAAATCTGGGGACGGACTTGAAGACTGCAGTCTCCCTCTCACCCAAAAGATTTGACTGAACTTGAACAATTCTGGGAAGGAAGAATAGGCAAATATTCCCCAATATGGGTGTGCAAAGCTAATAGAGACATCCTAACAGACTGATGGCTTTAATTAAGGAAACATGTGCTCTCTGAAGTATCTGATCACTGGTCATTTGGTTTGCTAGGTTCATTCTTTTTCCCTTAGTAGCATTTGATCAAATGGACTCCCTGGTCAGCTGTAACAGAAAGCTATTGCACATGAGACAATATTTCTAACAAGACTGACACAGAAAGTAGTTAATAGAGTAAACAGGTCAGTCAGTGACAGTTATAACTGCTGTAAGCTGATACCAAACATCTGGCGTTCATCTGTCTCAGGTCTATGACAGTGTTCGTCTCAGGTCTATGACAGTGTTCGTCTCAGGTCGATGACATAGCGTTCATCTCTGTCTCAGGTCGATGACATAGCGTTCATCTCTGTCTCAGGTCTATGACATAACGTTCATCTCTGTCTCAGGTCTATGACATAGCGTTCATCTCTGTCTCAGGTCTATGACATAACGTTCATCTCTGTCTCAGGTCTATGACATAGCGTTCATCTCTGTCTCAGGTCTATGACATAACGTTCATCTCTGTCTCAGGTCTATGACATAGCGTTCAGCCGAGCCGGTGGGGGACGGGACATGTTTGCGTCGGTGGGTGCTGACGGTTCTGTGCGCATGTTCGACCTACGTCACCTGGAACACAGCACCATCATATATGAAGACCCCCAGCACCACCCACTGCTCCGTCTCTGTTGGAACAAACAGGACCCCAACTACCTGGCCACCATGGCCATGGATGGGATGGAGGTCAGAGCTGTCTCTAATGTACTGCCTGTTTATGTCCTGTACCATCTGCTTGTACTGCCTGTTTATGTCCTGTACCGTCTGCATGTACTGCCTGTTTATGTCCTGTACCGTCTGCATGTACTGCCTGTTTATGTCCTGTACCGTCTGCATGTACTGCCTGTTTATGTCCTGTACCGTCTGCATGTACTGCCTGTTTATGTCCTGTACCGTCTGCATGTACTGCCTGTTTATGTCCTGTACCGTCTGCTTGTACTGCCTGTTTATGTCCTGTACCGTCTGCATGTACTGCCTGTTTATGTCCTGTACCGTCTGCATGTACTGCCTGTTTATGTCCTGTACTGTCTGCATGTACTGCCTGTTTATGTCCTGTACCGTCTGCTTGTACTGCCTGTTTGTGTCCATTCTATAATATATTATAAGTATAATAAACTGGTAGTAACTATGTTTACAACGTTCATCTCATCTCATCTTCAACCGCTTATCCGGGGTCGGGTCGCGGGGGTAGCAGCTCTAGCAGGGGACCCCAAACTTCCCTTTCCCGGGCAACATTAGCCAGCTCTGACTGGGGAATCCCGAGGCGTTCCCAGGCCAGTGTGGAGATATAATCTCTCCACCTAGTCCTGGGTCTTCCCCGAGGTCTCCTCCCAGCTGGACGTGCCTGGAACACCTCTCTAGGGAGATCACAATGTTCATTATATAATATAAACTGGTAGTAACTATCTTTACCTCTACAACGTTCATTCTCTCCTTGGTCATTCCAGGTTGTGATCTTGGATGTCCGTGTACCATGTACCCCAGTAGCCAGACTCAACAACCACAGGGCCTGTGTTAATGGAATAGCCTGGGCGCCTCACTCCTCCTGTCACATCTGTACTGCAGGTAAGAACTCAGTTTCCTTCTGCTATGCTTGGTCATGTGGTTATGTGGAACCCAGCTGTGTGCCAAGCTACCAAGCGGCAACATGTTACACATTTGTTTCCTTAACCTTTGATTCAGATTTTAGGATGATTTGGACATTAAATTCTAAATGTAGTACTGGGTGCATCGGTTTTGGATTGTAAAATGCTTTAATTGTCAGATGGTGAAGGGTGAGAAGTTAAACTAGAGTCCTGGATCGCTTAAATGTTCTGGAAACAAATCTGTGATTTTGGAACTTGGATGACGTATCCCTTATATGTGCATTTTATGAATCAACTTGAAAAAACGTCAGCTCTACACAGAGAATGTCATCATTATATTTACCTGTAATCTGTTTTGTAAAACTAGAATGTGTGGCTGAAAAGGACATCCAATTGATAAACTTTTCCCAACCGTAGTTGCCTAGAGACCACAGGCATTGAGACTACTACAGTAGACTAACAACAATCTTCTCATCCTATCCGGAAAGTAGCGGACGACCACCAGGCACTGATCTGGGACATCCAGCAGATGCCCAGAGCCATCGAGGACCCAATCCTGGCCTACACAGCTGAAGGAGAGATCAATAACGTTCAGTGGGCATCTACTCAGCCTGACTGGATTGGGATCTGCTACAACAACTGCCTGGAGATCCTCCGGGTCTGACATGACCTGGGCTCAGCTCTTAGCGGGACAGTCTGAGGTGATCCTCGGGGTCTGATCTGATCTGAGCTCAGTGTTAATGTCCTATTAAGCCACAGGCGGTCCAGAGGGATCGTACTTCTCAGGCCTTCTCAAGAATGTACATGGCATTTTGTTTTGGATCCAACAGGGACTGGTGTTAATGAATCACTGAACCATGTGAGAACGGATAATATATGATAACGGATAATATTATAAATAATATTATAAATGCCAGGTAGGTTCACAAGGCGTTGTGTTGGTGACACAGACACATGTTGACGGGAGTAATTCACGGATACGCTCAAGACTATTTGGTGCACTTATTTCCCACCTGACTTCTGAATATTCTCTGCGTCGTAGATGTCGTTTTTGACAGACATTGGATAGACATGATAGTTCATTATAAGGGAAAACAAATCAAGAGTCGCCAAAAGACACTGCAGCTAATCTCTATTTTATCCACACTTACTTGTGGTTAGAAATCGGATAAGTTCATTGTCGTTTGATGAGAAATATCAATATCTTATTGGATTGAAGTTTTTGGTAGAAATGTTTAGCCATTTTTTTATATAGCTTATAATGTGCAAACTTGTGGCCCTTTTGTGGTACAAATATCTTTATTCCCAAATCTTACCGTTTGGTCTGAACCACATAGTTTAGATTCTATGGTTATATTTAAATTCAGACTATTTGTGTTTGCAATTGTTCTTTTATAAATGTTTACGTTCAGCCACAGACTTGTGATATGATGAACATTTATTTACTACAATGTTGATATCTTCATGGAAAGTTTTCATTTATGTATTTTTCATTTCCATGAGTTGTAAGCCGTAATCATCAAGATTAAAACAAAAAAGGCTTGAAATGTTTTACTTTGTGTAATGAATATATGGTGGGATGTAGTGTGCACAAATGGATTTTAAATTCCGTAGTGCTGATCTAACCTTATCTAACTGACGTCACTATGGTAAACAAGTTGCATGAAACAACAACCATAAGTTATGACTCATCAAATGTTTATTTACATTAAAGTACATAAAAAACATGCTTTTATCAAACAGAAAGCCTATCAAACATTAGAATTAAAAATAAATGTATTGCACTGACATAATCTGACATATTAGTGACTCCAAATGTGCCATAAACTGTGTTGATGATTCAAATCCCGGCTCATAATAACAGTCCCTCTCAGATGCTGGTCGTTGCTCGTAGGACTTCACAGCCACTAATCAGCTAGAGAGACACAGTTAAAGCTCAAACCTAGTTAGTTTTAGCTTGGTGCTATGAGAATGCACTACACAGCTGAGCCAACTGGCAGGTTGACATTAACTATATATTCTCATCGACAGAGCATGCATTAAAAACGGTAGATAACATCTTTAGTGATTGAAGTTAGCAAAGCTTTTAATAGCATTTTAAACCCTCCGACTTTTAGAAATAACTGCATAGATCTGTCTCTTTATAGGCCCCAGAAAAGGATGTCAGATGATTTAGGTAGGACCTAGGGTGGAAAACTTCAGGTTGCTGGAAGTACAGGATCTGAGAGATGTTTATGGATCTCCACCTGCCCAAATGAGGAGTCCAGGTTCCCAGGTAATGAAGGAAATCGGAGTCTGCTACTTAGTCCAGAAGATTGCATGAGAGACTGTGGTGGCTTCAGCGTGGACATCTGCTCTCTCTCCGGTGTGATGGACATGGTGTCATCAGATTCTACAGTCAGATGGACACCGCTGGACAGCGACCCCTGGTGGACACCGCTGGACAGCGACCCCTGGTGGACACCGCTGGACAGCGACCCCTGGTGGACACCGCTGGACAGCGACCCCTGGTGGACACCGCTGGACAGTGACTCCTGAGATTTCAGTGGTAACATGAGCTTGTCCGAAGTCTGAAACGATGCAATCAATTTTGTGTATTAAATCACACGTTTGAGGTTAACGAGCTTCCAAACAGTCAAACGGTGTAACCACTTTTACAGTTCCTACCTCCATGGATGCTGGGCTGTCTATCGGTAAGATGGGATATTTGGTGTGTACCACTGGTGCTCCTGCCCCATATATCCCTGGTGAATCTGTGGAGGAAACTGTGCTGTAAGCTGGCGGAACAGGTGCCATCTGTCTCTGGAGCAGCTGTAGGACGACATTGATATCAGCAGTCATTTGCGTCTCTAGTCTGTTGACAGAGGAATGGAAGAGGTGGAAATGAGAAGGTGAAATGACGTCACGGAGTCACGGAGTCACGGAGTCACGGAGTCACGGAGTCACGGAGTCACGGAGTCACGGAGTCACGGAGTCACGGAGTCACGGAGTCACGGAGTCACGGAGTCACGGAGTCACGGAGTCACGGAGTCACGGAGTCACGGAGTCACGGAGTCACGGAGTCACGGAGTCACGGAGTCACGGAGTCACGGAGTCACGGAGTCACGGAGTCACGGAGTCACGGAGTCACGGAGTCACGGAGTGGATTATAGGCTGAATATGTGTGTGAGCACGTTGTTACTGTTACAGAGGAAAATGGCATTCATCAAATGTATTGACTGATATTCAATATTAAACATTTTGTATAAATGTATTACATGCATTTTAAGGCAGTTCCCTTTCAAACCAACTCTCCTGACAGTTTTCTTTCAGACAATAATGATGTTATTTGGCTAACCTGTTGAGCTGTGACTGTAGTAGTTCTAATCGTGATTCCAGCTCACTGGGTCGCTCCTCTGTGAACTGTGACAGGTGGTAGGAGGTCCGAACTGAAGAGCTGCGCCACTGTCTGTTGGAATACTGTGCCGACTGCCTCTCTGGCCAGTATCGAACATATCCAGACATGGTGGGGGAGAGTTGAGAGGAGGCTGGTGGAACAAACAGAACTTTACTGTCCATTCTTAATGAATATCCGTCCAAACAGAACAGAAAGTCTCCATAACATACTAATGAAATAAACCGTATGTATTTATCACACCGTTCTGGAGCA
The DNA here is from genome assembly GCA_029465975.1 of Dallia pectoralis. Lineage (NCBI taxonomy): Eukaryota > Metazoa > Chordata > Actinopteri > Esociformes > Umbridae > Dallia > Dallia pectoralis. The sequence continues at coordinate 565,626 of CM055764.1, read as the reverse complement.
GCTTTTCATGTACCTGGGTGCGCGATATCAATGGGAGCCTCCCCGCCTACTGTGGTGCCACTAGGGGGCATCAGCTGCACAACTGAAGGGGAGAAGTCTACCCGATCTGTGGTGTACAACTCTATCTTCCCCCCGTGGCTGAGGGGCTTGTTCAGGTCTTCACTGGATTGGGAGCAGGGCGACTCACAGTTGCAGTGCTCCTCCCAGTGGGGCAGTGGGGCAGAGTGGCGGTGGCGGTACGGGTACGGGTCGTCCTGGTCCATACCATCTGCCAGGAAGCACTACGTTATATATATGAGGTCTATTGGCTGCCTTTAAGGCTAGCTAGATAAAACCTGTAACTGTAATTTCGACACAATGGACTATATTGAGCAAATGTCTCTGTCAGATTGCGAGATATGAAATATGTGAGTTACCAGGTCCGTTGCGACAGTCCAGAGAGTGTCCCCTGTGTCGTGGTTTGGAACGACTGTACCCACATTCATCACCAGAATCGTCAGCCAGCAGTAATGGGGGGTCATTATCAAGCTGACACACACACACACACACGTGTCATCTGGTTTGTTTGTATTCATGCTACCAGTAAGAGGAACACTCTTACATAAGCCCCTTTAAAAAACACAGAATAAATCCCAATATGCTGACATAATGCCAACAATACCCATTCATTGGACACTGTAAACCATAAGAAACATGTTCTACAGTATACTGTACAAAACTCAAGTAACTGGTTTAACCACACAATAAAACTGTTGCTCGTCTTACATCTCTAAGGTCCAAGGTCAACTCCAAGTTATCCCAGAAGTTGTCTGCAAAGTTTGGGTAAATATCCAGAACCTCGAGCAGGTCGTCCCGCTGTATTCTGTGCAGATCACAGTATGTGATAGCGCGCACATCAGATGTGGACTTTCCTGGGTCGGCATACATTTGGATTAATTCCCCAAAGATGTCATTCTTTCCTAAAGGATAGAGGCAAGATGAACGGCAAGTGGAACCTGAAATGGGATCAACATCACTTAAATGGATGCTTTTGAAATGATCTATGGGATGTAAAAAAACAACAACATCCCCTTCACCTTATTTTATAGCTACTGTAAACAGTATGACATTTTACTGTTTTTCGCCAAACTTCCCTTTTTACCAGAATCCTGTTGGCTGCTTTTGAGTTGAGTTTACACTGAGCCAACGTGGAGCCAATGAGGGAATATGCATCAGTCAAATGTGGGCAGTGTTTAAACTGAATACGTTAGGAGCTCAGAGCTCTGACATGCTGTAGATGGCCTAGCCTTCCTTACCTAGTATGGCCACTACTATGTCATTGTGGGTGATCTGAATGGTACCACGAGCAATAAAGTAGAGTGAGTTTAGGATGTCTCCGGAGTGGATGAGGATATCTCCCGGGGGGGCATGTACAGTCTTGAAGCGCATGGCTAATGCCCGCAGACAGGCTTTGCTGCCCCCCCGAAAAGCCTTGCAGTTCTGCAACAGACTCCGGTTCAGGTGGAGACAGATGTCGGCCTGCAGACACTCTGGAAACCCTTTCAGGACCTTGGGACAAAGACGCAGAGGGAACGTGGGTATTCATTTAAATATTTGAAAATCAAACTATTTTGTACTCACTTTTTGTACTCACTTTTTTGTACTCACATTTTGTACTCACATTTTGAACTCACATTTCGTACTCACATTTCGAACTCACATTTCGTACTCACATTTCGTACTCACATTTCGTACTCATTTTGTATTCACATTTTGTACTTACATTTTGTACTCGCATTTTGTACTCATATTTTGTACTCACATTTTGTACTCACATTTTGTACTCACATTTTGTACTCACATTTTGTACTCACATTTTGTACTCACATTTCTACTCTCATTTTGTACTCACATTTTGTACTCACATTTTGTACTCACATTAGTACTGATTTTGTACTCTCATTTGTACTCATTTTGTACTCATTTTGTACTCACTGCGTTCATGTCAATCCCGTTTGTGTAGGACCAAGCATGTTGAAAGTACTCCTCTAGGCGGTTGCGAAGCCCGTTGGGGATCTGGTGGAACCGGATGAACTCCTTGACCCGTAACATTTGCGTATGGTAGCGCGTTGTCCCAGAGTACAGGCGCTGAATGATGGCTGACACGTTCCCGAAGATGCTGGCGTACATGAGGGCTGTGGAACAAGGAAGAAGGTCCATGGGGCTTTGTTAAAGGCTTGTGTCATCAGTTGGACAGAGATAGTGCAGATCCAGAGACATACATGGTCATATTATAATGAATATAGTCAGAAACTTACAGCCAATGACCATGACACAAATAGAGAAGAGCTTTTCTGAGTTGGTGTTTGGGGAGACGTTCCCGAAGCCCACGCTGGTCAAGCTGCTGAAGGTAAAGTAGAGCGCTGTGATGTAATAGTCCTTAGCAGATGGTCCAGAACCAGGTTGACTTGCGTTGTACTTCTTGCCAAGCTGCTCAGCCAGGTTGTCCAACCAACCAGTCTCAGTGTACGGTCTCTCCACGTAGCCGACAGCGTACCAGATGCAGGCCAGCCAGTGGGCGATGAGGACAAACGTGCACATGAGCAGGAAGAGAACAGCAGCTCCGTACTCAGAGTAGCGATCTAGCTTCCTTGCAACGCGAACCAACCGCAGCAGCCGTGCAGTTTTCAGAAGGCTTATCAAGGTGGCCATCTTAAGTGGAGTTAGAGATGGGAAAGGAGAAAAGAGGAAAGGAGAAAAGAGGAAAGGAGAAAGAGCGAGAGGTTTGCAGGGTCAATATTTTGAATGAAAAAATTGCTACAGGTTAGAGACACATTTAGTGAAAGACAAGGATGAAACCAGTATTGATTAGAGGCAGAATTCAACACAGTGGCTTTAACCCAAGTGGAAATGTGTTGAAGGCCTGAAAGTAAAAAGTAAAGCCCACAATAAAGCTTATTAATGGTCTGCACAAATATTTCCTACCTCGTCTGATCCTGAGCGGAAGATAAGCAGGTCAAAGGGTATGGCGGCCACCAGGTCGATGGCGAACCATCCTCTGATATAGTGCACAGCGATTTTCCCGGACTGGGTCACCACCTCGTCATTGGCGTTGACAAATGTTGTGCGGAAATTGATCACAATATCCACAATGAACAGCACATCCACCATGAGGTCCACAACGTTCAGGGGGTTGCAGGTGTAGCCACAACGACGCCGCAGTGCGTCCCCGTGTTCGTCCAACAGGAAAGCTGCCGAGTACGGGGTGAAGACCGCTGTGTAGAGAACCAGCAGCAGGATCACCCAGTCCCAGGCTGCTTTAACAGGGCTGTAGTGCAGCATGGTCCAGGCCTGGGTGACAGGGACCTCAATTTTGTATTCAGGCAGGACATCAGCACTCAAAGACAGAACCTAGCAGGGATGGAAATGACATTGGAGTTAATAAGCAGCCTGGTAATTAGACTGAGGCATCCAGCAACTGCTCACAAACTAATTACTAGTCACAACTTATTCATTTGCTAACTAGATTTGGAGGCTAGTATGCAAACTGCTGTAGCGTATTGACTTTGACTCTGTGAAATAAATGCTTTTCTCAGTAAACAGTTCCATAACCTGATGCCTACTGGGTCAAGATTGAAAAATATTCTGGTCTTAGTGTCCATATAAAGGTCCCCATCCTCAAACGTGATATTCATTCATTTGAATTTGGATCTTTCCACTAATCTACACGCCGTACTTTCTGGAAGCAGCTTTTTTAAGTATTAAATCTGAGAGTTTGTTTGGTTTGTGTCTTCCAACGTGGCAGTATTTCATCATTCTTCTTTGCAGAAATGTGAGAAATCTGTCAAATGAGTGTTTGATTGCATTTATTTTCGGGAATGGGCTAATTAAATCAATACAGTATCTTTGGGCAAATATTTAGTTTTATTCAAAATCTGGTTGTGTGATAGACGTACACTACTGTTCAGAAGTTTGGGTCCGTTGAAATTAAATAAAATATTAAAATAAATGTAAATAACATGAAATTGATCAGAAATGAAGTGCAAACATGGTTAATGTTGTAACTTACTATTGTAGCTGGAAGCACACAATAATTTTTAATGGAATATCTATTTAGGAGTACAGAGTTCCATTATCAGCAACCATCACTACTGTGTTCCACTGAATTGATTATGGATTACAGGAAGACAAATCGCTGTATCTATGCCCCAGTTGTCACTGATGAGACCACAGAACATGTGGCCAGCTACATATTCCTGGGTGTCCACAGCTCCAACAACCTATCCTGACTGGAACAGTTTTTTCCAGATACTGTTAACATGCTTCACTCTGAAAGTGGATTTACAAGTAATAATGGGAAAATCTTCCCAAACTGGTAAATTAAAGTCTGAGGCTTTTGGAAAATTCAGTAGCTTCTCCATCAACATTAATCTTCCTGATAATTATATAAATTGTGCTCTAAGAGAAATGTAAGGCCCGTGCATTTCCACAACTTTATCTAATTTTCTTAGGAACCAATTTCAGGCATGCTTTATTTACCAGGTATGTGGTGAGAAGCTAGTAAAAGGTAAAGGACCAACTAACTCAGTATATGTGTAATCACTCCGGGTGAAGCAGAACACGGGCGCAGAGGAAAGTGCAAAGAATGTCTTTAATTTTGAATAAAAAACAACACATCTTACACAAATTAGGAGCTTCACATTCAACAATGACCAACAACGGCTGGGAAAAAAGGACCTAAACACAATACTCAATTAAGTGAGGTAACAAAACACAGGTGTGGGGAACATATGACGATCTCCTTCATGGTAGAGTGCAGTTAACCCACAAGTACAAGGTGTCTACTTTAAGTAAAAAAATGTACGTTCTATTTTGTTAAAAAAAACAATTGCATGATTTAGTTTTTGCCTCCTTGTTGTTTTTTTGCTTTAATTTCAGATTACAATAAGACATAAAACTGCGAAATTTCAATAAAAACTGTAAAAAAGTATGCGTTCCTAAACATGTTGACTGGTAGTGAATAAATTATAAACCAACTAAGTATGGCGTAGCTCAGCTGGTTGTGGCATTCTGGGTCAGTGAAAAGCTCAGACAAACAGCCCCAGGGAGTGTACAAAACAAAAAGGTTTATTGAATTAACAAAAATAAGCCGGTCTGTGACAACCAAAATGCCCACAGAGTAACAGATAACTTCTGCCACCCAGGAGTAACCATTCTAATACAACAGAAATGTTTCTACCATATTTAGAGAGACGCATGAAGGAACATCAGATTCATGGATATGTCTGCTGTATTGTAGCTCCGCCCACTCACAGTCTACACTCACGTAGGTATATTGCCTTAGTCACCCCAAAAGCCTGCCCCTCTATTGGCCGCCAATCCTTCCTGTTCTCAGCCAATGACTTGAACGGATTACAAAAAACTTTTGCCGTTAAACTACTTCTGTCTGAACTTTAGTTCGATCACCGTACGTGCCAACTGTCACCTGGTCAAGAATCACATTGAAAAGTGGAAACGCCTCAGTTTACAATCTGACTCCAGTCAAATAATTGTTGCCACATCTGGTGGTTGTCTGTGGACTGGCTCTTGTTCCAGCCTATATCTGAACAGGCCCACCCAGACAAATATATATACTGAGCTGTGTTTTAATATTCAGAAAAGCAAAAATGCAAATTTGTGTGAGATAGAGAAACACAAAGAGAATTGTGTACAGTATAATGCGATAGCCTGCTACGGGGTACATCTCATGCTTTTGATAAACATCACTATGTAATCCACATCTATTAGCCTCACATTCTACCAGAACACTGGTCCAGGATACACTGCCCGGGGCACCAGGAAGCATAGATTGGAAAAAGAACTGCACACCCAGGAGATAACATCCATTCAACAGCCCTAGTGATTTTTCCACTAGCAGAGTAAACCACATCAGCTCTTACGTTCCACGATGCTCATACAGAGCATTAATGATTTGCCTCCATCAGTATTATGCCACAGTTACAAGGCAGATTCAGGGTTTGAAGCCAGTTAATACAGTAAGCAATTATAGGGTGCTATTTTCTCCTTGTAAGTTGTGTAACTTTTATGTAGCTAAGGGGAATCCTACCAAATATCACTATGAAAATGATGATGTGAAATGATGAAGTAGGCATATTTATTTGTAATGTCAAATAGTCATTTCGGCCAGTGAGATTTCAGTTTCAGCCTGTGTGTTAACTGTTTTGAAAATGTGAAGTGGACAATTGGGTTTTAGAAATGTAAAAAAATGTATTTACCACCTAACTGGTGGACAAAAAGAAACTAAGATCAGCCAAATCAACAAATGATTTCTTCGACCCACAACACAGTGAGAACAAACCCTGAGGTATACTTATAATATATACTATATATATACTTAAATAAGCGTATATGCAGTATTTATAAGTAGGGTTTCTATACCACCCTACCTGTGTGACCCTCTGTTTGACGTTCTGTGTACGTTCCTTCACCTTGACTGGGACGAGGAGCTCCACCTTTGGGGCTGGTGGAGACAGCCTGTCTGTGTTGAAGGGTGGGGGAGCCTGGTTTGAAACCCCCCCTGTCTTCATAAGGTCCGTATCAGACATGTTCAGCTGGCAGAGTTGGTGGTCTGATGGAGGTTTAATAAGGTCCAATGTTTCAACCAGACAAACAAAATCAGTGCAAATGACAGAAGACAAAGACAAACAAACTGCCATGTTTTGTTAAAGACACAAAGACACAAAGGCACAAAAAACACACCACCTTAGGAAATGTTATAGAAAGCGCTGTTATGTCGTGGGTCATTACAGATGAAGTAACTGCTGACAGCAACAGCAGAATTAATTATGTAGCATACAAACACCACTTGAATGTCTAAGGTACGAGCAAATGCAGAGAAATGTTTTGTAGGGGGGTTAATTATACAGGAAGACAATGACCATGAACAAACTCCAGATTTAAATCCTTTCTACTTCAGTGCTGAAAATCTCACTTAAAAGACCCCAAAACTGCAACTATTGATGATGTCAGAGAATCCCTGGATCTACTTTATATGAGAATATATGGTTACATATTTGTTTTACTATGTAGACTATGTTTATATATGTATTTTTTTCTATAGTTTAACCTAAAGATATATAAAATCCAAGCCAAATCCATATAAAATTCATCATTCATTCAATAGTTGTAGAGGTTAACTGACGGGATCTCTCTAGGGGTTAACTTTGGTAGTAATTCATTCAAGGTTTTTAAACTAAAAAACATGACGTTGTGACTAAATATGTTTGGGGCAAAGTTCAAATTGAATGTTCAAATTGTGCGTTTCCATGGCTTAATCAACAATATTATAAATAACCAAATATATTCTGCATGTTTTTCATCTATGAAAGCGTCCAAACCCATTTGGATCACAGACTTACTGGTGGTGGTGTGTCCTTCTCCAACCTGGCCTCCCCAATCTGTCCTCATGTCCCTGGGAGAGACAGAAGTTCCCCTCAGGAATGTACTTCCAATAAGTTGTTCCTGCACAGAACGTCTCAAGGAACCGGTTCAGCAACTTGATCCAAAAGAAACAGATGTAGAAGTCGGAGACACGTTTAAATATGTATTTCCCTGGAGAAGACCTTGTTTGCCAACTTTTCCATTTGAATAAATTCCATCAAAACATTTGTACATTGTTTCTTTTTTGTTATAATGTAGAGAGTGCGATCCTTTAGTCTTCTCAGATGATGACCTCTCATGAGTCTGACAGGCCAGTAAGCGGGTGTAGCGTTAGCATCTGGGTATGCCTGTTAGCATCTGGGTATGCCTGTTAGCATCTGGGTATGCCTGTTAGCATCTGGGTATGCCTGATAGCATCTGGGTATGCCTGTTAGCATCTGGGTTTGCCTGTTAGCATCTGGGTTTGCCTGTTAGCATCTGGGTTTGCCTGTGTGTCCCACTCACTAACACAGTGAAGTGATCAATGATGGACCACGACAGCAAGCAGCCAACAAACAAAATCAATCCTATCACAGATAACAGGAAATGGGCACAGTGGTATTCCTCTCACTAGTCAAATGACCCTTTCAGTTTTCCTATACGTTTCAGGCTGTCACTAATGAATGTTGTGATGTGTGGAGAACACAACCTGAAAAACAGCACCACTCAATGCCTACATTACCAGCATGTGGCCCCAATTAATGTGGGCCCCTATAGATTTAGAAAGGGTTTACATTTCATTAATCCTACACAACTACACGTTTAGGATACAAATGTGTCCGGTATACAAATATTTGATTATATTAACAATATACTGTATGTATATTAGTTTTTCTCAATCAATTAATAAGTTATTGATGTTCAAGTTTGTAAACGGCTATGTTGAATGTCTGTGGAATGTTGGTTGAATATCTGTTAAATGTCTGTGGAATGTTGGTTGAATATCTGTTAAATGTCTGTGGAATGTTGGTTGAATATCTGTTAAATGTCTGTGGAATATCAGTTGAATGACTGCTGAATGTCCGTTGAATATCAGTTGAATGTCTGCTGAATGTCTGTTGAATATCAGTTGAATGACTGCTGAATGTCCGTTGAATATCAGTTGAATGTCTGCTGAATGTCCGTTGAATATCAGTTGAAAGTCAGTTGAATGTCTGCTGAATGTCTGTTAAATGATAAATGTGCGAATATGAAACCACCGTTACCTCCCGTGTCACATTTAATGTTTCCTATAGAGAGCGGATTCCCACCTGTAAATCACACATTTGGCCACTAGAGGGCTCATACTCTATTGCGACCACATTCCACTGCCGAATTAAAACCAACAACTTCTGATCCATTTGGTGGACTTGTTGAAAAGTGCTTTTACTTTTATATGGAAGAAAAGTCTGGTCAATAAGGAAAGATGTATGATCAGCTCCAAGTGTGATTGGAAAAACCATTGCACATCTATATAAATAAGCATATATGTCATCGTGTCACCCATTATTTAATGCAGGCATGGCAATATCAACCTATAAATTGACATTTATTTAGTTCAGATGTAGTCCCAGGAAAAACTCCCAGCCAATCTCATCACTGGTAGGCTGGTAATACTTTCACTATTACCACAGGTGCAGGATTTTATTCACACATTTAATGTCCAAGTCTGATGTCATGGTCTTTTAAGGTCCTTTCTAATCCACATTTGTTAGATATGTTACTACTATAGAATAACAGTTCAGAATTAAAGCTCAGCTCTGGATGTTATCCCAGACACGCACCACATCTGGATAATCGTTTAAGGCCTCTATCAGGGAGAAGGCAGCCTCCAGCTGATCTTGTGAAAGCTTTGTGGGGGCGTTTGGTATAAACTCCAGGCTGGAAGATAAGGTGTGCACTCCTAGTTCTTCAAGCGACGTCCGCACCTTTTTCTGCTCCGACAATCCACACACAAACTAAAAACAGAGAAAGCGCAGTTTATTGACACAAATACTAACAGAAGTTTCAGGTTGTATAACTCTTAAAGTTTTGAATTTGTTTTTTGGGAGAAGTGTTTTTAACTTCTGTTAGAGATTCAGAGTTTATTTTGGCATAATTCCTATTACAACAAACAAGAAATTTTGCTTCTCACCCCTGCCTCACCCGTAGCGTTGGCTTCTCACACCTGTCTCACCCTTGTCTCACCCGTAGCGTTGGCTTCTCACACCTGTCTCACACCTGTCTCACCGTTGTCTCACCCGTAGCGTTGGCTTCTCACACCTGTCTCACCCCTGCCTCACCCGTAGCGTTGGCTTCTCACACCTGTCTCACACCTGTCTCACCCGTAGCGTTGGCTTCTCACACCTGTCTCACCCTTGTCTCTCCCGTAGCGTTGGCTTCTCACACCTGTCTCACCCTTGTCTCACCCGTAGCATTGGCTTCTCACACCTGTCTCACCCCTGTCTCACCCGTAGCGTTGGCTTCTCACACCTGTCTCACCCGTAGCGTTGGATTCTCACACCTGTATCACCCCTGTCTCACCCGTAGCTTTGGCTTCTCATCCCTGCCTCACCCTGTCTCACCCGTAGCATTGGCTTCTCACACCTGTCTCACCACTGTCTCACCCGTAGAGTTGGCTTCTCACACCTGTCTCACACCTGTCTCACCCTTGTCTCACCCTTAGCATTGGCTTCTCACACCTGTCTCACCCGTCTCACCCGTAGCGTTGGCTTCTCACACCTGTCTCACCCCTGTCTCACCCGTAGCGTTGGCTTCTCATCCTCTTCATCCATCTCCTGGACGTCCTCAGCACCAACCTCTATTGCCAGCTCTAGTGCTTGTTCACAGGACACACCCTCTCCCAGAGCCACAACCACTCCCTTCCTCATGAAGCTGTGACGAGCTCCATCACACAGTGCTGCACTGTGAACAAACACAGAAATAAGCGTCAATAATATATGAAGCTGTGACGAGCTCCATCACACAGTGCTGCACTGTGAACAAACACAGAAATAAGCGTCAATAATATATGAAGCTGTGACGAGCTCCATCACACAGTGCTGCACTGTGAACAAACACAGGAATAAGCGTCAATAATATATGAAGCTGTGACGAGCTCCATCACACAGTGCTGCACTGTGAACAAACACAGAAATAAGCGTCAATAATATATGAAGCTGTGACGAGCTCCATCACACAGTGCTGCACTGTGAACGAACACAGGAATAAGCGTCAATAATATATGAAGCTGTGACGAGCTCCATCACACAGTGCTGCACTGTGAACAAACACAGGAATAAGCGTCAATAATATATGAAGCTGTGACGAGCTCCATCACACAGTGCTGCACTGTGAACGAACACAGGAATAAGCGTCAATAATAAACCAGGGATCAGAAAACAAAACAAACAGTTTGACATTTTTACATCATTGGGAAATTAAAACAGGTGCCCTAATGAACTACACCCTGACATGATTCAACTGTTCTATTTAATCTTTTGTTCCATTTAATCTAGACTTATTTTATTATTCTATTCTTGAGCCCTTTTCGGTTCTGACCTGTGTTTGTTGAGCAGGTATCGTACATCCTGGAGACTACGAGTATTATTGTCCGTTAGAATATCAATAAGCAGCATGTAGCCAGCAGGACCTCGAGCTTCATAGGTGTGTTGAGTTCCTGTCTTGGACTTTTCCTGAGAAGACACACATATATTATATCCTGTAAGTATGTAATAGACAAGAGAATACGAGCAGATTCAGATTAACAGACACACATATATTATATCCTGTAAGTATGTAATAGACAAGAGAATACGAGCAGATTCAGATAAACAGACACACATATATTATATCCTGTAAGTATGTAATAGACAAGAGAATACGAGCAGATTCAGATAAACAGACACACATATATTATATCCTGTAAGTATGTAATAGACAAGAGAATACGAGCAGATTCAGATTAACAGACACACATATATTATATCCTGTAAGTATGTAATAGACAAGAGAATACGAGCAGATTCAGATAAACATACACACATATATTATATCCTGTAAGTATGTAATAGACAAGAGAATACGAGCAGATTCAGATAAACATACACACATATATTATATCCTGTAAGTATGTAATAGACAAGAGAATACGAGCAGATTCAGATTAACAGACACACATATATTATATCCTGTAACTATAACGACTGCACTCCTCCTTTCTCCTCCCATCTCATTAGATAGTTCCGTATTCAATAAAACACATTATGGCCATGAGCACATGATGAGTATTATAATGTATTGAAATGCATTTGACCTGAGATGAATGTAACTAATCAATTTAACTTTGATCAAGCAGTGAACGTACCGCTCCCTTGATGGCAGCCTCTATGGACGCTTTAGGCATGTTCTTTTCTCTGCATTGCTCCACTACATTGGCTAAAGCCACGTTGAACTCAGGGTTACTTGATCCACCGTCTGTATAGGTAAAGAAATAATACCCAGCACAAGAAGATAGGTGAGGCTTGGCTGGTCACAACATTCCACTGATAATTCGTCAGTTTGAATAGGGGCACATTAGTTGTGAGTCAGGCTTACCTTTGACTGCAATTCTAATCATCATTGCAAACTTCATGAACATTCGACTTCGAGCTGCATCTTTAGGACCTTTGACATGTTTTACTTTTGACCACTTATTATGTCCGGCATAGAAGTTGGGACACAGATGTAGTTTTCGTACAGGACATGTGCGGTGTGTCGGTACTGGACGTGTCTGTACTGGGCGTGTCTGTACTGGGCGTGTCCACACACTGACGCATGCTGTGGGGGTCAAGCTGTCAAACAGACGCGAGTACCGAGCCATCAAACCCCTCAATACCACACACCCTGCCATTGCCCTTGAGTCAGAAAGAAACATGTATAATTCACAAGGCAGTATTGTATGTGTGTAATAATACACAAAAAACGAGAAGAGTTGAACATGTATTAATATGTATGCAAGAGTTTAAATGACTTATGGCCGTTTCTTCGCTATTAAACCATTTCAGTATTTACTAATAACCGTCCATAGAGTTACTAGCTAGTTAGCTCATTCTGCTAGCTACCTACCTGCTCATATGTGTCTAATATCTTGTTAATGTCTGTTGGCAGGCCAGCAAAAGTAACTCATGGTTTTCCTAATCGAAAATGTATGTAAGAATGACTAAAATAAGACCGTTTCCGTAAACTTACTCTTATTATAATCACAACATGCACAGAATAATGCAGCTGTCTTTTCAGGTGAAACTCACACTTCCGTTTAGATCATAGAAGCGACCCTTCAAAATAAAAGTCCTTTAGGTTAACAGTCATTGTTCCACAAGAGGGCGATGTATAAACATTGAAGCATTCATTAAAATGTGCAGAATTTTAAATGGCAATGCTTTGAAGTGTGTTTTTTCCTCTTTGTTAAATGATATCAAAGATAAGATTTTCACAATTAAATAGTATTTTATTTTTCGTGAAAAAACAATAACCCTTTTCATTAAGACTTCATTAACATTTCTGTTTACATAGCTTCACATTTTTCTAAACAAATACACGTGAAGACAAAATGGGTATAAATCAAACCATGGTTTGTGTTTTTAGCAAAAAGAGAGACAGAGTAGACATAGATGAGTATTTTAGTAAATTCAGAGATAGATACACAGGAGCTATGAATGTTTGCACCAGACAGGAAAGAGTTACTGAAGTGGAGCCCTAAGCCAGCCCATCCCTCATAGTCAACAGTAAAAGTATCTGCATCTGATGAGCAGCTTTCCCTCTCCTTATTCATCCCATGTCTAACCTCATGTTCACAGAAGGAAACATACTGGAGATAGTATGCACCTATCCATGAGCTGCACAAGCAACTCCACAGTACCTCACCGGGAACATACCAATACTCACTATTCACAAGAGAAGCACTTAATATGGAATACTGAAAGGAGAGGACTATTGGAGAGGTTGACCATCCTACTACAGCATGGCTCATGGTATGTTATAGAAGTGTAGTAGGATCACCTCCTCTTTAAGCATTAGCTCTGTTTTCCACTGAGTTAGTCTGAGTAACATCTGAGTAACATCTGAGTAACATCTGGGTAACAGAGCTGCATTGGGACCCAGCTTCTCCGTCTCTCATGTGTTTCAGTGATAAGTTTCCTTTGCTGGGATCAAGTGTAGATTTATCTGGAAGATCAAAAGAAAAACATGATGTCTATTGGAAAAATCCATGTTTTTGGTCTTTGCTTTTTCTTGGTGACTGCTGATGCACTGGTGAGTACCTAATACATTTAACTACTCAAATAAATAATGATTGATTACATGGATTGATAGATTTTTTTCATCCATGATTAATCTCCTCTTGGAGATTTCTGTTGTTAATATATGTTTTTTTTTATTTGTACTATTTATTATATAGAGACAGCGGTGGAAGACAGACATTTTTTTCTGGCATTAGTGATTTCTAAGATATATTATAATATATTCTGGCATATGTTTATTCATAATGAGCATGTAATCAAGGCTTTACAGATTGTCAGATAATATTGTATATTATATAATGTATATGTTTACAATTAACTAACTTCTTACAGGACTTTGTACATTTTTTTAGACTGCTAAGCCACCTCTAATTTTACATTGACATTCCATAATATAAATGAATGTGTATAAGGTTGGGAAATATTTATAAGAAAAAAATCCACTTTTGTTTTTATCTTATTCTTCTGGACATATTAACATCAGGCTTGTTGGACAACGCTTGTAGAAAGCAATTTATGAAAAGTGTCCGAAATTCTCAATTGTATTGAGACCAGGACGTTGACTGGGCTATTCCAGGATATTGACATTTTTATTTGTGAGTCATTGTCAATCTATTGTAGCTGTAGACTTGTGCTTAGGATCAATGACCTGTTGAATGATGAATTTTTTCTCCCATGCCTCAAGAAAGAAACAGGTTATTCTGCTGTATTTCCTTGTATTTTACATCATGCATTCATCCTAATTTTAATCATATTCTAGGTGTTCCTGTACTCCAGTCCCTGCATATGAATTTGATGCTTTTTCAAAGTGATTGTTGGCCTCTTGCTTCTCTCAGTCTTCCTTCTGTTTGAGTGTTACAACTAAATTACAAGGACATGTATCTTGCAGGCACATGTCTCAATAGAAGTAGTGCAAAGGGCAACTTGGCAAAAGCAGCTGTGTCAGACCATTCATCATCCACCTCAGGCATTGGAAAGCCAGTTTGCATCGTCGAAGCTGTGGGATTTGCACCACTCTGGCTGTGGGATTTGCACCACCCTGGCTGTAGGATTTGCACCACCCTGGCTGTGGGATTTGCACCACCCTGGCTGTAGGATTTGCACCACCCTGGCTGTAGGATTTGCACCACCCTGGCTGTAGGATTTGCACCACCCTGGCTGTGGGATTTGCACCACCCTGGCTGTGGGATTTGCACCACCCTGGCTGTAGGATTTGCACCACCCTGGCTGTGGGATTTGCACCACCCTGGCTGTGGGATTTGCACCACCCTGGTTGTGGGATTTGCACCACTCTGGCTGTAGGATTTGCACCACTCTGGCTGTAGGATTTGCACCACCCTGGTTGTGGGATTTGCACCACCCTGGTTGTGGGATTTGCACCACTCTGGCTGTAGGATTTGCACCACTCTGGCTGTAGGATTTGCACCACCCTGGCTGTAGGATTTGCACCACCCTGGCTGTGGGATTTGCACCACCCTGGCTGTGGGATTTGCACCACTCTGGCTGTAGGATTTGCACCACTCTGGCTGTGTGATTTGCACCACCCTGGCTGTGGGATTTGCACCACCCTGGTTGTGGGATTTGCACCACCCTGGTTGTGGGATTTGCACCACCCTGGCTGTGGGATTTGCACCACCCTGGTTGTGGGATTTGCACCACCCTGGCTGTGGGATTTGCACCACCCTGGCTGTGGGATTTGCACCACCCTGGCTGTAGGATTTGCACCACTCTGGCTGTAGGATTTGCACCACCCTGGCTGTGGGATTTGCACCACCCTGGCTGTAGGATTTGCACCACCCTGGCTGTAGGATTTGCACCATCCTGGCTGTGAGATTTGCACCACCCTGGCTGTGTGATTTGCACCACCCTGGCTGTGGGATTTGCACCACCCTGGCTGTGGGATTTGCACCACCCTGGCTGTAGGATTTGCACCACCCTGGCTGTAGGATTTGCACCACCCTGGCTGTGGGATTCCCGAGCAATTAGCAGGCAGCTACTAGGATAAGATGGAGCCTTACCCAGCTACCAAGTACCCCTACCACCTATTTATACCTAACTCCTATTTGATCCAAATTAGCGCCTTATTAGACCCCTTGCAATATTTTCTAAAGAGTCATCTATCTTCCTTTTTCAGTTTTGACTTGTTTTGACCGGTGTACTCTCATTACAAATATCTTTCCCAGATAGCCATCTATATCTCCTAAATCTCCAGAGGTCTGGTTTTCCTCGGAATCCCAACCACAAAGCTGTTCTAAAATGACCTTTAGTCTCAGACTTTAACCCTGGGTTCTAATGAAAAGAATGTACTGGTACTTATCATCTCAGAACCCTGGGTTCTAATGAAAAGAATGTACTGGTACACAAAACAAAACAAATGTGTGTATTATATAATACAAATCAAAACAAACCACCTAAATGCTGTACTTCCTACAACAACAAAAACACATGTATAATACATTCATAACACATTTATAATACATGTATAATACATGTATAATACATTCATAACACATTTATAATACATTTATAATACATGTATAATACATTTATAATACATTCATAACACATTTATAATACATCTATAATACATGTATAATACATTCATAACACATTTATAATACATTCATAACACATTTATAATACATTTATAATACATTTATAATACATTTATAATACATTCATAACACATTTATAATACATTCATAACACATTTATAATACATTTATAATACATTTATAACACATTTATAATACATTTATAACACATTTATAACACATTTATAATACATTCAAAACACATTTATAATACATTTATAATACATTCATAACACATTTATAATACATTTATGATACATTCATAACACATTCATGATACATTTATAACACATTTATAATACATTCATAACACATTTATAATACATTCATAACACATTTATAATACATGTATAATACATGTATAATACATTCATAACACATTTATAATACATTCATAACACATTTATAATACATTCATAACACATTTATAATACATTCATAACACATTTATAATACATTTATAATATATGTATAATACATTCATAACACATTTATAATACATTTATAATACATTTATAATACATTTATAACACATTTATAATACATTTATAACACATTTATAACACATTTATAATACATTCATAACACATTTATAATACATTCATAACACATTTATAATACATTTATGATACATTCATAACACATTCATGATACATTTATAACACATTTATGATACATTCATAACACATTTATAATACATTCATAACACATTTATAACACATTTATAATACATTTATAACACATTTATAACACATTTATAATACATTCATAACACATTTATAATACATTCATAACACATTTATAATACATTTATGATACATTCATAACACATTCATAACACATTTATAATACATTTATAATACATTTATAATACATTCATAACACATTCATAATACATTTATAACACATTTATAATACATTCATAACACATTTATAATACATTCATAACACATTTATAATACATTTATAATACATTTATAATATATTTAAAATAAATTTGGAAGATCATTTTTGCTTAATCCAAAGCACTAAGAAGACAATGCTGATGTAAATGACTGTAACCTAAAACTAATCTCTGCTCCAACATCACTGCATTTCCTAGAATCGATAGCTGTCGGCCTTCAGGTAGATCTACAGCTGTATGTTGCTCAGCCAACCAGAAAATTACTTAGGTTGGCAGATTTCTAATTACCAGACAATACCAGGGAGATATCCCACACTGAGTGTTGGTCAAACACATCTTATTAGACTGTCAGCCAAACAAAAAAAAAACACCATGAATCTCCAACCAGCCCTTTTCCCTGTAGCCTGAGCTCCACAGGGGGTTAATAAACGCTTATTCATCAGGACTCACTAATCACACAAATGATGCAATTAATTTAGAATCAATGAAGCAACCGTGAAATTCAAATGTACCAATGTTTTGGAAGTCCCTTATATTGTTTAAAAAAATATGACCCTCATTTACAATTAAACATTTTATTTCAGAGGTCATTTACTAAAATATTGAGTCGTTAAACTAGACATTGGCCATGCCTTGTTTTTGGTAAAATACAAACCATATCTAGTGAGGCCTTATGGGATTCCACTTAATGGAATTGTATTAAACATTTCAAGAATGCATATTGTGGAACCAAAACAATTTGTGCTTATTGTTGGTCCTTGAATAAACTCCTGGAGATAATTAAATCTTGGGATACACTCTTGGAAATAAGTTGTTGTTCTTGCTTGACTCATCTGAGAAGAATTTGTTTTACTGTGTCCACCTCTA
This sequence comes from Dallia pectoralis, assembly GCA_029465975.1. Taxonomy (NCBI): domain Eukaryota; kingdom Metazoa; phylum Chordata; class Actinopteri; order Esociformes; family Umbridae; genus Dallia; species Dallia pectoralis. The sequence goes on along the minus strand of CM055764.1, from coordinate 547,567 downwards.
ATACATTAGTAAATTAGAAAATAAAGAAAAAGGAACACTGGACGATCACGTATTTCAGTCCAAGTCAATAACTAACAATGATTTTTATGCCTTGTGCCTTGTGAAGCGAAACGAGTTTGGTCTTTCAATCAATGATAGTGGATGTTTATGAGGTCGAGTTTAATGGTAAATAAATGTCTCTTGAGTGTGACATTTAGGGAAGTGGGTCAATATGTCATCTAGTCAGAAAAACACAAGTCTAACTGTATTTATTTTGGCTGCAACCTACGAACAATATATTCTGCCAGGTAAACACCCTGTTTAGAAGTATTAGATGTGCAGGTAAATATAGAACAAGCAAAACTGCCCAGCCAAATCAGTGTTAAATGGATGTCATGTTTAAATATGTTTCCAAGGTGATGTGCACTCTAGGGTGTTTCTCCAAGCTGTTGCTCCAAACTGACCACCGTAGTCAAGGTCAAAGGTCAAAGCCTTGATGGAGTCACTAGCTGACACGTGTGTAGGAGACCCCACGGATAAAAGTATTGTCAGACAGAATGTCCTGGTGTAATTGTTCACTGACTCATGTGATTTGGGTGTCTCTGGACTTTTCTTCTATCTATCCATCTACATTTCTCCTTCGTTTTTCTCCTTCCATTTTTTCTAAATGTCTGGCCATTTGTCACCAGTCTGGGGCTAGCTGACACCTTCCTAGTTTTTTCGTTCTTGCTACACAGAGACTTTGTGCTGTGTTTGCACTTCACTTGCAAGTCAAAGGTCCTGAGGACAAGGCACCCATGTGGACCGTGTTGGCCGTACCACAGACAGTTAGAGAGGGATTGACAGATACTGCATACCAATGCAACTATTTCACAACACCCAGAGGCAGCACACCGGCTCTATGGGATGTTAGCGAGAGATGATAAATAGCCCCAATGTGGAGACAGGAAGTCTGAAGCTATTAAAATGAGTAAATACAAAGAACTATAATATTCAAAATAATCCGAAATAACCAACTGAAAAGCAACAACTGTGACCGGGTGCTGGCAGCATCTTGTGGCTGGCTTCCCTGTGGCAGTTTGGGAGGAACAGAGTCAGCTGGTTACATCTTGAGTGGCTGGGTCATCTTTCTCCTTTTGGTCCTTCTCTTTTCTTAGACCTTGTGCAGCTGGAGTACTGCCAGGGTACAGGTAGCACGCCGTGTGCCCACTTCTGACTTCCATTTCCTCCTCTTCGACCTTTATCTTCCCTACATTCACCCCCTTCCTCCCCTGAGCACTAGATAGGGAGCATAATATCTCCCCAGACGAGGTCCTGATTGGGCGCACCTGTACAGGTTAGGGGCTGGCCCTGCTAGCTGACGCCGGAAGGTTCTGGAATTCTTTTGAGGTCGTTGGTGGTAATATTTTCTCCTCTGTTTTCCTTCTTTATCCCTCAACCACAGATAGACTCAGATGATGTCATCACACGAGATGAGCAGATCTACCTCCTGATTGGTGCTCGTGCCAAATGTGAGAGGATTATTCGCTCACAAGTAGTTACGGTAAAAGGTCTGTGGAGTGTGTCATTTTATTTCACCACATCGTTAAAGAACACAGCAATCCTGAATCCAATAATTATTGGTGACACTTAAATTAGGGTGGTTCTAGAATACATCAAATATAATTAATTACTCAATGTCCTGAAAGCAAGGTTGTGTCTAAGCATCTAGATTTTCTGTTTAATTCTGATATCGCTGAAGTTAGACACTGAATGTAAGGGTTCAGAATAGCTACTGGTGGGATTACATGAAACAATGCTTGTCACATCCCCCTGTTTAACCAAAGTCATATTACATATTACAAAAGACATACTAATTCATTATCCTGTAGTCAAAATCACATCCCCCTGTTTAAGCTCAGTCAAAAGCCATAATACAGCCATATTAATGCAATATCCTGGAGTCAAATGATACAAAATAAGACAACTTATCTGCTCACGGCACTGTGACGTAGAGATATGATGCTCTGTCATGATATGGGTTTTATTTTGGTTAGATATTTAATTAGAGATGTACTGTGCTGTTCAACACAGGGGATTCGTCATTTTGCTATCTCGAAATCTGTTTTCATTTTCCGTTATTACACCGGCAAAGTCACATTAAGGAGATGGATGCTCTAATTCCTACTAAATGTCATGAAATTAAATGCTGGGTGAATGTTTGACTGTATAAAAAACGGTCTGGGTATGTGCGCAAACAACTCATGCAAAATGACTGTTGTTGTTGTCATGTTTACAGATGGTGACTGTGTTGTTGTCCTGTTTACAGATGGTGACTGTGTTGTTGTCATGTTTACAGATGGTGACTGTGTTGTTGTCATGTTTACAGATGATGACTGTGTTGTTGTCATGTTTACAGATGGTGACTGTGTTGTTGTCATGTTTACAGATGATGACTGTGTTGTTGTCATGTTTACAGATGGTGACTGTGTTGTTGTCCTGTTTACAGATGGTGACTGTGTTGTTGTCATGTTTACAGATGGTGACTGTGTTGTTGTCATGTTTACAGATGGTGACTGTGTTGTTGTCATGTTTACAGATGGTGACTGTGTTGTTGTCATGTTTACAGATGATGACTGTGTTGTTGTCATGTTTACAGATGGTGACTGTGTTGTTGTCATGTTTACAGATGATGACTGTGTTGTTGTCATGTTTACAGATGGTGACTGTGTTGTTGTCCTGTTTACAGATGGTGACTGTGTTGTTGTCATGTTTACAGATGGTGACTGTGTTGTTGTCATGTTTACAGATGGTGACTGTGTTGTTGTCATGTTTACAGATGGTGACTGTGTTGTTGTCATGTTTACAGATGATGACTGTGTACCAGAGTGGGATGGAATAATCTGCTGGCCCACAGGGAGGGCTGGTCAGCTTGTCCCTGTGATGTGTCCGGAGTACATCTACGACTTCAACCACAGAGGTGGGATGAATAAACACTAGATCATAAACCATCACAGCTTCTGTGGTCTTTTTACACTAATGGACAAACCCCACACAGTAGACCTTTTAGTAGTCAGGACAGGTCAGTGATAGATTGTTCACCAACAGACTCTAATATTTGGGCATTTAAATATATAGTTCTAGAGCTCCTCCCCCCTCCCTCAGGTCATGCATAATGTCAGTTATGTTAGAGCTCCTCCCCCTCCCTCAGGTCATGCATACTGTCAGTTATGTTAGAGCTCCTCCCCCCTCCCTCAGGTCATGCATACTGTCAGTTATGTTAGAGCTCCTCCCCCCTCCCTCAGGTCATGCATACTGTCAGTTATGTTAGAGCTCCTCCCCCCTCCCTCAGGTCATGCATAATGTCAGTTATGTTAGAGCTCCTCCCCCCTCCCTCAGGTCATGCATACTGTCAGTTATGTTAGAGCTCCTCCCCCCTCCCTCAGGTCATGCATACCGTCAGTTATGTTAGAGCTCCTCCCCCTCCCTCAGGTCATGCATACTGTCAGTTATGTTAGAGCTCCTCCCCCCTCCCTCAGGTCATGCATACTGTCAGTTATGTTAGAGCTCCTCCCCCCTCCCTCAGGTCATGCATACTGTCAGTTATGTTAGAGCTCCTCCCCCTCCCTCAGGTCATGCATACCGTCAGTGTGGTCCTTCTGGGATCTGGGAACAGGTGTCCAGTCTCAACCGCACCTGGGCCAACTACAGCGAGTGCACCACCTACCTGATGCAGAGCCATAGAAGCCAGGAGGAGGTGTGTGTTCCTGTGTGTTGTACATTATTATGGACTTGAACCTGAACACAAAAGGCGCACACACACGCACACACACACACACACACACACACACACACACACACACGCACACGCACACGCACACACACACACACACTAATGCTGGGCCATTAGTGAGCCCCCTTCTCCCAGGCTATTAAATAATCAACCAAAACCGGCCACAATAATCACTGCTTTTCACTTTTTTATGACCTTTCTAACCATGCACTTAGCTTACCCGTTACAACCTAATGGTCACTGTTTTCTTTGTTAGTTCACTGTAAAACAGCTGTTCTTATTTGTTCTGAGTTAACAGAACCGTTTAGTTCAGCAGAAGATAAAAACCAGAATGGTCCAACAGAGGCATCCAGGCCACGTTTGAGTTACATGTCCCAGCTCCTTCTACGTCTCAGGCCGTGTAACCACTGACATTGACAACGCTTCAACACTTTTGTCAAGCAAGTCGTGTCCTTGTGACAGTTCAGGCTTGGCCAGCTTCCCAATCAGCTTCCCAATCAGCTTCCCAGTCAGCTTCCCAATCAGCTTCCCAATCAGCTTCCCAATCAGCTTCCCAATCAGCTTCCCAATCAGCTTCCCAATCAGCTTCCTAATCAGCTTCTCAGTCAGCTTCCCAATCAGCTTCCCAGTCAGCTTCCCAGTCAGCTTCCCACTGCATTTCATTCTGTTTTGTTGGGATGGTTCTGTTTAGAAGCATTGCCCGGCCTTTAACACTGTCAGGTTTTCACATGCTGCCATAAATCACCAGCTCTGGACCAGGAAGGACAGAATGACACCTGTTTGGCCTTAAACATGGTTATTCAGTTTGTGTTCAGGTTCTGTTCATGTGCCTGTGCTCACACCCTGGTGGTGAACCACAGATTATGGCATGTGATTAAAAGTTGGTGATTTTTCTCAATGTTTTTTGACATTTTGAATGTAAAAAACATTTGTGTTAACCATGTTCTCAACTTTGTTTCAGTTCACAGTGAAACACAACCGCACAATAATGCACACATTTATTTGGTGTATTTGCTTTCTGTGTTTAGGAGGTATTTGTACGGCTACACTTGATGTATACCATTGGTTACTCCATCTCTCTGGTTTCCCTACTGGTGGCTGTCTCCATTTTATTCTACTTCAAGTAAGACCTCAGTCACACTCTTTAGTCACACTCTTCAGTCACACTCTTCAGTCACACTCTTTAGTCACACTCTTCAGTCACACTCTTTAGTCACACTCTTCAGTCACACTCTTTAGTCACACTCTTCTTTCCATCCCATTTCAAAAACTCAAACTTAGTTTCAGCTGAGCAAAATAATGAGTACTGTTCAGAGCATTATAATGAAGTGTAAAGTGTATGTCACCACCAACAGCTAGCATTATAATAAAGTGTATGTCACCACCAACAGCTAGCATTATAATAAAGTGTATGTCACCACCAACAGCTAGCATTATAATAAAGTGTATGTCACCACCAACAGCTAGCATTATAATAAAGTGTATGTCACCACCAACAGCTAGCATTATAATAAAGTGTATGTCACCAACAGCTAGCATTATAATAAAGTGTATGTCACCACCAACAGCTAGCATTATAATAAAGTGTATGTCACCACCAACAGCAGCTATGTCACCACCAACAGCTAGCATTATAATAAAGTGTATGTCACCACCAACAGCTAGCATTATAATAAAGTGTATGTCACCACCAACAGCTAGCATTATAATAAAGTGTATGTCACCACCAACAGCTAGCATTATAATAAAGTGTATGTCACCACCAACAGCTAGCATTATAATAAAGTGTATGTCACCACCAACAGCTAGCATTATAATAAAGTGTATGTCACCACCAACAGCTAGCATTATAATAAAGTGTATGTCACCACCAACAGCTAGCATTATAATAAAGTGTATGTCACCACCAACAGCTAGCATTATAATAAAGTGTATGTCACCACCAACAGCTAGCATTATAATAAAGTGTATGTCACCACCAACAGCTAGCATTATAATAAAGTGTATGTCACCACCAACAGCTAGCATTATAATAAAGTGTATGTCACCACCAACAGCTAGCATTATAATAAAGTGTATGTCACCACCAACAGCTAGCATTATAATAAAGTGTATGTCACCACCAACAGCTAGCATTATAATAAAGTGTATGTCACCACCAACAGCTAGCATTATAATAAAGTGTATGTCACCACCAACAGCTAGCATTATAATAAAGTGTATGTCACCACCAACAGCTAGCATTATAATAAAGTGTATGTCACCACCAACAGCTAGCATTATAATAAAGTGTATGTCACCACCAACAGCTAGCATTATAATAAAGTGTATGTCACCACCAACAGCTTGCCTAGATGCCTTTTGGACTGAACTGCAAGCGTTATGTTTGGCAAAAAACAAACACAGCACACGACCCAAGGCACACTATATCTACTTTAAAGAATGGTGGTGGCAACATTATGTTGTGGGGGTGTTTCTCCTCAGCAGAGACTGTGCAATTGGGCCGGGTTGAAGGGAAAATGGATGCTGCCAAGTACACCCTAATTCTTGATGAAAACATGTGACCCTCTGCTAGACAGCTGAATATAGTTAACAAAATATGTTTTTAACCTCTGTCAGTTATATGGTTTGCCCACTTCATACTTTACATTATCTCTTGATTGGGTAAAGGCATGAGTTAAACACCAATTGACCTGGATTCCAACTTTCAAGAAATCAATCACACTTTCAGAGCTAAGTACAGGAGACCAGAAGTGTGATTGCAATCTGTCACACATGTAAAGATCGTTTGACAGGTGACAGATGACAGGTAGAGACACATACATATCAATTAGAGACTATTGACCTGTTATAATAATTCAACAGGATATTAACGATATTATCAGACAGGTAGGGGCCAGCGGTGTCTTGGACTAATACTATTGTACAATATTCTGGCTTCAAAAAGAGCCATTCAAATATATTGCATCTCTTATCTCTCTCCAAATCCAATCCTTCTCCCTCGCTCTCTCCTTCCTTTTTATCTCTTTCTTTGACCTCCAGGCGTCTACACTGCACACGTAACTATATCCACATTCATCTGTTCACCTCCTTTGTGTGTCGGGCCGTCAGTATCTTTGTTAAAGATGCTGTCCTCTACGCCGTGTCTGACGATGAACGGGCAGAAGTGGAGAACTTGTCAGAGCGACCTCATATGGTACTGTCTACATCTGTAATAAGAGTTGGGCTGAACTTCAAGTATTATTTCAATTGCAAATGTCCTATACTTGAATTTTGTTGTGTATAGATTAAATGTATGTTTTTCATCCCACCAGAGAAATACCTCCACACGGCTCAGACATACACAACTTAGAAAACTACAAACCAAAAAACTGTTAGTTAGACAGAAATAATTTAGTGCTGGGAAAACTGCAAGATATTAATTGAGCAAATGGATACACATATTAAAGTTGCTTGCATATCTCTCAGCATTCACAGTAACTTCCAAACCTATTATATATGATCCATGTGGCATTCAAACTCAATGTGGTTTAAACGGGTTCTAAACCTTCTTTTTGGTCACTGCCAGCTGATCTATGTATTATAACCTCTCCTGAACTAGCCCACCTGATTAATTTGAATACCTGTAGGTATGATGAAAACATATCTGATGGTTAAATACGTATTTAAACATGACACATCTCTTCTCTCTTGCGCCCTATAGGTGGGATGTAAATTGGCAGTAACTCTCTTCCTGTATTTCCTGGCGACTAATCACTACTGGATTCTGGTGGAGGGGCTGTACCTCCACAGCCTCATCTTCATGGCCTTCCTCTCTGATAGGAGCTACCTGTGCGCGCTCACGATCATTGGCTGGGGTGACTATTTATACAGTCTAAAAATAGTTAGTCGATTAAGTGTTTCATTGACGGTCCCTGAATAAGGCATCTTATTGGCTCCAGGTGCACATCACCAGGTGAATTATACCAGGTGCACTTTACCAGGTGAATTATACCAGGTGCACTTTACCAGGTGAATTATACCAGGTGAATTATACCAGGTGAATTATACCAGGTGCACTTTACCAGGTGAATTATACCAGGTGAATTATACCAGGTGCACTTTACCAGGTGAATTATACCAGGTGAATTATACCAGGTGCACTTTACCAGGTGAATTATACCAGGTGAATTATACCAGGTGCACTTTACCAGGTGCACTTTACCAGGTGCACTTTACCAGGTGAATTATACCAGGTGCACTTTACCAGGTGCACTTTACCCGGTGAATTATACCAGGTGCACTTTACCAGGTGAATTATACCAGATGCACTTTACCAGGTGAATTATACCAGGTGAATTATACCAGATGCACTTTACCAGGTGAATTATACCAGGTGCACTTTACCAGGTGAATTATACCAGGTGCACTTTACCAGGTGAATTATACCAGGTGCACTTTACCAGGTGAATTATACCAGGTGCACTTTACCAGGTGAATTATACCAGATGCACTTTACCAGGTGAATTATACCAGGTGAATTATACCAGATGCACTTTACCAGGTGAATTATACCAGGTGCACTTTACCATGTGAATTATACCAGGTGCACTTTACCAGGTGAATTATACCAGGTGAATTATAGCAGATGCACTTTACCAGGTGAATTATACCAGGTGAATTATACCAGATGCACTTTACCAGGTGAATTATACCAGGTGAATTATACCAGGTGCACTTTACCAGGTGAATTATACCAGGTGAATTATACCAGGTGAATTATACCAGGTGAATTATACCAGGTGAATTATACCAGGTGAATTATACCAGGTGAATTATACCAGGTGAATTATACCAGGTGAATTATACCAGGTGCACTTTACCAGGTGAATTATACCAGGTGCACTTTACCAGGTGAATTATACCAGGTGAATTATACCAGGTGAATTATACTAGGTGAATTATACCAGGTGAATTATACCAGGTGAATTATACCAGGTGAATTATACCAGGTGCACTTTACCAGGTGAATTATACCAGGTGCACTTTACCAGGTGCACTTTACCAGGTGAATTATACCAGGTGCACAATACCAGGTGAACTTTTCATTCACATTAACATCCAATAACCTTTAAAGAACCAAATGTTTAAAAGATTCCTGAATGCAAAAGGCTGTATAGAAGCTAAACATTGTTGTTGCGGTACTTTATGCCACCACCTTCTACCCTCCCCCTTTTATAGGTGTCCCAGCGGTGTTTGTGTCTATTTGGGTCAGTGTTCGAGCATCACTGGCAGACACTCAGTACGTTTCTTTATACAGTCCATTATTGAGTGTTACATAATTAAACACATAACACTTGCTAGTCTACAAACCATCACAGGTTGTCTTCCACATTTTCAGGTGCTGGGATATCAGCGCAGGAAATCTAAAGTGGATTTATCAAGTCCCAATTCTTGCAGCCATTGTAGTAAGCAATATATTATTTTTCTCATTCTTTGATAGATCATCTCAAGCATTGCATTTAACCACAATGAATCCAATACATCTCCACCTTTATACCATACAACAGTTACTGTGACTGTGAGATCTTGAATATGAAGACCTGACGTACATATTTAACTTATTTACCTGCAGGTGAACTTCTTTCTGTTTCTTAACATTATACGTGTGTTGGCCTCTAAGTTGTGGGAGACCAACACAGGCAAACTGGACCCACGTCAGCAGTACAGGTGAGGGAATATAGTAGTAGGAAACCAACACAGGTAAACTGGACCCACGTCAGCCGTACAGGTGAGGGAATATAGTAGTAGGAGACCAACACAGGTAAACTGGACCCACGCCAGCAGTACAGGTGAGGGAATATAGTAGTAGGAGACCAACACAGGTAAACTGGACCCACGCCAGCAGTACAGGTGAGGGAATATAGTAGTAGGAGACCAACACAGGTAAACTGGACCCACGCCAGCAGTACAGGTGAGGGAATATAGTAGTAGGAGACCAACACAGGTAAACTGGACCCACGTCAGCAGTACAGGTGAGGGAATATAGTAGTAGGAGACCAACACAGGTAAACTGGACCCACGCCAGCAGTACAGGTATTGGTAATTGACTAAATAGGTACTTGTGAAACTATTAATTCACTACAAACATAAATTATTAAATTCAGTGTTTCTTCCTGGTGACATGAAGGTCATTGCATTTTGAAATTGAATTTCTTTAAAATTGGAAATGACCATGCATTCACTGTGATGGAAAACAACAACTGTGATAATTAACCCTATGGTGGATTACATAGATTTAGGAAGGCCTCTTGAAAGGATTCACAAATAAATACAAAGGGAATAATGGAATATTTTGTACATTTTGTTCCCTGCCGTCCACAGAAAGCTGTTAAAATCCACCCTTGTCCTGATGCCCTTGTTTGGAGTGCACTATATGGTGTTTATGGCTCTACCCTACACTGAGATTACCGGCCTGCTGTGGCAGGTTCAGATGCACTATGAGATGTTCTTCAACTCATCCCAGGTCAAATATCCCAAAGTTAAGATGTCTCAGATATAGATTTATTTTATTTTGATCGTTTTGATCAAAGGTAGCCAAACGTATCAGGGCCTTATTGGTGCAGGATAATTATTGTCTACAGATACGGTGGCATTTAAAGTGTGAGCAGTAACTGAATGGCTGCTAGTTTGAATCTAAAATAAAATGTAATTCAGTCAGCGAGCAAGAAAATAACCCCATTTGCTCTAGATAAGAGTGTCTACTGCATAATTTAGGTGTTAAGTGTAGTGATGAATGATGAATGTTAATTGATTTAAGACTACAATAGTTTTCTCCCCATGTTCTCCTTTCAGGGATTCTTTGTGGCATTCATCTACTGTTTCTGCAATGGGGAGGTAAATACAGAATCAATAAACGTCATTTTGAAATCTCATTATTGAGGTATCTTTATGGGGAAGATTCCCTCAATGATAGTATTGAACACATCGTCACTTCTTGGAAGTGCAGATTCCAAACAGATGAAATCATGTTAATTGGGTTGTGGCTTTTTGTCTTCCCAGGTGCAGGCGGAGGTGAAGAAGGCCTGGCTACGTAGGAGCTTAACTCTGGACCTGAAACAGAAGGCCCAGGTGACCAGCACCGGGGGCGGGGCCAGCTGTTACTATGGCGGCAGCGGCATGATGTCACACACCACCTCCCAAAGCGTGAGCCAGACTGTTGCCAACGCCAGAGTAGTGTCCTTGACTGTGGGAGGAGCCACAGAGGTGGGACGGGGAATCAGGAAACCACGCCTCCACACCTCCCCCCTCTACCCCATCACCAATCTGCCAGGTTATAGTCTCGGTGACACAGAGAGCCCAAGTCCCCAGAAGGAACATGTCTTAAGGAAGTCCAGAGTGGTAGCCGGGGACTCAGTAGGAGTCTTTATTAGGCGTCACAGTACAGCTAGTGCGGAGATCAGAGGAGTTGGTGGAGTCACTCACGTAGAAACTGCAGTTTCTGCTTCTCAGCACTCAGGAGACAATGTCCCATGCCGTTCTTTGTCTCTAAAGGAACTGGAGACAATATTGTGAGCTGCAACCGTTATATCTTCTACTCAGAGCACCGGTGGTCCTGGTGATTTTACTTAGCTATCTCCACTGCCATGGATCAATATCAATAAACCATTTAAGTGCTGTCCCAGGATCAATAATCCATACTGTACAATTGATCTCTAAAGGACCTTTTTCAATCTTCCCTGAGTCCCCTGTTAGCCTGTGGATTGACTGAAGAAAAATGTACAGTATTTTGATTGGATGAAAAGACTTGGTCTGCTGATACCGGGACCGATGGGACATCGACCAATCATGAAGGAGTAACATTGTTATTGGTGTATCAGTGATTGTAATGATGAATCCACTGATTAGTGACTGGCTGCGTTCGTTATGGAATATGTTGTCCTCCATTTAATATGTCATTGTTTTGTCATGTTGCATTTCATATCTCATGCTGTGTTTCTCTCACTTCTACACTGTCTGCCTGTTCTTTTTCTCCCATCTCTTCTGCATACCAGTCAATGCACTATTTGTATTTTTTGTAAGTTGTTTTTGTGTGATTTTGTAATATTCACAGCAATTATAATAAGCATTACTTTATATGTTGACATATTTTATTGGGGCCTTTGAAAATACCAACTTTACAATACTGTAAAAGTAAAGAATAATTAAGTAAGTACAATTTTTAAAAATATGTAATTTTCAAATACCTCATGTCTAAAATGGTTCCATTTCAGCTCAGAAATGAATGTTCATAAGGTAGGTACTAATTGCACACTTGGCATGTATTTAATTTGGTCTATGGATTAATTATATTTGGCAGTAGATTTGTAAATAAAACATGTGAATGAATAATGTACTGTTCTGATCCTGACTGGTCCATTAGTCTAAAGGTATCTGGAAGCTTGTAACGCAGATTAACCACACCAAACATGTTTCTGATGCCACATACACATACACACTGCCTACGAACTTTATGTTTGTGTATTACAATAAACCTGTGTTGAACGGATTATACGGCTCGGCAAATGGCTCTCTATCACACTACAGAGGCCCAAATGTTATTTTCTGAACCCTTCACTGCCACAAATGCCCTCACAAGTGGATCTGGAATTTCACAGCCGGCCATTAGGTCCTGTCCTAGAAGAAGAGGCAGCCAGGCTGTGAGGATTTAAGACTGGGTGGTAAAAATCTGACTCATAACCCACCATTGTCTCCCATAAATATAGCACTACAAAGATAAATACCAACAAATGGGTGATTCTACAGCAACTTGGCAAGACAAGAAAGTCACATCAGTTCACCTTGAATGAATTCAATTGGCAAGAGACTGAAATATCAGAAATAATTTTAATGAATCAAAATATGTTAATTGGTTATTCGTTGGATAGCCCTTTTACACATGCCATTTGTTTAGAGCATAATAAACAGAAAAAGGCACAGTTTGAGTAGAAGGAAAGTTGAGGTAATACAGACCCTAGTTGTGAAACTTCTGTCCAGACATAAGAGTTGGTGGACATAGTGGTTCTTCACCTTGTAGTCTCTGGTCTAGGTTTGGTTTGCTTAGAGCTTAGAGCAGACTCGCTGACTCCCTGAACATCTTTCTCAAGGCTGTTTTACCTCATCCACACTAGCCTATTGCAAATATATTTGGATTACGTCTAACTATATATGTTTAAATATTGTATATATATATATTGAGATGTAATCAAAATATTGGTTTTAGGAATTGTTAGTTTTATTTTTTTAAATGTAGAATAGAATAAAATTCTGTTTCAAAATTATTATTATAGCCTATGTGTAAATGTGTGGAACGTGTGTAAAAGTTCAATGTAAACTGAAATATTTTAGCAGGATGCAGACATGAAAATAACATTTAAAGACAAAACACACAGAAATATTTCTTAATGTTGTTAACTTGCAATTCTGACTCCAGTGTACCAGTTTCAGACCTATAATGTACAAAATATAGTCGACATACGCCACCTTGTGGCTTACAATGAAACACGCCACCTAGTGGCTGACCATGAAACATACGCCACCTAGTGGCTTACAATGAAACACGCCACCTAGTGGCTGACAATGAAACACGCCACCTAGTGGCTGACAATGAAACACGCCACCTAGTGGCCAACCAAGTATCCCAGCAACTATAGTCAATTCATGCATTCAAGGATATCATCTGTTATCCTTATTTTATTATATATCCATCCATTTGTGATTCCCTAGTGTTCAAAAAAACTGTTGTCAAAGACAAAACTATCTTGCTCCTGTGTGTATTGATTAAATACATTTGAATGCAATGTGCACGTTGGGATGGTAAAGGTATTGAGTATAATGATTTTGATGATCGAGCATGTGATGATGTCGAAAATGAAATCACTGCTGTCATGACAGTCTTATTACTGGGCTTTCCATATTCAATAGCTTCCTGTGCTGATTATAGTGAGGTCATCGTGACGTCAGAGAGAGGGGGAGCAGCCGGAGCACGGAGTCAACGGAGAGGAGAGCTTAGGAGGAGAACGCATAACAGAGACATTATCTGCGGTGTTTATTTGTCGTGTCTTTATGATGATCAGAGAGTGTAGTCTTTAATGTGGACCCATGGTGTTTTGTAAAAGAGGGTCAGGTGTTTCTAACTCAGGAACTGGGAAATAGATGAGGAGCATCTCAGGTGCAGGGAGGGGTCCTCTGGTCCAGGATATATCGTATCCGGATGGAGTCCGGTTGTGTTCAAGCAACTATGGCTGTGTTTGATGTCTCCAAGAAAGCGTCTGTTTTCTCTCGAAATGTTTCCGTGGAGCGCAAGAACCTTATCACGGTTTGCAGGTAGGCCTCAGGTCGCACTTCAACCACATCTATATGTTAATTACATGCTCAATGCTTGAAACGATTAGTTGTAGTTAAAAAAAAATGCCTATTGTGGGGTTCAGATTTTTTTGTAAAATAAAAAAAAATGTCCATCTCCTTTGAACTTGGCACTATTAATGAACCCGGCGTGGGGACGATGACGTCATATTAGGCCTATAATAACTGGTTCATGTCATGTCTTCATCTTAAGGTGTGTGTACTGGTGTGTAATGTGTGTGTACTGGTGTGTAATGTGTGTTTACTGGATTGCAATACGCGACCAAACTAACAGACATGCGACAACGTTGTTAAAGGTTTTAACTGAGCATGCGTCATGACGTCATGTGCAATTTGGGATGGTGTCGTTGCTATGACGACAACCTTCTCTGGACAAGGACATTGCTTAGCAGCCGCCCAGTATCTCAGGGAGTCAAAACACAGAGGCTAGGATACCATAAAGTCTTTATAAGGCCCTAATGCGGTTATAGCTGTATGTAGTTAAGATATTTAATATCAGGACCGGTCAGCCAGGAGCCAGTTGAGGTGGTTCGGGCATCTTGTACGAATGCCACCTGGGCGCCTCCCTAGAGAGGTGTTCCAGGCACGTCCAGCTGGGAGGAGACCTCGGGGAAGACCCAGGACTAGGTGGAGAGATTATATCTCCACACTGGCCTGGGAACGCCTCGGGATTCCCCAGTCAGAGCTGGCTAATGTTGCCCGGGAAAGGGAAGTTTGGGGTCCCCTGCTAGAGCTGCTACCCCCGCGACCCGACCCCGGATAAGCGGTTGAAGATGAGATGAGAGGACCGGTCAGATACTGGCCAAAAACACTGGATGGGATTTAATAATAATAATAAGCTAATACGATCCATTAGTCTATGATGTTAATGCTTTAAGCGACAAGTCGTATAGAGAGGTGTGTCGTGAGACAGGGTGTCATGGGAACAGAGCTATCTAGATTAGATGGACAGGGTGTCATGGGAACAGAGCTATCTAGACTAGATGGACAGGGTGTCATGGGAACAGAGCTATCTAGATTAGATGGACAGGGTGTCATGGGAACAGAGCTATCTAGATTAGATGGACAGGGTGTCATGGGAACAGAGCTATCTAGATTAGATGGACAGGGTGTCATGGGAACAGAGCTATCTAGATTAGATGGACAGGGTGTCATGGGAACAGAGCTATCTAGATTAGATGGACAGGGTGTCATGGGAACAGAGCTATCTAGATTAGATGGTCGGGTTGAGCAAAGGACATACAAAAAAATATTATTAACAGCTTACTTGTTTTAAAGTGGGGGACATCTGGTATCGGATAAGTATCGATATCGGCAGATACTTATCGTTGCAATATCGATATCGTACATAAAGTGCTATTGAGACATTCCTACTCTTGCTAACCCCATAACCCTAACCAATACACGCTGGCATCTCATGTTAGTCAGACAATTATTCCCGTTTATCTGGCATGCCCTGGGTAGAGCTGAAGGAGACATTGTTAGCCTCTGAACAATGGAGAGTGAAATCACGTGCATCCAACTAGCAATGTCTATGATGTGTTACTCCCCAACTGTTTGGTGTAGAACCCCAACCATTTTGACAATTATCTTTCTTTAATTGCTAGAGTCCTTTGTTGTGTGTTGGGAGTTGGGACAGTGTGTTGGTGGCTGTGTATGTTACCCAGTCTGTTTGATCATGACTTCCCTGATAAGAGGTAGAATATTTGACCACCTCCATTTGTGTAAAATGTACATCAAGATTTTCTGATTTGTGCTTCCAAAGTAATATAAATTCTTAATGGCATCCTGGTTTGGCTTTTGAATTTGTTATAAAGAGTCTTTCAAAGGTGTGACATTTGCTGCTCAACCTTATAAATGCATATACATTGTGTTGATTTGTATAAAGGGAGTAGTGATCTATTTCTTCCTGACAGGTTTTCGGTGAAGACACTTTTGGAGAAGTACACTGCAGAACCCATTGATGACTCTTCAGAGGAGTTCATAAACTTTGCAGCTGTTCTGGAGCACATCCTGAGCCATGGCTTTAAAGGTAACGAGCGCCAACATCAGTACATATCGTTGTATTCAGGAAAATGTCCACTTGTTTTCATTACCCAATAAAGGTACCTGCTTTTTATTTACTTCATAATTCAATTGTGTACAACATCAATATTTGTACAAATACAGAATGCTTGTATATGGTACTTTTTAGAAAATGTTTGTTTGTTTTGCGAGTGACTGGACTCTTTCTTTGGACCCGGTCAGGGTCGGGCAGGTGGTTTGATGGACAGCGCAGCTATTGGGACTTCATACGGCTGGCTTGTGGAAAGGTCCAGAACAGTTGCATCAACAGCATCGAGAGCATGGAGAATATCAGCACTTCAAGGGCCAAGGCAAGAGATCAGTATCCTTACTGACTGACTGACTGGCTGACTGGCTGCAGGACTGACTGACTGGCTGAAGGACTGACAGGGCAACGGAACATTTGAAAGACTGTCTGAAGAACTGGCAGACTTACTTGAGGACTGACTGACTGTAGGACTGGCTGACTGATGGACTGACTGACTGTAGGACTGGCTGACTGATGGACAGACTGGCACACTGGCAAGTTGCTCCACACTGAAGGAGCGACTTGCCACATGTCTGAAACACTTCATGAGTGATTCATGAAGTGTTTAAATGACTGGCACACTGACTGTTTGGCTAATTTACTGGCTGACTTCTTTACTTGAGTGTAGTGTTGCTAATCTTGTCTGTCTTTTGCAGGGTCGAGCCTGGATTCGGGTTGCCCTGATGGAGAAAAGACTTTCTGAATATTTAGCTACGGCTCTGAGGGACATTCGGACAACAAGGTCAGCAGTTTGCCTCTGTAACATTCAGTCATTACTCAAACATAATTAAGCTTAATTAAGACACGCCCATATTGAACTAATAACAACAAATATAGGCAAACAAACTGGGTTCTGCGTGTTTTTTATGCTTGCGTTACAGGAGGTTCTATTGTGAGGGGGCCATTGTACTAAGAGAAGAAGCGACAGTACTAACAGGGATGCTTATTGGTCTGGGTGCCATTGACTTCAGGTGAGCTGAAATCTGACATATCCATTATTCATTATTTTTATGTCATTTATTTGTCCTGAAACCAGTATAAAGAGTTTCAGAAACAATAGAGAAACGAGAAACTAGCATAAGCAACAATGAGAGGGCCATGAAACTCTGTGATAAATGATGTAAGTAAACCTTATACTTATGTTACTTAATCTGGTCCATAATTTGGTGATGACTTTCTGCCTACAGTTTTTGTCTAAAAGGGGAGGTCCTGGATGGAAAATGTTCGGCTGTCATTGACTACACACCATACCTAAAGTTCGCACAGAGGTAATGTGGATTGATAAATTGCTATTGATAAATGTTGACAGAACATACTAGAACTTCTACTGTATGTTTCCAAGCCTAGCTAATTTCTAAGTTTAGGCAACAACTCTTAGTGGTGAAGTTTCTATTGCAGAACTTGGCAAAACTGTTCCACTTGTGTGTTATTGTCTGAGTAGCTATGATTATCTAAGCGATGACGATGACCGCCGTAGCATCGACAGCAGCACCAGCGATGACAGTATTCCCGAGCATCCTTATATCCCGCTAGTCACGGATGAGGAGAGCTGGGCCAACAAGTGTCGCAAGATGGAGCAAAGATTCAAGATCGTCTACGCGCAGAAGGTGGGTGGCCATTTTGTGTTTTTGTTGATACTTGCAGTTGGCCTATGGGTGGTCACGCCCCCTAGCTCCCTAGTATTGGTCAAAGACAAAAATATATCTAATAATATAACTCAGTCTAGGCTCTGTGAGTATACTCTCATCATCTGAGCATAGAGTATCTGAAGACTGATATCATATAACCTCTTAATCTAAATCCGGAACCTGGTCGTTAAATTAAATCCGGAACCCGATGGTTTTCTGTCTAATCATCAACTGCACCCACTGGTTCCTAGGTCAAAGTAAGGGACTGATTAGAAGGTTGCAAGGAAAAAATAAAGTTTAACTGCCTTTGAGGTCCACATTTGAAAACGACCTAATTTACAAAGAACACACAAAAGCCTGGCCTGCCAGAGACAAAGGAGTTTACAATTTCCACTCTCTAGTTGACCCCTGAACTCACTCAAAAGACCCAAATGAACAGAATTGAGTAACTGGGCCATGTTGCAAAAGAACAAGACATTTTCAAATGATTACTGGCATTATCCTACCTTTTAGACGTTTTTTCACCAGTTCACGCTGGCTGAACGCTACCACATTGTGTGCTGTCTTCAGGGCTATTTGGAGGAACTTGTGCGTCTGCGGGAGTCCCAGCTAAAGAATGTAGAGACTGAGAACAAGAAGCTGACCTCAAGTCTGGTGGAGATGGATGAGCAGTATAAGCGGGAGAAGAGAGAGCTTGAGGCCATCGTGCTGGAACTACAGGAGCAGCTGTTAGTAAATACACACACACACACACACAGGACATACTGGACATCAAAATACATACATCTTAAGGCTAACAAGATTTATACTTGCGTCACACTATTTGATGTGGACATGGCCAAGTGGAATATATTGTTTGATTTTAAAAGTAGGCCCCACAAATCATTTTTTATTCCTGATTGTTATGGACCATTGATATATCTGCCTCCTTGTGTATTGCAGCACAAGCCTGATTCCCTGTGACTCCAACCATTTGGCCAAAAACCTGTCAATCCCACTCATCAACCAATGGCAACAGCCCTACAATAACCACGACAATGGCAAGCTGTTTCGCAGGTGTGAGCCAGTTCCCATCCTCCTTTGTTTCATTTGCATAACCTTTATGTAGCTGTACATTCTATATTCACGTAGTTCATATAGTTGTATTGAATCCATTTGTGTTTTAAATATTATTTTACATACTCTTTAACTAAAATTCATAATATGTGGTAATGAGTGTAGGTCATTTTGATTTGAGTACAATGCCATCTGGGTTTGCCTAACGTTATTACACATTATATAATTGTATGTATATTGTTATACCAGAGGACTGTTTTATACTGAACGTCTTTCTTCTTCTAGGAGGAGCTTTCCCAGCACAGAGCTGCTCTCAGTGGAAGTCAGCCTTGACTCCGACTCCCAGAATGCCGTGGGGCAACAGAACGGAGAGGCCTGGTGCACAGCAGGTGCTCCCACATACACCCTGTGTTGTCCACATGAGTAAACATTATTATTAACAGATGGACACACATGTATAGACCCACACACACACACACACACACACACACACACATATGCTCTTGTACAAATAGCTTGTTGCTCATTCAGCCTTTACCAGTTTTACACATTCGGTGTTGGAGCTATAGACTTATTGGGGTTTAGTTCATTAGTGTTGTTTACTACTACTTGTAGATCTGTCCATACCCGTTTTAAATACCGGGCTAGAGTTCTGTTTGTTTGTCTGATGACTAACCTAAAAGGTCTGTAAAGAAAATTATTTGAACTAAAACCAAGAGAAAGCTGAGAGGAAATACTATACTAAGAAGTTAAAGGCTTCATGTATATACATATGCACATACATACATAGAACGGCTTAACTTTCAGACAAAATACAATGACATTTTTTGTAGGGGTGTTCAAAGTAAATATTGGTTATGTTTTTCTTAACCACATGTATCTCTTTTCCTCAGATAAAGACTACACGCCTTCTATGATGGGTCTTTGCGGGTCTCTAAACTCCCTGCCCAGTTGCAAATCACTGGCCAGCCTCAAGTCCAGCGAGTGTCTTGTTCACATCAGCACAGACAACAGCCCTGCCCTTTCTCCTAGCTAGAGGGCGCCAAAGTGCTATTGTCAGTCACAAACACTGGGGGAAACAGCTTAACCCCAATGTAAGAAACCCAGGTCATGTTCATTAGGCCACAAATGGGGATAACCAATTGAAATTGAGGGACTGCCTACATGTTTTGAAACCATAATGTGTGCCATTTTGAACAAGACCTAGCAGACGCTGTAAGATGAGGGGCCTACCCTGTAAAACTCCGCAATTCATATTTTAAATTCCCTTCATTCCACTTGCATTCCTCAACTCCTACAAACTTTCTCATTTGAAAACATTGACATGAAATACATCGTTGACTTAATAGCCTGAATAGCATATTCTATAGCGTCAAAAAAGAAAAGCAACCGGAAAAGCTCCAGGACTGCCTGAACAACTTAATTAATTACAGCAACCTTCAACCTCTAGTCTAACCAAAACATTTGATCTTTGCAAGAGTATTGTACTGTAGACACCTATCCCACCTTATTTGTTTGTTGGTAGTGGTGTTTGTACCTAGTTTCCACACTGCCTAGTGTGTGTTCTTGCAGTGTAGGACTTTTGGAACTGTTAGGAGCTCAGAATCAACCACTTGTATGGCATGTTATACTGGTGCATTATTACAAGTCTGTTAGTAAGCTGAAAAACTGAGGTTGTATTTTGACCCTTCAGTAATGGCCAATGCAATTGAAGATTACTTGCTGAGAGTGCTTTGTATTAACAAGTATTTGTTCAGTCCTGGCTTCAGTGTGTCACTGTGTGGGAGCAGGAGATAAACAAGATTTAAGCCATTGTGTGTTTTTACTGTATGAGCATTTTTGTTACAAGTGAGGTTTTTTGTAAGCTATATTTATTATTATTCTTAAATCCCAAATACTTGTTTTTTTAATTTCAATTGTTATTTCACCTTAGCTTTTGAAAGTTCATATATGATTTAAAACTGCAATAAAACTGCCTTTTTAGTTAACCATTACATTGTTATGCGTGTTCCTGAGGTCGACTTATAGGGTATGTTGACTTGTGGCACTGCTATGTCACAACATAACGTTATGGATTCATTTTATTCTAGTTCACAACCTGCATCCCCCCTCCTTGTCCTGTGCCTTCTAGTCGGGTACATGCATTTACATATTTCAAGTTCTGCAAGAAGGATGATTTCAAACACTTTGTGTACACAATTTTGTTTTGGACTTTGAAGTACCTAATTCAATTCACAGCTCAAAATGAAACAAAACACAATGCTCATTCACCCCCTCCTATTGCAGTGAGAGCAATATGACAGTCTTTATCACTGAAGTAAGTTTAAGTGCCAGTTGAAACACTGCTCTAGGGTCAGTTTTGCTTACTTCACTATAGATAACCCTTTCATTTGAGTTGAGTAAATCTGATTTAGAGTCTGTGGTTAGGGCAGCTTGGTTGGAGTGTTATCTGTATAAACTCTTTGGTCACACCATTGGCACTCCCTCTCTTACAGGCATAGGGGCAGTTATCTCCCACAATGCACAATGTCACACACCACCCATTCCACAATCGCTCTTCTACGTCTGAACACCTTCATGTCCACCCTCAGACAGACGGATAGACAGTCAGACAACCTGACAGACAGGCAGACAGACAGTCAGACAGACGGATAGACAGATAGACAGGCAGACAGACTGACAGGCAGGCAGACAGACAGGCAGACAGACAGGGCGATGGAGTTACTGAAGTGAATGAGTACATAGATGATGGATTATAGATGTAATACGACTGCACATTGTGAATTCTAAATATTTTTCATTGAAAGTAACATTTAACAACAACAATATTGAATTGAAACATTATCAATGAGTGAGTAGTAGATTCAGTTTAAGATTCCGTTTGAAGCAGATTCAGTTTGAAGGAAACAACAAAAACAAGATCCTCAAATGATTTGGGCGGCGCCAGATAATATTTTCTGTCACGGTGATAGATTGATTGTTAATTGACCAATGGACACATGGCAATACATTTGACTAGCCAATCAGATGTAACATTGAACTCTGGACCCACCCAGTGTAATTAAATCCGCACGAGCGTGTAGGTACCAGTCTGAGTTTGCGTGAATGAAGAGAGCGAGGAGCTGTTCGGAGACGTCAACTGACAAAAATAGTTTACTGCTTTAGATTAAGATGTTATAGAAGTTATATACGTTATAGAAGTTATTTAGGGGTAACTTACACTAACAATATGTCGTTTAATAACTTTCTGGGCTTGGATTGCTTCCGTGGTGGTTAAAACGGCTGAAATAACTTAACTATCTCCACAAAGGAACTCTCCTGACTGGCTGACTGATGACTTGCTGGCTGATTACTGGTTGACTGGCTGGTTGATTAGTGGCTGGCTGACTGGCTGACTGATTACTGGCTGGCTGACTGAATGACTGACTGACTGACTTGCTGGCTGATTACTGGTTGACTGGCTGGTTGATTAGTGGCTGACTGGCTGGCTGATTACTGGCTGGCTGACTGAATGACTGACTGGCTGACTGACTGATAGCAAATACAATTGGATAATAATATAAATAATATGTATCACCAGTTTAGTCGTGTTGATGACTGAATATATTTAGTGATTCAATGAAACAAGTATTAAAGTAGCAAAGAAGTGAGAAGGAAGAGGCAGCCACTGCTGCAGCTATATAGTGAACCCTCACACTCAAAGTGAATAGATATTAGGGATCCTTAACAGTTTAAATAACTAGCCAAGCAGACGGGTTCTGTAACCCTCATCTGGGAGGATGTCCTGCCGTAATGGAGCCGGTCAGACCCGGGGAGCCACTTCTGGTCCACAGCCTCTGAGAGCCACGGTTCCCTTTCAGCTGCACAAACCGCAAACCAGCGTGAGAAATGACAAGTCAGGTATGGTACCGATACTTAAGATTAACTTATTACATGTAAATGACAAGTCAAGTATGGTACCGATACTTAAGATTAACTTATTACATGTAAATGACAAGTCAGGTATGGTACCGATACTTAAGATTAACTTATTACATGTAAATGACAAGTCAGGTATGGTACCGATACTTAAGATTAACTTATTACATGTAAATGACAAGTCAAGTATGGTACCGATACTTAAGATTAACTTATTACATGTAAATGACAAGTCAGGTATGGTACCGATACTTAAGATTAACTTATTACATGTAAATGACAAGTCAGGTATGGTACCGATACTTAAGATTAACTTATTACATGTAAATGACAAGTCAGGTATGGTACCGATACTTAAGATTAACTTATTACATGTAAATGACAAGTCAGGTATGGTACCGATACTTAAGATTAACTTATTACATGTAAATGACAAGTCAGGTATGGTACCGATACTTAAGATTAAGAGTAACTTAATACATGTAAATGGAAAACCTCGATAAGCCCTAACAAAAGGTTATGTGGATGGTTGTAAAAATGTCTTGCAATGCCAGTTGTTTATATGTATTATGGTAACTGCTTGAAAATACTCCAACATAAAAATTGTAAAATGCCTTTAGAATTGATTGTTGCCTGACCGTTTTTTTTCGAGAAAGGAAATGGATGAAACAAGAGTTAATGATCTTGTCCTGCTTATCCCTAGTATCCTTAGTAATATATGCATGCAGTGATGCATATTAAGATTTATTAATATGTTATCAGAGAAGACCAATGTGGGACAGGTGACCGCTGGGATGCGACGAACAATGTCACTAGATGCCATTGTGGGTCCCTACCTGCAGGGCCACTGGCCCAAAGAGCCAGAAGTCCAGACCAGCCTCTGCAGGAAGGACCAATGCACCCAGGTGATTAACCTAACATCAATATGTCCTCCAGTTTAAGTTTTAGGCTGAGGAAAGACACAGAAAGGCAGTTAGATCTCCTAATAGTTTAGATTTGTTTTCAATGTTTCCTTATATGTATGCAGAGGAAACACAATCCCCTGGAGAGACTACGCCAATACAATGTTCTCACGTTCTAGTGTTAGTACATGCCAGCATAAGTGATCAATACTTATCTGTAAAAAAAACATCGGTCTGGCCTTTGGTGTGGTTGAGTTACGGTTGGGGGAGGGTTATTGACGATGAACACCGAGTGACAAAGCTAGTGGTGAGAAACTCAAAGAGAAACAAGAGTCTGGGGTGGTTCTGCTCTGTTATGGAGTGAGAACCACAGCCGCTGATACAGGCTCGGAGTCAGCTGACACAGCCTTGTTCCGTCACACATGTAGTTGCACCCATCCTCTGTGCTTGTTGTCTGCAGGGACTCCTGCCACCAGCCCACATCCTCTCCCTGTTACTCTAGCTAACGGGGCTATGAGTCAGAATCACCTTTAATTTAGTGTACACGCTAACATTTGAGTCTGTGTGAAGATTAAAGATGATGTGTATATGTTACCTAGAGTTATACAGTGAGCGGTGGGGCTTAGCGATAAAGCAATATCAATGTTATTCATGATAAAACAAATCTGATATTGATGATTCACTTGAGTTAATGGTTTGATTTGAGACATTTGCCAGAGATTGCATTTGACTGATTTTGTTATGCAATACTGAATTATTAACGTAATGTTTTTACAACTGTCTTCTCACTCATCAGGTATGCATATATATTGATGTCACAGATGGGAAACTACCTGGTAAAATAAAGGTTAAATGAAAAAAAAAAATGTACTCAAGTTGCCAAATATAGTTTGCATTGTACCATCGTATGGCGTGATCAAATTAGAGTCGGAATGACACTTTTTACTAACAAGGCAGAAAGTTAACCCACCTCTGCTGATGAACTGCCAATCCTACACTCAAATATGTGCACATGATAGCGTGAATCATTTGATTTAGAGAACCACAGTTGAAACACCCAGCTGGTCTAATTCCCTCTAAATATTGTTATAGTGTTGTCGTTTTTTTAAACTAATGTTGGTTTTATTAAACACATTTTGTGATATTGATTTATCTGTCATGCAATGATTTGCCTTGTTACCATTCAGAATCAACTTAAAAAATGCCTTTGGCTCTTCTGGTGAGGCTCTATAGTTGCTGTTTACGATGCATAAGACAAATACAATGGTTTTCCTCTCCAGACTCCTGACTCGTGGGCAGACAAGACTCAGAGCAAGAGAGGCAGTGGAGGTCACAAACGCTCAGCATCATGGGGAAATGATGAACACCTACAGGAGGCATGTATAGCACTGACGCCTACAGGAGGCGTGTATAGCACTGACGGCTACAGGAGGCGTGTATAGCACTGACGGCTACAGGAGGCGTGTATAGCACTGACGCCTAAAGGAGGCGTGTATAGCACTGACGCCTACAGGAGGCGTGTATAGCACTGACGCCTACAGGAGGCGTGTATAGCACTGACGCCTACAGGAGGCGTGTATAGCACTGACGCCTACAGGAGGCGTGTATAGCACTGACGCCTACAGGAGGCGTGTATAGCACTGACGCCTACTGACATCACATTAAACAGCAAGTGTTTGTCCATGTAATAATGATTCGGTGTCTGTCGTCCACACAGCTTTTTATTTGCAAAATATATGTTAAATGTGTTTATTTTACACTTTTATTTTTCCCCTCATAGATTGCCAAACTGAAAAGTCAGCTACAGCAGCAGTGTCCAAAATCTGGGCTCTCAGAGGGCCATGAAAAGCTCCGCAACCAGAACTACCTCTTGGAGAGCTACTCTCCTGTTATCTCACAGGTATTACACACATTCCATCATAGGTGGTCCATTACTGGTTCCACTTTTGGCTCGCTAGTGGAAGTGACAGCTTGTCACTGCAGATGTGAAACACAGACAACTATTTTGTAGTCAACAATGAATTAGTTGTGGAATTAGCAATGGCAGATTGGATGCAGAAACAGTCCGGTATCATCAGCTGCTCAGCCTGCAACACAACCTGTTACATGTCCCTAGGGCCGGTAGGTCCCAGTGTGGTCCGTAGGCACGAGTCCTCCATAATGAAAGCGGAAACAAGACACAAGGAAAGGTTAGACACCCTAGTTCTCTACGTCCTCGGCACAATAGCATAGCGGCATAAATCCTGAAACTGAGACTGGAGTCCAGTGACAGTCCAGTGACAATATAGTGGACATCCAGGTAGGCCAAGCAGCCAGCAGGCTGTCGCACAATGACAGTGGACAATCTATAGTTGAAAGGCAGGTGGAGGAGTAAAGCAGAGAAACTCTGGCCATTGAGGAAAATGTCATTTAGTCAAACTATAACAAAGCTGCACACCCTGTAAAAGCAGAATTGAAACAACTTTTCACTTCATAAAAACACGGGAAAGGATTGTTTTGTAAGATGTTACGCAGCTGTATTTCTTTAATTCTTGTGTTATGAACACGCTGCTGTCCTAACTACAGCCTGTGGCATGAAGGAGCGTCTCTGCCACAATACACAACTGGTGGCTAATTGATCGGTCAAATTAAGTAACGCCCTGCTTTTATGTGTAATCAAGATCCAACAAAAAGGTGTGTTGGATCTTTGTCTCTTAAAGCCACACCACTTTAACTATGTGGTGGACCACACACACACACACACAATTAATGGCAAAGCAACATATCACAGGAAGTGAATCAAATCGCCAACAAGTGAGGCAACAGGAACATGACTAACTCACTTTGCACTTCTGCTTTTTCGCACAGATAGTCTGATTTGGGTTGGCATTTTATTGTAGCACAGTGATTCCGGTGCTAGTCTGAAACTCACTTTAAAGTTCTTTCAAATGTAAGGGATTCTAAGACTTTATTAATGGTTATGTCCAGCTGGACCTCTTCTATAGACTAACCCATTTATGCTGCGTGGCCATAATGAACAATGAGACGGGTTTGGGCTCTTTTCGAAACCAATCTCAAAATATCTGATGTGAAGACTTGATATAAGCACACTGAAAGTAAAATGCAAAATAGGGCAAACATTGGTTTGATTATTCATTATACAGAGTCTTCACAGTAAATGTGTGGTTGATTAGTCATTATACATACTGTATGTATGTTTTATTTCACACAGACAAAAAGGCATTCAGCTCTGTGAATTTCAGTCAACTAGCAGATGGTGTTTTACTGAAAGTGTATGAAGTCCGTTTAGCCGATGCCACTGCCCGTTAAGCCGATGCCACTGTCTCTTTCAGAACCATCTCGTGCCCAGTCCACTCACCCCGCTGTACAAGCTGACCCCATCTCTGCACCAAAGTGTGGAGGGCCTCAATCAGGAGCTGGAGGGCATGTTTGTATGCCAGCTGCCCCACCACCAGTGCACAGTGAGACATTTAAATGTTTTTATATTGTGCTCATTTACAGTGGAGTCATACAATGAACATACAGATGACCGTACCTGTTTCCTGGGTTTTCACTGAGAACCACTGAAACTGGCCACGCTGACGCTAAACAGGCTGTGCAGATTATACTGATTCTGTGTTATGATGTGCTGTTCAACTCTTGGTTGCAACGACACATTTACAACCGTGTGACTCTATTGTAAGTGATAACAATTATATCTGTGTTTGTTTCTAGGTTCTGGAGGTTCCAGATGGTCACAGGGCTCCAGTTCCACCACAGATCTGCAGCAGTGGTTCCCAGAGCGACTTCTCCACTCTGCCTGTTTTCTCAACACCATCACCCTCTTCTTCTCTTTCCCCGTCCCCTGCTTCTAGAGATGTCCTACCCGTGAACCTTGACCCAGGTTAGTCTCCACTGTGTTGATCTATTATATGGTGTTTGGGAAGTCTTTTAGTATTTGCACTGCAACAAAGTAAGATAAAATAATGTTTTTTTAACTACTTTTTATGTGCTTTAATTTGTATTGATCAGTTTTCACATATCTGTCTTTAGCTTACATTGTAAAACCCTGTGTTGATGAGTGGCTAAAATAGCAACCTCATATTGTATTATTTATCAGTAAGGCATTTGGTGGGTATATTATATTTCCACAATACTTTTGGTTTGATCTGTTTAGCACTTGCACATATGTTCTCTGCTGGTGTTGCCCTCTGCACATTTGCAATTTGCTACATTGTTGAACGGAATACCTCCCCAAGTGTCCTCTAGAGGGCGCTTAAGTCAGCAGAACGTATCATCATCTGCCATGTTCCATTCATGATGATATAAGATGGAACAGCATAAGACTATAACCATCCAGACTGTGATCTGGTAGACTATTACTGGAGCATCAGGGTTCACCAGACACACAGAAAACTCATCTGGTAGTTCTCATCAATGATTATTCTTATCTTCTGATCTCTTTCACTGTACATTTAATGCACATTAGTTTTATGTGCTTATTACAATTTATATCTACAACATTTTGACATTTTACAAAAAACTTGACTATTTATATGGTGTGCTTATACAAAACGTGGTTGGAGGGAACTCAAAATACCTTAAAATGCTTCAGCCTATTTAGTAATGTAACCAACGTGTTTGTTTGTCACCACGTCAGGTGTGACTGAAGGTGTAGATGGATCCTGTCTCCCGTCACCATTAACCTCCCAGGGGGGGTGGGAGACATCCTCCCCCCGACCCAACAAGAGCTACTGTTTTCAGAGAGAGCCTCCAGAGGGCTGTGAGAAGGTTCGAGTGTGTGTGAGGAGACTAGGTAGGTAAACCCAATGTGATGGACTAGGTAGGTAAACCCAATGTGATGGACTAGGTAGCTAAACCCAATGTGATGGACTAGGTAGCTAAACCCAATGTGATGGACTAGGTAGGTAAACCCAATGTGATGGACTAGGTAGGTAAACCCAATGTGATGGACTAGGTAGGTAAACCCAATGTGATGGACTAGGTAGCTAAACCCAATGTGATGGACTAGGTAGCTAAACCCAATGTGATGGACTAGGTAGGTAAACCCAATGTGATGGACTAGGTAGGTAAACCCAATGTGATGGACTAGGTAGGTAAACCCAATGTGATGGACTAGGTAGGTATACCCAATGTGATGGACTAGGTAGGTATACCCAATGTGATGGACTAGGTAGGTAAACCCAATGTGATGGACTAGGTAGGTAAACCCAATGTGATGGACTAGGTAGGTAAACCCAATGTGATGGACTAGGTAGGTAAACCCAATGTGATGGACTAGGTAGGTAAACCCAATGTGATGGACTAGGTAGGTAAACCCAATGTGATGGACTAGGTTGGTAAACCCAATGTGATGGACTAGGTAGGTAAATACACACACATATACATATATGCAGACAGTTGGGTGCATTTATTCCAAAACACTTACTGGAACTCATGGTTTAGTACATAGTCTGTCTGCACTCTGGCTTTTACCGTTATTCGAGACTGCTTATAGAGTATAAAATCAGGTTGAGAACATTTCCACAGCTCATAACAGCCTTTCTGTCTTGCAGCATTCCGTGTCTATCCAAGTCTTCCCTTCTCTCGTCCTGCCCTGACCCAAACAAGGTGAACTTCACTCCACACGGAGGCTCTGCTTTCTGCCCGGTCAGCCTGCTCAAGCCTCTGCTTCCAACCATGGACCTGCTGTTCCGTAGCCTTGCTGTGTCCCCAGCCACTGGCTGCCCAGGCCCAGCCGCCTACCAGCCCCCCTCGCCTGGTTTTCTTGGGCCTAAACCTGATTCCTCCACCACTGCCATGTAAAAAGGGGGCTCCAGAAACAAGAGATTGTCAAAGAAGTGGTATTCTTTTAAATAAGGCATTTGTGTGTATCATGAGGATGTGTTGGTTAACCTGCCCCACCAGCCTCATTGGTTGTTACGAGACAAATCAGAATAAGTTTCCAACCATGGTACAGTTATTTAATTTGCTAAATGGTTACTGTTGACCAAAGCAGAAGGGAATGTTTTTGACAGTGTAGCATTCATATTTTTCTTGACTACTTCCTGGTTTTCCACCTCAAAGAAGTCTGCGCCATTTCAGTTTTGGTTTTTCTTTTCAACATGATGCTGTCCATGCTCTGATTGACTCTGTGCTCTGATTGACTCTGTGCTCTGATTGACTCTGTGCTCTGATTGACTCTGTGCTCTGATTGACTCTGTGCTCTGATTGACTCTGTGCTCTGATTGACTCTGTGCTCTGATTGACTCACTACATATTTGCTTTGAAGAACCACAATAGCAGCTGCATTTTGGCCTTAAACAAACCAACCATGGTTTCTGCTGTTCTGAGAAAGGTCTAGAATTTATTTTGGATCAATCTTCTTGGAGGCAAGCCTACTTTTATAGAAAGGCACATTTTACTTTGGGTTCTGATGGGTTTGAATGGCAACATAATTTAGCTTCCTATGTTGGTATGGTATGTATTGCAGTGTCATTAGATTGTCATTTGCTGATCTTACAGTGGAGCTTAATCGGCACTGTTTTAAGATGCTTAAAAGTCTACGTATTTTTTTCAGCAATTGGCTCTATGGAGATATTCCAAGGCTATCTGACCAAATTACTAATAATCTTTTATTCTCAGGAAGTGGAATTACTGTGATTCCAATGTTTGTCTTGTCTCCAAATAGAAAATGGCTGCTGTCAAAAAATAATTAAGTTACAATAAAGCGTGGAAAACAACATTTTCATAAATCGGGTGGCTTTTAGTATTTAAAGATTTTTATAAAGACTTCAAGAATTCTTTTACCTTAAAGTAACATCCAATACTTCAGACGATCTCTTGTAGACCCTCTTAACCATTTTAGTTTTCATACTAAACTTGACAAATCAGTCACATTTGAGCTAAATGGAAACATTGTTTCACAAATTCATTTTCATTCTGGCATGCTTGAAATTGTTTTGCTCAAAGTCTGTACCCTTTAGCTCTGCATTTCCTTATGATTTATTATTGTATTTAATTGCATTAGGTTGCTATGTTTACTGCCTTTTTGTTATTGAAAAAAAGGCAATTTGTACAAATGTTAATCAGAGAGTAACTATGGTAGATTTGTGTGTAGTTTTGTGAGATTTCACAACGCTGACTACCTAACCAAGCATAGTGCTATAGTATCTCGTTGGTAGCCATTGGTTAACTGACTACCTAACCAAGCGTAGTGCTATAGTATCTCGTTGGTAGCCATTGGTTAACTGACTACCTAACCAAGCGTAGTGCTATAGTATCTCGTTGGTAGCCATTGGTTAACTGACTACCTAACCAAGCGTAGTGCTATAGTATCTCGTTGGTAGCCATTGGTTAACTGACTACCTAACCAAGCGTAGTGCTATAGTATCTCGTTGGTAGCTATTGGTTAACTGACTACCTAACCAAGCGTAGTGCTATAGTATCTCGTTGGTAGCTATTGGTTAACTGACTACCTAACCAAGCGTAGTGCTATAGTATCTCGTTGGTAGCCATTGGTTAACTGACTACCTAACCAAGCGTAGTGCTATAGTATCTCGTTGGTAGCTATTGGTTAACTGACTACCTAACCAAGCGTAGTGCTATAGTATCTCGTTGGTAGCTATTTGTTAATAATATACTTGGATGTTTTCTGCAACTAAGCATACAAGTTTGAATATTTGTATTTCATGTTTGCACAAGGTTGATCGCTATGATTCTATTTTTCTATGTTTTTGTTTAATGTAACAGTATTTTTGGTAAATGAATGTATTTTGTTACTTGGTTATCTCCAATATAAGCTAAAGAAGAACAAAAATGTATGTTTAGATTGACTTGGTTCCCTTACTCTCTCTGTATGTGTTAATGTTAGAGGGCGGACAAGCAAATTATATTTGGTGGGATTCTAATGCAATTCTAGGAGTAGGCTTTTAGCGGTAGCAGTATTTTGTTTTTGTTTAGACAGTTGCCATTGAAAGTGTACACTTCCGCACAGTCACATTTTATCTGCCTTAACGTTCAATTAAGATTTATTGGGTCTAAACAACCTATTGTAATGACAAAAGGATGCTCTTTTGTCACCAAGAGTAAGTTCCAACTTGGCAGAATTACCAATATCATAAGCTATGTATGTTTGGCTTGGAATTATTGATTCGCTGCAGTATTCAAAACCGATCTGATTTATGTCTGGACTATTTGGGAAACACTGGTTTGTTTTAAGCATTGTTAGGTTTTTCAGCGGACTACGATAGGTTTTCCTTAAATATTTTATCAGTGCTTTAATGGGACCAAACGTACCCATAACTTGACGCAAACAGCATGAATTCAATGATTTGCTCTACACTGTAAATAGGTTGTGTATATATACATAATCAAATGACTGCAGTGTGTGTGTCAAAAAAGAAGTATGATTGGAGCAGCGTTTAGGAAAATCAAATGTTAAGGATGAAAGAACCTGTAGGGGCATCAAAATGTAAAGACTGTGTGTAAACTTTCAAAATGCACTGTATCAACACATTGATTTGTGAAATGTTGTTTTTATTCTCTGTTTTGGGGAATTACCTTGGTATCGCTCTTTGCATTTTGTTTCTAGATTAATGCATTAATTTTGTTTCCCTTATCTTGTTTATACAGCTCGAATTTGTCGAACAAGGCCAATGCTATTATGAACATAAGTGGAAATTTACAGTAGATGTCAGCTCAGGATCACTTACGTAGTTCTTGTTGTCTGCAAAAATATATATATTGGTAAGAAAAAAAACACTTGTCTTATGGAATTTTCACATTTGTATGTTATGGTTTGTATATTCTATATATGTGTCTGTGGCTCAAAATGTCACCATCCCGCTTGGTCTTGTCTAACAGGCTATTTTGGTCTTGATCAGGAATGTATTTGGGGCCCAAACTGTTCAGTGATTTTATAGTCTAAAAGTACTCAAATCTATAGTGTGACTGACAGGAAGCCAGTGCAGAGATTTTAGCATTTGCAGCAGCATTCTGAATGAGCTGCAGCTGTTTTACAGTCATTTGATCAGAGCTGGGGGGCAATTGGCTTTTATATGACGTAATCGTTATCTGCTGCGCGATTGGTTGACGGTAAGGTGGGGTGTGGCTGTTCTACTGTCTAGGAGACACGGTTTGCTTCCTGGAGCGCATTTGGTTTTCATTATTAAAGCCGATTTTGTCGCAAAAGGATCCTACTACCGCAATAATGGTGGTTGCTTTCATGACCAAGACGCTGAAGAACCATCCAGCAGTAAGTGTCCAGCTCTTATATTGGATGTTCTCTTACAATCTAGGATGACATTGATGCGGGTCTTTCGGTTTCGGTGATGAGCCGCTCCTCTATTATAACCGCACCTATACACGCCTTTACAGACTGGGCTGTTGGCACAAATTAGTAAAAGAGGTGTATGTGGGGAAGACATTTCTCTTAAACATATTCAGAGAAATGGATCCTAGGGTTTTGCCTTATTAGAATAAACAGAAATTCCGTATCGGCTAAAATCCGGGGTTGACCTATAATATTCTATTTTTAAAATAACAGCGTATCTACATGTTTCCGGTTAGAATAAATTGCCATAAGTGTACGACCTGCCATAAGGGAACATTCCTACGACCTGCCATAGGGAATGCTCCATTGGCACGTATAAGCGCATGTCTGTCCTTTGAAGTGACGACAAGGGTATTATTATCGTCCTCAATGTTTAGTAGGTGTACCATTATTTGAGCATTTTCTCTATTGTCATGTGTGATTGTTTGACAGTTAACGAGGTGTGTCTTGATTAAAACCCCGTCCGACACTGTGGTTTAGTTTACTGGAACGTGTCCACACCCTAACTGTTACTTTAGAGCCGGTGTTTGTACGGATCATCTGCTGCTACAATAGTGTCATGTACAGGACGTTGATTAATAAAGACGAAGAACTGGATTATTTTGGTAGATGTTGTCGATGGCTGTGATTGTGGATCCATGACAATTTGAAACGAGGTAGATTCGATAGATGTGTCATCTGTGGCCCATGTCATCAACCACTTGTTTTAAACGTGTGTGTGTGTGTGTGCGCGCGTGCGATACTGGATATAATGCAAACGCTATGCTAGTTGGATTGTGTTTGACACAGACTCCCCAGGGAAGGGACTTAGTAGAGTCGCTATCATAATTCAGTGAGGCATTTAATTAAATAAACATGGACCTATAAAGGGTTAGGGTATATATTACATGTGCAAAATCATTAATATTTTGTTCCTTTCTTTTATTTAATAGCTAATCCCACTATTGGTTTTCATCAGTGGAGGAACACTCATGTCTGGGACATATCTTGCTCGCCTTGCCCTACGCAATCCTGATGTCTCGTAAGTATTTTCTGTATCTAAGCAAATTAACTATATATTTTTTGTCTGCTAACCTGCCAATGCCTTCAGATTTAAAGAGATTTCGAGACTGCTTTTAATATACTGCTTGTTATAGATGTAGCATGTTTTAGATGTAGTCTTTTCTTATTTTGCAGATGGGACCGGAAGAATAATCCTGAGCCCTGGAACAATATTGCTCCTAATCAGCAATACAAAGTAAGGACCAAACATTATTTACAGATCAACATGGATACATTTTAAGATTGATAATATCCACCTAATCCTATTAATTCATTTTGATTAAGAAAAGTCAGTTTTTACATCAGTAGCTGTTGCAAAGTTAACATTACCATCTCCTTTACCATGTTTTGTAGAATTTGATGCCCAGGTCATTCTTGCATTAAGTCCATATGCACTTGTTTATGTATTTTGCAGCTCTTCGCAGTCAACATGGACTACTCCAAGCTGAAAAAGGACAGGCCTGACTTCTAGTCACTATTTGCAAACACCCAAACACCTTATTTCGGTTTAAAGGGACACACACTTTCACCAGGTGCCTTTTTAATGGGGAAACACGCACTTCACTTTAAGTCATTCTGTAGACTCATTTCCAGTTCAGGGAGGAAAATAATCTAAGCCATGAAAGGACTTAAGAATGTAATCATGGGATTGACATCATCATCTATGGGTGTTTATTATTATAAACATGGAACCGCTCCTGTAGGTGATTGATTTCGGTTAATGTATTGTAAATTATGACAAATAAATTATTATCCATTCGTGTATTTTCTCTTAGTTTTTTGTTCATCTTTTTATAAAGCTCTTGGACGACGGGGTGTTTTATTGCAGCAACTCCCAGCTGTGTCAGAATTTGAGACATTCCCTGAAGCACACATTATGATGTTCTCTTGCCTTAGTAACACACATGAAGAAATTCACAACCACCTGAGCTGCACCAATCTGATTGTGTTACTTGGTCAGGTGGGTTTGAGATAAATGGAATCTGTAGGACCTGGAGAGAGGTATAGATGTAGGTTGTCAGTGTGAAAGTGATACATGCATAGTTATTCTTCCCCCATGAGGGACATTTTATTTCTTCGAATTGTATAATTCAATGTAAAGGAATAAAATGAGGTGCTGCTTGTACTGTACACCAAAACATGGATGCAGGGCTGCCCTCTAGTGGTTGGATCGACCACCACCGGGATCCATTAAATCAGAATCAAAACTGTTGAGTTAAATAAAAAAGCTACCTGCCATTAAGGACACAACTTAGTTGGTACATGACGGATTAACAGATTTAACACGACACCACTTGGATGGAATTTTGGCTTGTTCGGTTAATTTAGGGAATGTTCCATGTATTCTTTATTTTACATAGTTGTCAATAAAATACATTGTTAGGATGCAGTAAAAATCCAGTACTGTTTAATCGTTTTACATGTTTTGATAAAAAATGAACGCATGGAATAATGTTTCAGAGATCGTTGGGATCACGGGTGAGTGATAGATGCATGACGTAATATGAACTAAATCTATACTTGAACAACGACACATTGAGTTACCGTTATGTTGATACGTATTTGATTTTTTGAAGTCGAGACAGAAATAATAAAACCGTTTCAATACTTACGGAGACTGATGTTTAGGAAGACTCAGTCCAGTCAGACATGGCAGTGGGTACACCAAAGAGAGCTCACCTTGAACAAGTTGTCGGTGTACATCTGGGTTATTTGAATTACACTCCAGACCGGAGGTGGCGCTGTGTGAATTACACTCCATACCGGGGGTGGCGCTGTTCAGTCAAATGATTTGGCTGAAACCCAATGATGGAATCTCGTCGATGTAGCTTCCTAGCTAGGTAGCAGCAGTTAGCTAACAACAGGAGACGTCCGGGAAAATAAACATACAGCCAGCTAAGAAGGTGAGTTTGCCGAATATGTAACAGGATATATGTGGCCAAGAAAAAATGTTAAACTAATTACGAAGGTAATTATTTATCGTGATGAATTGATTGACAGTGATGTATTTTACATACCTTAGACATTTGTTGCAGCCATAACGTTGGCGTCTAGCATAGCTAACTAGCATAGCTAACTAGCGTCACTGGCCAGCAGAAAGCGGTTTAAACAGGTGAGCTACAGTTGTTCGGTACCGAGTGGGATCTAGTCATATCTGTGGTACCGCGGCCAGTTTAGTAATGTAACTACTGCTATCGTTACTCAAACTGCAGTAGTTTAACCAAATATACTAAATGATGCTTACACTAGCTTAACTTTATTTACAGGGTTTATTTAATTGAGCTATAATAAGATAACATGCTGTTTGAGTTGTAACTTGTTTCAGTTGTTACTATTAGTTCCGCCATCTCAGCTGTTATTCATGTTGTCGTGCAGAGATAACTCTCATCCATCAGTAGCTAGATAACAACCATCTGACTATATGATATATCATTAAACCCTTTGGTTGTGTACAGTGGTGTCGTGAGGACTGTGGTTTATAGAGACGTTAGGTAGGGCAAGAGGTAGTTACACTAGGAAATGGATAAGTACAGATATAATAATACGTTGGTGCGGTCTAGTACTTTCACTATAAATGTAAGAGTAATACACACTGTCTGTCTTGGTGGAGAATACCATCAATCTCGTATCATCACCTGCCATTCACTTTTTCCTCTAGATATAGTTATGCAATGCCATTTTATATATATGTATGTTTAAATTAGTAGGCTGAATGTGGTGATTGAACAAATAGCCTAATGCTGAGAACTGCCTAGATATATTTACCTTCACTATTGTACTTTACTTGCCAGCTGGACAGCTGCATCATCCTGTATCTATTGTGCAGGTAATGTTACTGTATTTCAGGTCATCATGACATTAGCTGCAGGCCTGCAGCAATCATTAGCTGATTCAATAGATTTGTCATTATTCCAAAATACCATCTTAATGAGATTTAGAAGTGATTAACATCTGTATATTCCCTGTCTGCATCATCTTTCACTTTCTCTTCACGTTCTAGACCAAACTTTCGTTGTTTAATTTTCCTTGTTTTTCGTCCTCACAATTTGTAAAATATGGGTAGCCAGGCTTATCTTATGCGCAAAGCATTTAATGTTTGGCTCCAATCCTGCATCTTCTATAAAATGTCACCCTCACTCTTATGGCACGAGATCTCGCCACACCCCTAATGACAACTCATGCTGGTTTTTATTCTGCTACACTATTGATTCCTTCGTGCTTTTTTTAAATGCTGGTGAATGCTGTACTTCTGGCAATATCCAGTAAATTCTATTGACTGCCAACATGCTATTTTGAAGGTCCCTTGTTTTGACAGGGCACACATTTATACCACCGATGGTGTGTTAACACATCCTTGCTTCTGGGGGAATTTTGGACTTCTGAACAAACAGATTCTCCTACTCTGCGCCACAACCTGCTGCCACCCTGGCGATGTCAAGAGTCCCGAGTCCCCCTCCCCCTGCGGAAATGTCCAGCGGTCCTGTGGCGGAGAGCTGGTGCTATACTCAGGTGAATAAAAGAGCTGGTGCTATACTCAGGTGAATAAAAGAGCTGGTGCTATACTCAGGTGAATAAAAGAGCTGGTGCTATACTCAGGTGAATAAAAGAGCTGGTGCTATACTCAGGTGAATAGAAGATCTGGTGCTATACTCAGGTGAATAAAAGATCTGGTGCTATACTCAGGTGAATAAAAGAGCTGGTGCTAT
Source organism: Dallia pectoralis (assembly GCA_029465975.1). Classification (NCBI taxonomy): domain Eukaryota; kingdom Metazoa; phylum Chordata; class Actinopteri; order Esociformes; family Umbridae; genus Dallia; species Dallia pectoralis. The sequence continues at coordinate 509,776 of CM055764.1, read as the reverse complement.
ACTCAGGTGAATAAAAGATCTGGTGCTATACTCGGGTGAATAAAATATCTGGTGCTATACTCAGGTGAATAAAAGATCTGGTGCCATACTCAGGTGAATAAAAGATCTGGTGCTATACTCAGGTGAATAAAAGATCTGGTGCTATACTCAGGTGAATAGAAGAGCTGGTGCTATACTCAGGTGAATAAAAGAGCTGGTGCTATACTCGGGTGAATAGAAGATCTGGTGCTATACTCAGGTGAATAAAAGATCTGGTGCTATACTCAGGTGAATAAAAGATCTGGTGCTATACTCAGGTGAATAAAAGATCTGGTGCTATACTCAGGTGAATAAAAGATCTGATGCTATACTCAGGTGAATAAAAGATCTGGTGCTATACTCAGGTGAATAAAAGATCTGGTGCTATACTCAGGTGAATAAAAGATCTGGTGCTATACTCAGGTGAATAGAAGATCTGGTGCTATACTCAGGTGAATAAAAGATCTGGTGCTATACTCAGGTGAATAAAAGATCTGGTGCTATACTCAGGTGAATAAAAGATCTGGTGCTATACTCAGGTGAATAAAAGATCTGGTGCTATACTCAGGTGAATAAAAGATCTGGTGGGATTGGTGAGAGCCAAATGCTGAAAACAGCCAAGAGAGCCTTCTTGTTAAGAGTTTTTTTCTCAATTATACTAAATGCTCATCAACACTTGTAAAGCATTTTTGAATGTCTAATCTTCTTTTATTCCACCTCTGACTCTATTCCTTTCAACAGATTAAAGTGGTTAAGTTCTCCTACATGTGGACCATTAACAATTTCAGTTTCTGCCGTGAGGAGATGGGCGAGGTCATTAAGAGCTCCACCTTTTCTTCAGGAGCCAATGACAAGCTCAAATGGTGTGTGGGTGGTTCATGTTTTTGATGTTTCAGAATATTACTTGATAAAAATAATGTATGCAAATTGCTGGTGATTAAAAAAATAAACTTGATCTGTCTCTTGTTAAAAATGATCCCATTTTTTTGTTTAACTTTTTGTGTTGATTTTTCACTTCTAATCATTATGCTGACAGGTGTTTGCGAGTAAACCCTAAAGGGCTAGATGAGGAGAGCAAAGACTACCTATCCCTCTATCTGCTTCTGGTTAGCTGTCCAAAGGCTGAGGTGCGTGCCAAATTCAAGTTCTCCATCCTCAACGCCAAAGGAGAAGAGACCAAAGCCATGGGTGAGTGATGTTAGCAGTAGTGTTTTGGCTTGAGCGACGTTCGCAGTAGTGTTTTGGCTTGAGCGACGTTAGCAGTAGTGTTTTGGCTTGAGCGACGTTAGCAGTAGTGTTTTGGCTTGAGCGACGTAAGCAGTAGTGTTTTGGCTTGAGCGACGTTAGCAGTAGTGTTTTGGCTTGAGCGACGTTAGCAGTAGTGTTTTGGCTTGAGCAACATTAGCAGTAGTGTTTTGGCTTGAGCGACGTTAGCAGTAGTGTTTTGGCTTGAGCGACGTTAGCAGTAGTGTTTTGGCTTGAGCGACGTTAGCAGTAGTGTTTTTGGCTTGAGCGACGTTAGCAGTAGTGTTTTTGGCTTGAGCGACGTTAGCAGTAGTGTTTTTGGCTTGAGCGACGTTAGCAGTAGTGTTTTGGCTTGAGCGACGTTAGCAGTAGTGTTTTGGCTTGAGCGACGTTAGCAGTAGTGTTTTGGCTTGAGCGACGTTAGCAGTAGTGTTTTTGGCTTGAGCGACGTTTGTATATTATTAGCAGGGAGTGGATTCAAGTAAAACAAAAGGGTGAGTTGATTATTTGAGCCAGCTGTGTAGTACTAGGGCAAGAAAACCATGCTTTCCAAGGCCGACATTGTGAAACCATGCTCTTGTCAATTTCTAAACAAGTTGAATCTCTCTTCTTGGCTTTGCAGAAAGCCAGAGAGCATATCGGTTTGTTCAGGGGAAGGACTGGGGCTTCAAGAAGTTCATTCGCAGAGACTTTCTGTTAGACGAGGCCAACGGTCTTCTGCCAGACGACAAGCTTACCTTATTCTGTGAGGTTAGTCCCCTTTCCACTAAATAAGCACCTCTAAATTTCCAGTTCCATTGAACAAGACAATGACGTGTCATGATTTGTGTTTCTAGTGGTCAATTACTCCAAATAAGAGCACCTTAGATCTTTGTTGGAGTAAATGAGCATCCCTCAGGTTGGTTTAGTTTGCTTTCAGACTCTTTCTGTGTTTCTAGGTAAGTGTGGTGCAGGACTCCGTAAATATCTCGGGTCAGAACACCATGAATATGGTGAAAGTGCCGGACTGCAGACTGGCTGACGAGCTGGGTGGGTTGTGGGAAAACTCCCGCTTCACAGACTGCTCACTGTGTGTGGCTGGGCAGGAGTTCCAGGCCCACAAAGCCATCCTGGCAGGTATGGACACATGCAGAAAGACACCACACACACTAAATCACCTAATATTTATTAGGGCCTGTTGGCATAATAATATGAGTAACTGTTGAATTCTTTTCCTCAGCCCGCTCTCCTGTGTTTAGTGCCATGTTTGAGCATGAGATGGAAGAAAGCAAAAAGGTGAGTCTGAGACAGATTTAAATTATCTTCCCTTAGATGTTATTCCCTTAGATGTTATTCCCTTAGATGTTATTCCTCTTATGTTTATAAAAAACACCAAAATCCAAGTACTGTTTTCTGTTGTATGATTGAACGGGCTGCTCTTAAAGTGCATACTTAGTTCCACATGGGCTTCCTTTAACACAGAATTATATTAAACACTCAACGTGCCTCTGTCCTTTTCCCTTTAATGTTATCTTTCCACTTACATACCGCTTTTTGTAATTCCCCCAGAACCGAGTGGAGATCAACGACGTGGAGCCGGAGGTCTTCAAAGAGATGATGTGTTTCATCTATACAGACAAGGCCCCCAATTTGGACAAGATGGCAGACGATTTGCTAGCAGCCGCTGACAAGGTATTGGGAAATGTTTTAAATAACTAATCTGCAAGCGTATTAATATAGGAATGTCTGGTGCCACGGCCAGGGGTGTTCCCTCCTGTTCTGGGGAGCCAATACACCTGTGGGGTTGTTTCTGGCATTACAGATAACATAATTATTTGGTTAAACATTATTTCTTGTACTGGATACAGGAGGGCTGCATTACAGACTAGAGCTACAGCGCCACACTGGTCATATCATGTTATTGCAGGCTCTAAAAATGTCAAAAAACATTTTAATTGTCCACCTTGTCGATAACGTCGACTAATCATTTCAGCCCTAACTCCCAGGAACAATTAATGTGAAATGTTGAGATATATTCTTTTACTATCATCTGTTTTCAGTCTAATGAAAATATCCCAGATAAAGAGCAATGGCTGTCTCTAATCTGTGTATTAGATCTCTACACCTGTATGTGTCTTTAACCTCTTCTCTTTGTCAGTATGCTCTGGAGAGGCTGAAGGTGATGTGTGTATTAGATCTCTACACCTGTATGTGTCTTTAACCTCTTCTCTTTGTCAGTATGCTCTGGAGAGGCTGAAGGTGATGTTTGTATTAGATCTCTACACCTGTATGTGTCTTTAACCTCTTCTCTTTGTCAGTATGCTCTGGAGAGGCTGAAGGTGATGTGTGTATTAGATCTCTACACCTGTATGTGTCTTTAACCTCTTCTCTTTGTCAGTATGCTCTGGAGAGGCTGAAGGTGATGTTTGTATTAGATCTCTACACCTGTATGTGTCTTTAACCTCTTCTCTTTATCAGTATGCTCTGGAGAGGCTGAAGGTGATGTGTGTATTAGATCTCTACACATGTATGTGTCTTTAACCTCTTCTCTTTATCAGTATGCTCTGGAGAGGCTGAAGGTGATGTGTGTATTAGATCTCTACACCTGTATGTGTCTTTAACCTCTTCTCTTTGTCAGTATGCTCTGGAGAGGCTGAAGGTGATGTGTGTATTAGATCTCTACACCTGTATGTGTCTTTAACCTCTTCTCTTTGTCAGTATGCTCTGGAGAGGCTGAAGGTGATGTTTGTATTAGATCTCTACACCTGTATGTGTCTTTAACCTCTTCTCTTTATCAGTATGCTCTGGAGAGGCTGAAGGTGATGTGTGTATTAGATCTCTACACCTGTATGTGTCTTTAACCTCTTCTCTTTATCAGTATGCTCTGGAGAGGCTGAAGGTGATGTGTGTATTAGATCTCTACACCTGTATGTGTCTTTAACCTCTTCTCTTTGTCAGTATGCTCTGGAGAGGCTGAAGGTGATGTGTGAGGACGATCTCTGCACCAGTCTGTCTGTAGAGAATGCTGCAGAAATCCTCATCCTGGCAGATTTGCACAGTGCCGACCAGCTCAAAACCCAGGCAGTGGACTTTATCAACTAGTAAGTGTTCTGGGTGTTGGCTGTAAGGACATATCCCTGTATAAATGTTAAATTAGGTGGAGGGCATCGTACATATCCTGACATTCCTCCTCAACTCAAATCCTTTCTCTCTTTAGTTTAAAGGTCAATGTGTTGACCTCCACTTTCTCTCTCTCTCCCCTCCACTCTCTCTCTCCCCTCCACGCTCTCTCTCTCTCCCTCCACTCTCTCTCCCTTCCACTCACTCTCTCTCCCACTCACTCTCTCTCGCTCTCTCTCTCCCCCTCTACTCTCTCCCCCCTCCACTTTCTCTCTCTCCCTCCTCTCTCTCTTTCTCTCTCCCTCCACTCTCTCTCCTCTCCACTCTTTCTCTCCCCCCCTACTCTCTCCCCTCCACTTTCTCTCTCTCCCTTCACTCCCTCTCCACTCTCTCTCTCCCTCCCTCCACTCTCTCTCCCTCCACTTTCTCTCCCCCCTTTTGTAGCCATGCAGCTGAGGTGATGGAGACGACAGGCTGGAAGTCCATGGTGGCTTCTCACCCTCACCTGGTGGCTGAAGCCTACCGCTCATTAGCTTCAGCACAGTGCCCCTTTCTGGGACCCCCCCGGAAACGCCTGAAACAGTCTTAACAGAGACACATTGATCTCCTCCCACCCCACGACCCTCACATACCCCCAACATGCCTGCAGTTAACTCTCTATGTTCCTTATCTAAACCTGCTGTGTGTTAGTCTTCTAAGATGGAGAGGTGAACCTGATGGGAGGAATGAGGGTTCTACAGACTATCAGGTAGAATCTCCTGTATTTTCCTCCGCTCTGGCTTGAGCGAGGTCTGTGTTTTGTCATTGTGCTTCGGTAAACACAAGAAGATCTGCGTCCTTTACAGAAGATCAAGATAGAGATGGTTGACAAATCCAACCAAGTTCACCATAAATACTTTTTTGAACGTGGAGAATATAGGAGGACTAAAGCAAAAGTCCTGTTTTTTGGAAATGTTCCTACGCCGTAGGCGTTGATGTCAACCCATAACGGTGTGAAGGGCAGATTAGACTTGTCACCATGATGACATAGGAGCCCTGTGCCGTGGCTCTAACATCAAGGGCTTATTCAAAGACTGGAAAATGAAACCCTGTTATTCAAGGGGAGGAGAAAAGGTTGCACTAATGTTCCAGGTGCAACTGGCAAACAGCACTGCAGCAGAAACCGTGGTCTGTAGTGGAGAAACACTGGACACAAGCTGAGTGGTCAAAACCGTTGGACAGCCAGACACAAATACCCTTTAACCCTCAAGCCAACATTTTTGAACATGGCCTGTTGATGTTTTATTCTTTTTATTACTTCAAATTAATATTTTTTTTATATATTTTTTGTAATTTCGATATTGAAATATGGAATACGGCTTAATCATTGTTTGGTGTTTCTGTACAAATTTGGACTTACAAAATCCAGTAAAGAAAATGTTATTCTGACGATAATGAATTGATATGATGATCAATCGAATCTAAATTTGTCTGGAGGCATTAGGTCATCCAAGCCATCAGAGGGTGGAGGAGATTTTTACCAGGTCATTTGCTGGTCATTTTTGATTTGCATACAATCTGCAGTGAGAGCGCTATTTGTAAGCATTGTCCAAAAAGTAAGGATTTTGTCAATTCAAGTTTTCTGGAGACAAACTGTAGTATGTGTATGATCAGGGTGGAGTAGAACCTGCACCAGTAGGTGGAGTTATGTACTCCAATATGGTTATGACGGGGTGCAACTTGGTATCATTGAGTACAAAATCAATATGACCGTAGGTACAGTATGCTGTACGCTTAGTTACAGTCAAGTGTCAGTGGTAAGCATACTTTGTAGATCTAATACAAAAAACAGCTATTCTCTGAATGTACGTTTAAGTGCTCTCTCTTAATGTGTATTCGCTGGAGATATGGCTGTTCTAAGGGAAATGTTCTAAATACCAGAATTCCTGTAATATCCTTTCAAGATGTCACGTGTCCAAGCGATGTGGTTTTCTAAGGATCTGTGTATACCATTTTAAAGGGATAACGTAGTTTCATATCGGTGTCCGTGTTCCTTGGATGTGCCTCGTGATAAAATGATCTCCAAGTATGTGGAAATGATTGTGAAGTCCAACTAAGGTACTTGGAATATATTGTGCATGAATGTCACTATAACTTTCTTGTATTTGTAAAACCAATCCGATTGAATAATACTGTACCCATATTATCCTGTCGATCATCTATAATAACTTGATTTAGCATCAAATCTCCAATCCATTCTGATTTTGGACATGTGTTTAAGTGCTGATTTCAGTACCAGGATCTGGATGTTCTGGGAAACTAAACCAAATGAGGGAATGCAGTCATAGCTGCTCATAAAGTAAGGAAACCGATATGTAATTTTGTGAACAATACATTAAGCAGCATTAACCAATAACACTCTTATTGTTTCACAAACCATTGATTATCCATGTAAAATATGTTGCTCGCTTGAGGGTTAAAGCTGAATCTACAGTGAAAAGTGTATTTAAAGAGGAATGCACAAATTACATGTCTCTGGAGGGTGGGGGGCTGTCTCTGGAGGGGGGCTGTCTTTGTAGCACTTGAGAAGGAAATCTGGACATTTTGGCATCCGTTACAATAACACATTAGGCTTCAATCAGGCTTGTAAATATTTTTTTTCACATTTTAGTTATTCCTCATAACTGTCCTTTTCATAGGAATTTGTACAGACACAAAGTATTTTTGAACAATGTACACAAACATTTTCAACCATGAAATCTAGAAGCGGACTGGGGAATTTTATTTTTACCTTCAACCTGGGGAAAGAAGAATTAAATGAACACGTTTTAATGTTCAACATAAGCAAAATGTGGTATGTTTAAACAATATCAAAAAATAAAACGTTTGACTACAGTTTCTACCTGGTTGCAAATGAACTTTCATATTATCTTTGGGGCGGAGCCATTGCTCTTTCTTTCCTGTAGAATTGTCCTGTTAATGATCTGTGAAACTTCATTATTGCTGTTTTTCCCCACAAACGGAATAAACCACAGCTATTTTCTAATGACTGCTGAACACTTTTGTTTCATTGTACATGTTTTTACATGAACATATATGATTATGTCTGGATGCAAAAGTAACCACGTATTACATGAGTGAGCAGTAATGAAATATAGGGCTGCCAATGCTGTGAATTGCCCACTTAACAGTACATGTGTAATCAACTGCAGTCTGGAAGCTAATAAAAAATAGCAAACGTATAAACAGAACCAATGATTCTTAGAGGAAGTTCAAGTAGCCTACAGATGTTTATGCAATCTGCCATTAGCGTCGTGCAGCACTGCTATCCTGGATACCACGGTCGAGGACGCAGGGAGGTTTCATTCCACCACACAGCCGGTATTTCCATGGGTCCGCTTGTTCTGAATGCAAGAGACAAAGGTATTATTTATCCCAGCGTAATTTATATGTTACCATTTTTACAAAAAAAATTACAACAAAAAGATAGAAATAACATTACTCTGTTTAAAACAAATATCTGTTCATCTAACTGACCGAGGATCTGTTTTGATTACTTACCAGATATGTGGATTCCTATTCTGGATAGACAAAGTGGCAGCCCAAATCATATTGTCTCTGGTGACCCTGTTGTCCTCTGTCCTACTGAGTGTCACAATGCTGATTTAGGAATATAATATTAGGCAAACATATGTTTAAGTCTATCTCTCTTTTTGGGTAATAAGTGGCTGTGTTTGTTTTAAAATGAAGGATTTTTATTTTTTACTCATTTTTACACTCGTTATTGTTAATGTTTAGAACATATGTGTTTTGAGTGGCAATATGTGTGGAGTTTTACAATGAAGGAATACAAGACAGTAATAGCATCAATGTCAACAAGAAATGTCTGTGAAGTTAATGGCAGTGGAATAGTTTACCCGTCTAATATGCAGTGTTTACTGGAATCAATGTCAATCAAAATGTCTAATCCTGTTTAGATTTTTTGCAATTTAAGTTTTTGCTGCTATGATTACAGCTTAAAGCTCTTTGTTTAATTATGTTATACAATATAATGTATGACAGCTTGTGATATCGAAGTATAAATTTAGATTGAAAAAAACAATAAACTAATATCATCATGCATTTGTCTATGCAAAACACAATACATTCATTGTTATAAATAAGCACATGATCGATTTAAAAGTCCCAAATTTGTCAGTGTGTATAAAAACAGCTATTACCCTGCACGACAAGTTACAGACCTTAACCAGTAGATGGCAGTAGTAGCTCAAGTGTCTTATGCATCCTTCATGTTGGAACAGGGAACGTTTGTTCATTGGCCAAAGATACTGCACCCGCACTGCACCCACACTTTCGGATTTTGTTTAATTATAATTTTATGATTAGTATAACAGCTACACAAAACAAACTGTAGGTGAAGTTAATTCAGTCTATATAGCGTTCTAAGGACCATGTTTCCTTCACCAATACTAGTCTTCATAGTGTTAGTTAAATGGCCGATATAGTATCAGTATACTTTTACAAATCATTTGCCACTTCATATTTTTTGGTATTGAACTTGAAATAAAAAATGTCTGCAACAACATTTAACCTGGAATTAATATATTATGTATAGAAAGTTATTTTACAGTTGCTCCGGAGTAGTTACTCTGATTTTAGAAGCGCTATATCAGAACATCTATATTAAATTACCTTCCCATTTAAAATCTACTTCTCATTTCTCAAAGTTTTGGGCCTAGAAAAAAAACATCCTAAAAGCATCAATATAGACTTTATATGGAAGTTCAAAGACCGACTCAGATAACGATTGTGGGGTAGAATTTCCATTCTTTGTTTGAAACCTTTCTAGCTGGGAGGGAGCCAGGACGGTTTAGACAATACTGATGTTGCTAGTGCCTTTTTGCTGTAGATAGAATTCATGATTCATTGTCACTGATGTGACCTTTACAATTTAAAGGTGTGACACTGGACATAATAGCGGTTGTAAACACACCTATAACATGTCATTTGTCATGTGTAGAAAGACTTCAAACAGACTAACGTTGTGAAGGGCTGCTCTGAGATCAGACTAATAGAGCTGTGAGATCAGCTTAGGATAATTATAAAATGTGTGAACATGGAATTCATGATCCTGCTGTTTGGATAATCATGATGAGACAAACGCTACTGTCTATTTGAAATGTCCTGGTTGTCCGTGAAAACAAACATGAATTAGATTGAATTGGACATTTTACACAATTTCGTGAATTTGATTGAATAAGAAATTTAGCAGCAAAATGTATTAATATAGTTATTGAAAAGGTTATAAATAAAGATTTTTGTTAACTAGTAAATGCGTCGTTTAAACTGCTTTCGTAAAAGAATCCTCCATTTGCAGTCAATACAGCCTTTTAGACTTTTGACTTTCTAGTTGTCAATTTGTTTAGGTAATATGAGGAGATAAATATGATATAAGGCTTCCTAAAGCACTTTCCGCAACATTGGCTTAATGGGCAATTCTTACTTACCTTATGATCAAACAGCTCCCAGAACAGCTCAATAGGGTTGAGATCTGTGACTGTGCTGGACAGTCTATTATGAACAGAGTACCAGAATACCAGCTGACTGCTTCTTCCCTAAATAGTACTTGCAAAGTTTTGAGCTGTGTTTGGGGTAGAGCAAGTAAAGCTTGTAAATTGGCGTCGCTGAGCTCCGGTAGAGAACGAGTGGAGAGACAGGTTTCACAGAACTAAACATTAACAAGTGACAAAAAGTTGACAAATAAACAGTCTATTAGTTTATTCTGACACATAGCTGGTAGGTAGGGCACAAATCTAGAACAGATTTCCTCTCCCCCTCTGAGTTCAAACCCTTTTCATACCCTGCTCACCTCGCTTGTCTGACATGTTTCGTAATCACATTTTTGAAAGCACTTCCATAGGCACCCATTAAACATGCCTCTTCCTTAAATCTTCCCATCATTTAAACAGAATCCACATGCCTTTTCCTTTGGGATGTAAACAGATGTCAAATGCACTTCATGTTCTTCGCTTGATATTGCTGGCGCCTTGTCAGCGAAAGAACAGCTGTGTGTGTGTGGTAAAATTATTTCTATATGCTATCAATATTTTAGAAATATTTATATTTTTCCAACCTGGGTCAATAAATGTGAACATATTCTGCTCCATTTGTTGCACTTTGAGCAAAATAAAGCTAAACTTAAATACTATTGACTGATGATTTTCTGGCACAATTTTTTAACGTCTTACTGATTTATATACTCCTTGGCAACAGAAACGGAGGAGGCGTGTCATGTCCCAGTACATCAGGTGCCTATATTCTCTTGTTGATAATTAAACATAACAAGTTTATCAATGACAAAGAAATCTTATTTTCCACTTCTATTAAAAAGGAAAACCAGGCATGTAATACTAGCATGTTTTCTCTGCATACATTTCCTTATCTCGGACTTAATTCTATTCACAACATTGCTTGGCTTCCATAGCTGAATCACCCGTGAGAATTGGTGTTGTTTTTAAATCTCTCTTTTCACAAAATGTCCCTGCCTCTTGAAGTCCTTTATTCTTCTCCTTGGGGAGGGATTTCCTAACGAGGTGTGTCAGACGCAGTTTTCATTTACCCGCATTTCTTAAGTCAGCAACGCTTCAGTCATTTAACCCTCAAACATTCATTCGTTATACGAGTTCCTTCTGGTTTTTAACTGCTCCGTCACTTGAGAGGACCATAATGCTATTGGCTCCGTTCAGCATTTTGTGCCCAACATAAAGGACATGGGAGGCCAAAGCCATCTGTATCTAAGGTAAACATGCAGTCTGCTCCTGTTCTGTTCTAGGTTACCTTTCATCTGAAGGAGTGTTTGGAATTTGTGGCCTCAGACGTTAAGAACGAAGCAGGTGGAGGAAGGAGATGATGGGGTTAGGTAGAGTTGACAGGTTGAATAGATCTTCTCAAGTTAAATGGTCCTGTCCCTGGGGAGGTGTGTCCCAACGTTCAGCAAGGTTTTCGTTTGACCTTTGACCCACCATATTCCCAATCTCCCATGTGACTGTCAACACTGACCAGTATCCATTACAGAACATGTGAAAATGTGCAAATTGGGTCTTTTTTGTTTTAACAAAAAGTAAGAATGTACGTTGTGTTCATTGGGTATAATTAATTTGATATAGATGGAGATTGTTGAGCCATTACAACACAAAACAAACACAGTTTAACTATGTAAAGTGATAAAGTTAACAACAGCAGAGACACAGAGTTCCATCTCCCCATTTCATGCATAAACACTGGGAATATTTAACCTAAAGCAAATATAATCAGGTTCAAATGCACTGTTTATTTACAAATGACTTGCATGCAATTGAGCATGTGACAATGTCTAGTGTGCAACCCAATGAGATATCCCACTGCTGTTGGGGTGATTCCCAATAAGATATCCCACTGCTGTTGGGATGATTCCCAATGAGATATCCCACTGCTGTTGGGGTGATTCCCAATGAGATATCCCACTGCTGTTGGAGTGATTCCCAATGAGATATCCCACTGCTGTTGGGATGATTCCCAATGAGATATCCCACTGCTGTTGGGATGATTCCCAATGAGATATCCCACTGCTGTTGGAGTGATTCCCAATGAGATATCCTCCCCCCTCTCTTCTCCTCCCCTCTCTTCTACTCCTATTTCTTCTCCTATTTCTCCTCCCCTCTCTTCTCCTCCTCTCTCTTCTCCTCCCCCTCTCTCCTCCCCTCTCTTCTCCTCCTCTCTCTTCTCCTCCTCTCTCTTCTCCTCTCTCTTCTCCTCCTCTCTCTTCTCCTCCCCTCTCTTCTCCTCCTCTCTCTTCTCCTCTCTCTCCTCCTCTCTCCTCTCTCTTCTCCTCCTCTCTCTTCTCCTCCTCTCTCTTCTCCTCCCCCTCTCTTCTCCTCCCCTCTCTTCTCCTCCCCTCTCTTCTCCCCCTCTCTTCTCCTCCCCTCTCTTCTCCTCCTCTCTCTTCTCCTCTCTCTTCTCCTCTCTCTTCTCCTCCCCTCTCTTCTCCTCCCCCTCTCTTCTCCTCCTCTCTCTTCTCCTCCCCTCTCTCTCCTCCTCTCTCTTCTCCTCCCCTCTCTTCTCCTCCCCCTCTCTTCTCCTCCTCTCTCTTCTCCTCCCCCTCTCTTCTCTCCTTTCTCTCCTCCTCTCTCTTCTTCCCTCTCTTCTCCTCTCTCTTCTCGTCCCCCTCTCTCCTCCCCTCTCTCTCCTCCTCTCTCTTCTCCTCCCCCTCTCTTCTCCCCCTCTCTCTTCTCCTCCCCTCTCTTCTCCTCCTCTCTCTTCTCCTCCTCTCTCTTCTCCTCCCCTCTCTTCTCCTCCCTCTCTTCTCCTCCTCTCTCTTCTCCTCCCCTCTCTCTCCTCCTCTCTCTTCTCCTCCTCTCTCTTCTCCTCCCCTCTCTTCTCCTCCTCTCTCCTCCCCTCTCTCTCCTCCTCTCTCTTCTCCTCTCTCTCCTCCTCCCCTCTCTTCTCCTCCTCTCTCTTCTCCTCCCCTCTCTTCTCCTCCTCTCTCCTCCCCTCTCTCTCCTCCTCTCTCTTCTCCTCTCTCTCCTCCTCCCCTCTCTCTCCTCCCCTCTCTCCTCCTCTCTCTCCTCCTCTCTCTTCTCCTCTCTCTTCTCCTCTCTCTTCTCCTCCTCTCTCTCCTCCTCTCTCTTCTCCTCCCCTCTTCTCTCCTCCTCTCTCTCCTCCTCCCCCTCTCTTCTCCTCCCCTCTCTTCTCCCCCTCTCTTCTCCTCCTCTCTCTTCTCCTCCTCTCTTCTCCTCCTCTCTCTCCTCCCCTCTCTTCTCCCCTCTCTCCTCCTCTCTCTCCTCCTCTCTCTTCTCCTCTCTCCTCCCCTCTCTCTCCTCCTCTCTCTTCTCCTCTCTCTTCTCCTCTCTCTTCTCCTCCTCTCTCTTCTCCTCCTCTCTTCTCCTCCTCTCTCTTCTCCTCCTCTCTCTTCTCCTCCTCTCTCTCCTCCTCTCTCTTCTCCTCTCTCTTCTCCTCCCCTCTCTTCTCCTCCTCTCTCCTCCCCTCTCTCTCCTCCTCTCTCTTCTCCTCTCTCTCCTCCTCCCCTCTCTCTCCTCCCCTCTCTCCTCCTCTCTCTTCTCCTCTCTCTTCTCCTCTCTCTTCTCCTCCTCTCTCTTCTCCTCCTCTCTCTTCTCCTCCTCTCTCTTCTCCTCTCTCTTCTCCTCCCCTCTCTTCTCCTCCCCTCTCTTCTCCTCCCCCTCTCTTCTCCCCCTCTCTCTTCTCCTCTCTCTTCTCCTCTCTCTTCTCCTCCTCTCTCTTCTCCTCCTCTCTCTTCTCCTCTCTCTTCTCCTCCCCTCTCTTCTCCTCCCCTCTCTTCTCCTCCTCTCTCTTCTCCTCCTCTCTCTTCTCCTCCCCTCTCTTCTCCTCCCCTCTCTTCTCCTCCTCTCTCTTCTCCTCCCCTCTCTCTCCTCCTCTCTCTTCTCCTCTCTCTTCTCCTCCTCTCTCTTCTCCTCCCTCTCTTCTCCTCCTCTCTCCTCCCTCTCTCTCCTCCTCTCTCTTCTCCTCTCTCTCCTCCTCCCCTCTCTTCTCCTCCTCTCTCTTCTCCTCCCCTCTCTTCTCCTCCTCTCTCCTCCCCTCTCTCTCCTCCTCTCTCTTTTCCTCTCTCTCCTCCTCCCCTCTCTCTCCTCCCCTCTCTCCTCCCCTCTCTCCTCCTCTCTCTTCTCCTCTCTCTTCTCCTCTCTCTTCTCCTCCTCTCTCTTCTCCTCCTCTCTCTTCTCCTCTCTCTTCTCCCCTCTCTTCTCCCCCCCCCCTCTTCTCTCCTCCTCTCTCTCCTCCCCTCTCTTCTCCTCTCTCTTCTCCTCCTCTCTCTTCTCCTCCCCTCTCTTCTCCTCCTCTCTCTTCTCCTCTCTCTTCTCCCCCTCTCTCCTCCTCTCTCTCCTCCTCCTCTCTCTTCTCCTCTCTCTTCTCCTCCCCCTCTCTTCTCCCCCCCTCTCTTCTCCCTCCCTCCTCCTCCTCCTTTCCTGGGGCTCATTCTGGGCCCCATTTTGTGTCTCCAGGCCAGGTGATTCTCTCCTGTGGGTTGGTCCAGTCCTGATACAGGATAGGGTGCATCTGCGTAGTAGTAAAACCAAGTAATCAGATTTACATATTTTACGCTTTATCATGACATCTTAGACAGACTATTGATGAATCCTCCCTTTCCATCAGGCCACTGGTGAACCTATTAGATGACAGGGTACCAGGGGGCATCCTCTAACTGCATCTGGTTTTACTGGTTAATCCATTAAAATACATCCAGTAGGGACAACATATGGTTCAACCCTGGGACACTTCAGATAATTTAAAGAGACTTTGGCCTGGATTTATTTAACCAGTTTATTTCTTACCTTCTACCCACTCTAGCCACAACCCCTAGAGGAGGCTTCTGGGTAACGTAGTAGAGAGATGAGCTAGTCACAGGTTTATCACTCTCATTACAACCCCCAGAGGAGGCTTCTGGGTAACGTAGTAAACAGATGAGCTAGTCACGGGTTTATCACTCTCATTACAACCCCCAGAGGAGGCTTCTGGGTAACGTAGTAAACAGATGAGCTAGTCACAGGTTTATCACTCTCATTACAACCCCCAGAGGAGGCTTCTGGGTAACGTAGTAAACAGATGAGCTAGTCACGGGTTTATCACTCTCATTACAACCCCCAGAGGAGGCTTCTGGGTAACGTAGTAAACAGATGAGCTAGTCACGGGTTTATCACTCTCATTACAACCCCCAGAGGAGGCTTCTGGGTAACGTAGTAAACAGATGAGCTAGTCACAGGTTTATCACTCTCATTACAACCCCCAGAGGAGGCTTCTGGGTAACGTAGTAAACAGATGAGCTAGTCACAGGTTTATCACTCTCATTACAACCCCCAGAGGAGGCTTCTGGGTAACGTAGTAAACAGATGAGCTAGTCACGGGTTTATCACTCTCATCACAACCCCTAGAGGAGGCTTCTGCTGGGTAACGTATTAAAGAGATGAGCCAGGGTGTGGATCTGTCTTCTTTTCACCGTTTGCCTTTGATCAGACTCCAGTCTTTGGGTTAGGGTTAGCTGATACTTTGGCAGAATTGGACACTGTTTTCTACGTCAGCAGAATTACGGAGTCGGAAAGAGAGAATGGGACTGGTGCAGTAATTCTGCTTCTCTCTTTCTTGTGTTGTCAGTGGGAAGAAATGAAGTTAGTAATGAATGTGCACGTGAGTGATGTGCACAACCACCTATTACTATTATGTAAATTAGACATAGTTATATTTCCTCTAACTGGCATTTTTACAACTCTTTCAGTTATTTGTTCTTCTGACGCATATTTACATAAAAGCAGGGCTTTTATTTTGTCCAAATACAGCACCATTGGAAAAATGTGTCAGACGGATGTGTCAGACGTGTCCATTCATTGTGTCAACCCAGTGTTGCTAGTGTTGGTGTCTTACTATATGTGTATAATTCAGAACTTGATAACCCGGTCAGCAGAGTTCCTTATGAAGCAGTGGCGTTACTTCATCAATCAAGTCCACAAACACCCTCCACTATGTAGAATATGTTTGACACGTTTGGTCTGGAGGGTGATTGATTTACCCCAAAAAACATTTTCCAAAATGTGTCAGCTTTATATAAAACTCTCTAAAAAACATGCCTTGTCGTTCTTTGGCCATCGACCAAATGCAAACTAAACTTGGCACTCATGTTGAACAATACCAGTAGGTTGTCAAGATCCAACTAAACACAAATCAGCAAGACATACAACCCTGATCCTGTGATTGACAGGCTGTGAGTTGCCTACATTATATTGCCCAATTCTCTATGCGTACATTGCCTTAGCACATCAGGGTAGCTGTAGTTTATTTTATTAAATGTGGCATAGAATGTCACTTGTGTCAGTTTGTGAAATGTCTTCCCTACTAGATCTGTCCTGGTCAACAGCTTGTGCTGTATATGTGAAGTATAAGCCGTCGCTGGTAGACTACAAACTCACAGGGCTTGCCGTCATGTGCTGTGAAGCATGTAGCATGTAGCGTGTAGAAACCGCTCCAACACTCACCACAGAGTTCCAAAATGCCTGGAAGCAACATCAGCACAGGAAACGTGCGTCAGAAACTTGTGTTTCCAAGGCAACTGCAGGAGACCCTCACATCAACATGTGCCAAGCATTAGATGGAGTGGTGTAAAGCACCCTGCCACTGGACTCACTGGAGCAGTGAACATGTATTCTCTGGAGTTGTGTAAAGCACCCTGCCACTGGACTCACTGGAGCAGTGAACATGTATTCTCTGGAGTTGTGTAAAGCACCCTGCCACTGGACTCACTGGAGCAGTGAACATGTATTCTCTGGAGTGTTGTAAAGCACCCTGCCACTGGACTCACTGGAGCAGTGAACATGTATTCTCTGGAGTTGTGTAAAGCACCCTGCCACTAGACTCACTGGAGCAGTGAACATGTATTCTCTTGAGTTGTGTAAAGCACCCTGCCACTAGACTCACTGGAGCAGTGAACATGTATTCTCTGGAGTTGTGTAAAGCACCCTGCCACTGGACTCACTGGAGCAGTGAACATGTATTCTCTGGAGTGATGAATCTCACTGGACTTTCTGACAGTATGATGAACAAATCTGGGTGTGGAGGATGACAGATGAAGGCTATACCATCCAGAATGCTTAGTGCCAACTGTAAAGTCAGGTGGATGAGGGATTATGGTCTGGGGCTGTGTTTCAGGGTTTGGCATAGGCGCCTTCGTTCCTGGTGAAGGATCATGTAAATGATAAATACAAATTCATTTTAGAGATTTGGGAGCTTCCAACTTCCATCTTTGTGCCAACAGCTTAGGGAAGGTTCTTTCCTGTTCCAGTATGAAAAAAAAGTTTGATAAAAGCATGCAGGCAATCTTTAAGGAGATCAATATCAATAATTGCTGCTTTTAGATGTATACGTTCAGCCAATGGCTTGCTTGTAATGCCTTACTAGACTTTATGTGATTGTGTAAAAGGTAGAAAGTGCCAGGGAATCTGTTTTGCATCACAGGCTAGATGTTTGTTTGTGACCGAACAACATTCTTGGTTAAAACCACCAAAGGGCCTAAACTACGTAGCAATTTAGTTTATCTTCTGACCCTAACTATTTCTGTCTTGCTCCAACATGTGACACAGGAGAACGGATGCTGGGTGGAAAGGAAATGGATATAGAAAAGAGAGTGAAATAAAGACAAAGTACTATAGATCCTGCCAGAAAGAGTGGGAGCGCCAGAGGGAGCACAAGAGAAAAGGAAGTTAAGATCGTCAGGGAGCAAGAGAGAAAGAAGGAGGTAAAGAATAAGCGTATTATAGTGCCTAATAGGATTTCCTGGGGTCCCAAAGGAAAGTGGAATAGACTCTCTCTCTCTCTCCATCCCTCCATCTGCTGGATATATAATTACATCTGAAGCTAAATGATGTGCATCACTCTCATAGCCGCTGTCTCATAGCCGCTGTCTCGTAGCCGCTGTCTCGTAGCCTCTGTCTCGTAGCCTCTGTCTCGTAGCCTCTGTCTCGTAGCCGCTGTCTCATAGCCGCTGTCTCGTAGCCGCTGTCTCGTAGCCTCTGTCTCGTAGCCTCTGTCTCGTAGCCTCTGTCTCGTAGCCGCTGTCTCATAGCCGCTGTCTCATAGCCGCTGTCTCATAGCCGCTGTCTCATAGCCGCTGGTCTCGTAGCCTCTGTCTCATAGCCGCTGGTCTCGTAGCCTCTGTCTCATAGCCGCTGTCTCATAGCCGCTGTCTCGTAGCCGCTGTCTCGTAGCCTCTGTCTCGTAGCCTCTGTCTCGTAGCTGCTGTCTCATAGCTGCTGTCTCATAGCCGCTGTCTCATAGCCGCTGTCTCATAGCCGCTTTCTCATAGCCGCTGGTCTCGTAGCCTCTGTCTCGTAGCCGCTGTCTCATAGCCGCTGTCTCATAGCCGCTGTCTCATAGCCGCTGTCTCATAGCCGCTGTCTCATAGCCGCTGGTCTCATAGCCGCTGGTCTCATAGCCTCTGTCTCGTAGCCTCTGTCTCGTAGCCACTGTCTTGGCAGCAGAGCAGGAGAGTAGGAGATGTTTATAGAAGCCACAAGGTACCTTATGTGAGCCCATCAAACAAGCGGGCTAGACAGGACAGGAATGTAACAGATATAACTGTCCTGTCAAATGTAACAGATATAACTGTCCTGTCAAATGTAACAGATATAACTGTCCTGTCAAATGTAACAGATATAACTGTCCTGTCAAATGTAACAGATATAACTGTCCTGTCAAATGTAACAGATATAACTGTCCTGTCAAATGTAACAGATATAACTGTCCTGTCAAATGTAACAGATATAACTGTCCTGTCAAATGTAACAGATATAACTGTCCTGTCAAATGTAACAGATATAACTGTCCTGTCTAATGTAACAGATATAACTGTCCTGTCAAATGTAACAGATATAACTGTCCTGTCAAATGTAACAGATATAACTGTCCTGTCTAGCCCGCTTGATAAGAACATGTTGACTTGCCAAGGTTGAGGGGCGTATGTTAAAATAGAACTGTTTAAAGATAAGTGCCAAATGTGGAGCTAATTTGGACAAGTCATGTTGATAAATCATTTATTAATACTGTCATGCATTTTATATTTTTACATTGTGCTGTTAATCTACGCCCTCTCATTTAGAACATACCAATGGTACCCTCACCCTGACCTGAGAACAGATACGTGTCCTTGAGTGCTCATAAATAAAACCCAGAGGAACTTGGTCTTTCCTACGGTTGTGAACAAATCTATGGTCATGTTAAGGTCAAACATTTCACACATGGATGAAAATAATCTCTCCTTCGTGGTCTCAGGGTAGGGACAGCTGTCTGCTTTCAGCTGTCTGTTTATCTGAATGCCACATCACCATTGGTGGGAGAGATTTAAGCAGGTTCCAGAAATGGGACCATCCCAGAAGGAATAACCCCCCTGTCTACCGTCGCAAAATACCTTTCTACAGGTCCTGGAAAAAACTGACACTTGTCACCTCTAAAGATACATTTTCACATGGTCCTAAACATTAGCATTACCATCACTCAATGGATTATACTTTACCACAGGTCACAGAGCAGTTGAAACGAACAGCAGACCAAAGTATTGCATTACATAGAAATAGATGAACTTAAATGAATATTATTATGGATGGGATATGACATTTTCAAGTTGAGTATTTAGTAGAACCTCTCAGGGAGAACAATTTATTGAAGCTATTCAGATAAAATTCTTAATTTCAGAATACAACAACTGTTTTCTTTTCTTAGCTTCAGGATTTGAGCCAAGAAGTTATTGACCCAGAATTCCACCCTTTAGGTTATCTTCCCTAATGAACATGACTAAACATGGCAAGCTGAGAACAGAGGGAGGGGTTTGTGTGAGGTCAGATACAGAGGTCAAGGCAGGCCCTGCTCCAACCCATATGGTACCAATCAAATTTAGAGCATGTTGTTTTGCCTTAAAAGGCTTTCTACACCAGAATATGTTCTTAGTGGACACATTGATTCACTTAATTGATTCACAAAATTGTAGTTCTGATAATTCATTAGAGGAAAGACTATTTCAGGAGGTGGTGTTTTTAGAAAGTGTGTCTTTCTTGAGGCAGGATGATATCTATGTTAAAGCTGTTAGACATCTGGCACGTTTGGAAACCCAGGTCACTACTGCTACTGAACTATGTTACATCTGTTATGATGGATTCCTGACAGAATATGACAACAGACCCATTACATATTGTCAATTGAGTGAATCTGTTGACAGTAAAACCGGGATGTGGTCATGCATGTGTCGTTTAACACGCCATTACTGAGCAATGTCACTTGCTAACGTGAAGTTAATAGTTTTAACTGGCTGTATGCCATTATTATGATAGCATTATGTTCCTTGTATGAGACCAGCCGGTATGTCATCTTAACTCATAGAGTCGGTACAGAAGCCATACTGCACTACTTTGGGTTCACCTGGTAGTGTTTCTGTTTACGGGTCGTGTTCATTTTCATATATTGTATGTTATGGATGGTTCTGCATTACTATTTACTGTTACTGTCATTTCCTTTTATTGGTCAGTCTGAGATATTGCTTTTTCTTTGTATCTCTGGCTAAATCTGCATCATCTGATATGAACTTGTGTAACTTTTTTCAGTAGCAGTTTGACCATGACTACACATTTTGTCCAGAACCCCACAGCTCAGAAACTGTGTCCCAAACCACGGTTGATATGAGTAGGGCTTATCAACGTGTGAATCCTTGCAGGTCACCGGGGCCATACGGCATTCCTGGCCTTGTTCTCACGGGGTACGCTTACCAGTTAGTTTGCATATTGTCCAAATAGATCTACAGTCCATCACCCAGACGCCACACACTCTCCCACCTGGATAACTGTAACACACCTGTGTGGATACTGTTTGTGGGCTACATCTCAGCATTCAACACCAGTGTGCCCACTAAGCTCGGGACTAAGCTTGAGTCTAAGCTCGGGACTAAGCTCGGGACTAAGCTCGGGACTAAGCTTTGGTCTAAGCTCGGGACTAAGCTCAGGACTAAACTCGGGACTAAGCTCGGGACTAAGCTCGGGACTAAGCTCGGGACTAAGCTCAGGACCTGGTCTTACCACCTCCTTCTGCTACTGAATCCTGGACTTCTGCCAAGCAGACCCGAGGTGGTTACACACACACAATTTAAATGTTACGTTTCTTTTAGACAGGAAGACCAATTCATAATGGTTTTAAGCATGATTTTTATTTTGATTAATGTCCTGCTCATCTGTGGAGGGATTTTAGCACATTATTATACAGGTTACATAAGTAAGGAAGGAACATTCAGTATTTCTCTCAGTTCTGTACATTTTCAAGAGTCGTTCTAATTCCACTTTGGACCTCAACACCAGGAGATCTCCATTATTTACCCCCATAGATTTTCAATGATCCCTTTACTGGCCAGATCACTTCACCCACTAGGATCCCTTTACTGGCCAGATCACTTCACCCACTATGATCCCTTTACTGGCCAGATCACTTCACCCACTATGATCCCTTTACTGGCCAGATCACTTCACCCACTATGATCCCTTTACTGGCCAGATCACTTCTCCCACTAGGATCCCTTTACTGGCCAGATCACTTCTCCCACTATGATCCCTTTACTGGCCAGATCACTTCACCCAATAGGATCCCTTTACTGGCCAGATCACTTCTCCCACTAGGATCCCTTTACTGGCCAGATCACTTCTCCCACTATGATCCCTTTACTGGCCAGATCACTTCTCCCACTATGATCCCTTTACTGGCCAGATCACTTCACCCAATAGGATCCCTTTACTGGCCAGATCACTTCTCCCACTATGATCCCTTTACTGGCCAGATCACTTCTCCCACTAGGATCCCTTTACTGGCCAGATCACTTCTCCCACTAGGATCCCTTTACTGGCCAGATCACTTCACCCACTAGGATCCCTTTACTGGCCAGATCACTTCACCCACTATGATCCCTTTACTGGCCAGATCACTTCACCCACTATGATCCCTTTACTGGCCAGATCACTTCACCCACTATGATCCCTTTACTGGCCAGATCACTTCACCCACTATGATCCCTTTACTGGCCAGATCACTTCACCCACTATGATCCCTTTACTGGCCAGATCACTTCTCCCACTATGATCCCTTTACTGGCCAGATCACTTCTCCCACTAGGATCCCTTTACTGGTCAGATCACTTCACCCACTAGGATCCCTTTACTGGCCAGATCACTTCACCCACTATGATCCCTTTACTGGCCAGATCACTTCTCCCACTATGATCCCTTTACTGGCCAGATCACTTCACCCACTATGATCCCTTTACTGGCCAGATCACTTCACCCACTAGGATCCCTTTACTGGCCAGATCACTTCACCCACTATGATCCCTTTACTGGCCAGATCACTTCACCCACTATGATCCCTTTACTGGCCAGATCACTTCACCCACTATGATCCCTTTACTGGCCAGATCACTTCACCCACTAGGATCCCTTTACTGGCCAGATCACTTCTCCCACTAGGATCCCTTTACTGGCCAGATCACTTCACCCACTATGATCCCTTTACTGGCCAGATCACTTCTCCCACTAGGATCCCTTTACTGGCCAGATCACTTCACCCACTAGGATCCCTTTACTGGCCAGATCACTTCACCCACTATGATCCCTTTACTGGCCAGATCACTTCACCCACTAGGATCCCTTTACTGGCCAGATCACTTCACCCACTATGATCCCTTTACTGGCCAGATCACTTCACCCACTATGATCCCTTTACTGGCCAGATCACTTCACCCACTATGATCCCTTTACTGGCCAGATCACTTCACCCACTAGGATCCCTTTACTGGCCAGATCACTTCACCCACTAGGATCCCTTTACTGGCCAGATCACTTCACCCAATAGGATCCCTTTACTGGCCAGATCACTTCACCCACTATGATCCCTTTACTGGCCAGATCACTTCTCCCACTAGGATCCCTTTACTGGCCAGATCACTTCACCCACTATGATCCCTTTACTGGCCAGATCACTTCACCCACTAGGATCCCTTTACTGGCCAGATCACTTCACCCACTATGATCCCTTTACTGGCCAGATCACTTCACCCACTATGATCCCTTTACTGGCCAGATCACTTCTCCTGCTGAGTCCCACAAGTGAAACGTGAAGTTGAAAGGTCGAAGAATATATTCATTTATTCCTATTTATTATTTTTCCTATTTACTAGGTTTGCCATCTCAACTCAGGTTTGTGGCCTGCAAATGTCCTCTCCAAATAAAGGAAAAAAGGTGAATACTGTTCTGGAGGAAACAAATCAGTCCAATGATGTACCAATGAAACCAACCTTCTGTTTAAAGCAATAGATACATCTGACACAGTACATTTAGATCTGGGCAGAATGAACTGTAAGTTTAACAGACATCTGGATTACAACTACATTCCATAGCCATATAATGGTTATATTGCAAAAACTAAAATGAGCTGTTTTGCTCTTCATTTAATTTACTGAGCATGTGATAACAAATCATATTCTAAGTTGTAAAATAGGTGGGTTTAGTCGTAATCAAGACTACGTGGCTCTGGAAGCTAGTGACAATTAAACATCTGGGTCTGATTTCCCGAAGATGGATTAAGACAAATCCTGAACTTGTCTGGGACTTGGATTAAACCAGTACGGTCTAAACTGTGAGTGGCTCCCAACTATGGCTTAGACATTATATAAATAAAATGCAACCATTTTGGCCAAATACTGTGTTTCTATGGGTTATCTAAGGCAGAGTGAAATGCACTCACTATTTATAGACATTAAACGTTATACAGAACCCTGAAACCATATAAACCGTTACAGCTCAAAACTTCAATTTAACTTATACAATAATATAGTATAAAAAATATTACAAAATTGAACAGAAAATACAAACAAATCAAACACAACATTGTCACCCGAGACCTGAAATTGGTCCGAGGCACTTTAGACGATTAATACATACACACATTTAAGTGCTACAATCTAGTCTTGTAGAAAAATATAAAACAAAAGATAATACAATTTATAACTGTTATTAGTAACACATTTAAAAAGTGGTAGAGTGAAAATACCTTCATTCATAGTTATGCCGATAAGATCAGTAAACTGCAGTTTAACCATTCTGTACAGTAATTACAATATATCTACCAATAATCTCGAATGAGATGTACATTTAGCTTCAGCATACCAAACCAAGCATTCAATCATTCTGTGACACATACATGTGTTCAAATAGGCTTTTCTCGGTTTGAACCAACCTGTTCATGACAATAAGGCCAGTAAACTAACAAGTGCTAGCAGTTCACTCTGCAATCCAGAAATTGGATAAAGTTCCAGAGTCACCTTGGTACCTTTAACTCTTAACCAACTTCTACCAATGAAAAGTTCCAAATTGAAATAAAAAAACACAATTAATTTGACTGAGGAATAAAATGAGAAGTACATAGGAAATATTGTTGTAGTATTATGCTTCCAAGTTATGCAAATACCACATTTCATGTTCAAAACAAACATTGGTAATATAAATTAAATCAAATGAACTAGAAAATATTAAACCAAATAGCAGAAAACAAATAAGGGCGCATATTCAGTTCATTCTGTTGCCACATGAATCTGCATTTCCAAAGCATTTATGGTTCAACTCATTGCATTTCAGACTGATTGAAGCTAAACAATAAAATAGACGACACTTTACTTTACTTTGCTGATGAGGCTTTTTGGTGCGTAATAATAAGGCTTTTAATACAGTCTGCTTGTATCATCATCAATACACATTTATAGAGGAAATTGTGGATTTGTCAGCTTATCCTTCATTACACCTCTGGACATTCATTTTTTGGCCAAATCAAACTTTTGTCACAAATACAAGAATACCAAAAGTCCAAAATATTTGGGAATGATCGGAAAAAGTATTTCACAATGTGGCATTTTCATTAGGCAGTTTCTTTAGCTTACTCAAACCTCGAATTGGAATGTTTTTTAATGTTGACCAAGTTTAACTAGCAGTGGTGGGAATTTCTCCCATATCGCTCATCTCCAATCTCTGATGTCTAGCCTTTTATTCAAAGCTTGTTGTTTGTGAACAATGAGGAAACTAGACACCTTTGCTTTTCCTCTGACCAGCTTCCATGCCTTCTCTTAACGATTGTCAGTCGCGATGGCTGCGTTCCAGGTAGTTTTTCATCAGTCGACTAACTTGGATGAATATGGTTCACAGTTAAACACTTCTTGAGGCAACATGAGATCTGTGGTTTACAGTGTCATAAAAAAGGATCAATGCCTGAGTGCCGTTACTGATACTGGTGCTGAATAAACACCACCAAAAGGCTATGCTTTGTCAAGCTAAACACATTTACAGATTGTCTGAGATTAGGAAAACAGAAACATGTTGACAGTGTGAAGCTAAATGCCACAGTCTGTATAATGAATTGCCTGTTGTTTGTATTTTGAGTTTATATATACTATATTTATGTTGAATATGTTGTGTAACACACTTTAATACGATATCCATCGATTATCATTTGTTCGTTTGTAGTACATGCTGGTCCCCTCAATAAAGCAGTAGGCAACCACACCTAAAAGGTTAAAGGTCTACGCCTAAAAGGTTAAAGGTCTACGCCTAAAAGGTTAAAGGTCTACGCCTAAAAGGTTAAAGGTCTACACCTAAAAGGTCTACACCTAAACACAGTCCTGACACACAGTCCTGACACACTGTCCTGACACACTGTCCTGACACACAGTCCTAACACACAGTCCTGACACACAGTCCTGACACACTGTCCTGACAACACAGTCCTGACAACTCAGTCCTGACACACAGTCCTGACACACTGTCCTGACAACACAGTCCTGACAACACAGTCCTGACAACACAGTCCTGACACACAGTCCTAACACACAGTCTTGACAACACAGTCCTGACACACAGTCTTGACACACAGTCCTGACAACACAGTCCTGACAACTCAGTCCTGACACACAGTCCTGACACACTGTCCTGACACACAGTCCTGACACACAGTCCTGACAACACAGTCCTGACACACAGTCCTGACACACAGTCCTGACACACAGTCCTGATACACAGTCCTGACACACAGTCCTGACACACAGTCCTGACACACAGTCCAGACACACAGTTCAGACATACATATATGTGGTAACCAGGTGCTGCTCATTACGTTGACTCAAGGACAAAAGCACGAATCTGATGAGGTCTGAAAAACGAGACTTTCTATGACTGTTTTTCATTATGCAAAAAGTTAACGAGGGAATGTCTTAGATTATGAAGCTTTTCTAATTCAATGTGTAGAAAATGAAAGCTGGGTGTTTCGGCACAACATATTTGGTCTGGATTTAGTGCCTGCTCACTTTACCTTGTTGTTCCTTTCATATTTTTTCATTTACTAACCTCAGCGGTCAGTTAGCATTCAGCCGAGACAAACAGTCATTAACTGACTAGCAGAAAGACACCAACAACGACACAAATAGATAGTCAAACAAAAATACTCACATGTAAAGTTAGGTGAAGTCTTTGGTATTACAGAAGAAACCAAACAATTAAATTAATGAATAACAGCATAAGTGTGGAATGCTAAGTGCTGTTTCTACGTTTCCCCAAGAAAAAGTTCTGTATTGCAACTGAGGTACGAAGGAAAAAAAGCAAAAAAGAAAAGCGCAGACAAGGAAGCGCAGTCCATAATGTTTGGAAACCCTTTTTTACATCAGGGTTACTGACAGAGCAAAACTAAATGGTGCCTGACTTCAGCTTTGGACAAATAAAAGACAAATCTATCCAGTAATATCAGTAATATGGTTACAAGGCCTTATTTGACTATTGTGGTAAAAATCTATGCAGAGAAACTGACTTGGATTATGGCTTGTTCATCACATAGGTTTGTGTGTCTCTAACGTGCATTATAGAGTTTGACATGACTGGACGTGGTTTAAACAATTCATGTCAGCGAAATGAAAGACCATCAGGGTGGCAATAGATACACAGACTGTAGATGTTTGAGTTGGGACTTAGCTGAGAACTGGTCATGGTGGAATAATTACAGTAGGTTGGCCTTTAAGTGTGGGGTTAAATGGCATTGTGGATTTGATTGGTTTAGCATTGGCGTAAATGCTAAGATAGCTTTATCTGGTGGGTGTGGTCTGATATATTCACACTAGGCAGACTATGGCTGGGGTGGAGGGGGTGGAGCTGGTAGGGGGTGGGTGGTTGGGGTGGAGGGGGTGGAGCTGGTAGGGGGTGGGTGGTTGGGGTGGAGGGGGTGGAGCTGGTAGGGGGTGGGGGTGGTTGGGGTGGATCTGAGGGTCACATGGATTGGATCTGAGGGTCACATGGATGTAGCGTTGGATCTGAGGGTCACATGGATGTAGCGTTGGATCTGAGGGTCACATGGATGTAGCGTTGGATCTGAGGGTCACATGGATGGACCTGAGGGTCACATGGATGTAGCGTTGGATCTGAGGGTCACATGGATGTAGCGTTGGATCTGAGGGTCACATGGATGTAGCGTTGGATCTGAGGGTCACATGGATGTAGCGTTGGATCTGAGGGTCACATGGATGTAGCGTTGGATCTGAGGGTCACATGGATGTAGCGTTGGATCTGAGGGTCACATGGATGTAGCGTTGGACCTGAGGGTCACATGGATGTAGCGTTGGATCTGAGGGTCACATGGATGTATCTGAGGGCGTTGGATCTGAGGGTCACATGGATGTAGCGTTGGATCTGAGGGTCACATGGATGTAGCGTTGGATCTGAGGGTCACATGGATGTAGCGTTGGATCTGAGGGTCACATGGATGTAGCGTTGGATCTGAGGGTCACATGGATGTAGCGTTGGATCTGAGGGTCACATGGATGTAGCGTTGGATCTGAGGGTCACATGGATGTAGCGTTGGATCTGAGGGTCACATGGATGTAGCGTTGGATCTGAGGGTCACATGGATGTAGCGTTGGATCTGAGGGTCACATGGATGTAGCGTTGGATCTGAGGGTCACATGGATGTAGCGTTGGATCTGAGGGTCACATGGATGTAGCGTTGGATCTGAGGGTCACATGGATGTAGCGTTGGATCTGAGGGTCACATGGATGTAGCGTTGGATCTGAGGGTCACATGGATGTAGCGTTGGATCTGAGGGTCACATGGATGTAGCGTTGGATCTGAGGGTCACATGGATGTAGCGTTGGTCACACTGTGGATGTGGCGGTTGGTTTGACAGCAGCAGGGCTGAGGGTGAGCGTCTGGGCGATGTCCTCGCGGTTAATCTTGCGAAGCGCCGTACAGAGTGTGTCCACACTGGCGCACTCCTGGTTCGCCCAATCAGAAAGCAGCGCACACACGGGATGGTCCTCCTGACAGAAGCTGGCGATGCGCTCCTCCTGGTAACCAAGCAACCCTGCCAGGCTACACCAATCGCTGTCGGTGCTGTGGTGGCAGCCCTCCATGTCTTTGCCTCTGTAGAGGAGTTTCTCTACCTCCTCTCGGGTGTGAAGAGGAAGAAGCAGACAGGGGTCTTCATCGACAGTGACCACTGTAGAAGGAGAGTATTAGTATGAGCATATTTTACATTATGTCAAAGTCAGATTTAAAATGACAATGGTCAGTGCTAACTGAGGTCTGTGTGCCTTCATGACCACAGGATACCACATGACCACAGGGTATCATATGACCACAGGATACCACATGACCACAGGGTATCACATGACCACAGGATACCACATGACCACAGGATACCACATGACCACAGGGTATCACATGACCACAGGATACCACATGACCACAGGATACCACATGACCACAGGATACCACATGACCACAGGATACCACATGACCACAGGGTATCACATGACCACAGGATACCACATGACCACAGGATACCACATGACCACAGGATACCACATGACCACAGGGTACCACATGACCACAGGGTATCACATGACCACAGGATACCACATGACCACAGGATACCACATGACCACAGGATACCCCATGACCACAGGGTATCACATGACCACAGGATACCACATGACCACAGGATACCACATGACCACAGGGTATCACATGACCACAGGATACCACATGACCACAGGATACCACATGACCACAGGATACCACATGACCACAGGATACCACATGACCACAGGGTATCACATGACCACAGGATACCACATGACCACAGGATACCACATGACCACAGGGTACCACATGACCACAGGGTATCACATGACCACAGGATACCACATGACCACAGGGTATCACATGACCACAGGATACCACATGACCACAGGATACCCCATGACCACAGGGTATCACATGACCACAGGATACCACATGACCACAGGATACCACATGACCACAGGGTATCACATGACCACAGGATACCACATGACCACAGGATACCACATGACCACAGGGTACCACATGACCACAGGGTATCACATGACCACAGGATACCACATGACCACAGGATACCACATGACCACAGGGTATCACATGACCACAGGATACCACATGACCACAGGGTATCACATGACCACAGGATACCACATGACCACAGGATACCACATGACCACAGGATACCACATGACCACAGGGTATCACATGACCACAGGATACCACATGACCACATGTTTTCGTAATTACATAAAAGCTTTGTTGCCAGAGGGAATCGTAAAACAGAAATACACATCGGCCAATAATATCGATCAACCACATTTATATGGCTCAAACCAATGTTAAATATGCACATACAACTCTGCACTTTCAGTCCTCAGATTCGTTTGGTATTGTTTACTTGTACAAATATTTTTGTTCATAATATCCAGGCTGTACTTTTTTTAAAGTGATCGCTAACTTTTGAATTATTAACACAAAGATACTTATATACCTTATTAACATTTGAAAGGACTATAACTACAAATGTGTAATTACAGTGTGTCCTCTAAAATGTACAGCTGCTAATATTATACTCTAAAAAAGCATGAACCTTCACAGGAATGACAGAACAGGTCTGGGCGGAGTGTGTTTCAAAATACCTGAATTCTCCCAAACCGGTTCCTCAGAGCTTGATTAAAAAGCACCAGGAGCGCATGTCACAGAAGAACAAACTAACTGTGACCTATTTGAGAGGCTTGTTGTTGTTGATTTGCTACCCATGGGATGTGTTTAAAGCTTAGGGGTCACCAGATGCCTCGCTCCCCAGGGGAATTCCTTCCTACTTGCTGAGTGAAGCCCCTTCGGCTGCTAACAAATGTGGCATTTTGAAATGTCTTTCATGCTCAAACCCATTTGAGGTAATTTTCAGTTGAGTGGTATCAAAGTTCAAATTTCTTAAAAATATAGCAAAACAACCAAAATGTCTGCCACACTGAATATAGTACCCCTCTGGAGTTGCAGTGTTGTGGGACAGATGACACATGAAAATATAAATAAAGACATTTTACTTTGTATATAATTTCTTTGGAATCCAGAGAGTTAGGTCACCAGTCTGGGTGTGCCATTAAAATGTTCTAAACAAAACCATTCCTCCTTTTACCATTCTACACTTTCACAGCACAAGTTGGGCGTATATTGGTGTGATTTTGTCATTTGCAGGTGTACCTGTCTGGGCTAGAGTTTGTCCCTGGCCGTGCTGTTCCTGTAGACTCTGGCTGTCCACTGATATGCCGCTGTCACTGTGAAGCTTTTCTGCCTCTGGTGATGGCGTCTGGTTCTGATTGGCTGTGCAGTTGTTGGCGCCCTGCTTGTTCTGTTTACAGCTGTTCCACCTTGACAGGTAAAATGGATAATACAAGAATATAAATGAACTCAGAAAGAAATTATGACGATCATGGTACAGTTTATAAGATGTGACCCAGAATGTGAGTGTGATATAGAGTGTTATACACGTTCAAACTCAGCACTGGCAAATGCACCCCATTATGTTTAGGTGATTGGTCTCACCAGCACCTCGTTAAGTTTAGTTTGTGAAGTTAGATTTCACCATATTTTCCATATATTTTACCATATAAGTTTGTGAGTCATTGTTGATGTCAATCTTCCATATTGGTGAGTGTTCGGTGTGTAGCTGTCTATTTGGTTTTCTATTCAGTCTTTAGCACACTTTCTTTTCCAAGTTTAATTGTATGTTTTGCTATTCTGTGTTTGTTTAATTTTTAATTGAAAAATTAGATTTTGCCTGCGTTTGCTTCCTCCAATACACCACCGAAGTGACAGTAAGGAACAATGCCTTGGATAAAGTGTATTTGTTTTTAAAAGTGCACAGCCCACAGTATAGTGTAGAACAGAATTAACAAACATTACGTGTTAATTATGGATCTGAGGAAAGTAACTATAAGAGGTTCCAAACAAAATGAAAATGGGGCAGAATGAAATGGGCTTTTTACCCTGAAGGGATTCCCAGGCTAATTGACAGAGACTTGTTCCCCAGCCCAGAAAAGTTCCAGATCACTTTATAAAATATGCAACGAGTAAACTTTATCCGACTGCGACCTGAAAACGTCTTGTCTCAAACACGGGCTAATATGAGTATCAATTTAGAAAGTCGTGTAAACCACTCAAATGTTAAATGAAATTCATGAGAGCAGAAACCAGACTCGGTTACACTAGTTCTGTCAGGAGGAAATAGGCTAAATACTAATTGAGTGTGAACTTCTGACCCACTGGAATGGTGATGGAACAAATTCCATCTGTTCATCCTCCTCACCTCTTAAATATGATGAAGGCTACCAGACCCACCACCACGGCCGCCAGTATGGAGCAGTAGATTGGGATAAGGTTTTCATTCAACCCAGGACCGATGAACCTGATGCTGCTGGTGGTGGCACTGGTGGGGGTGGTGGTGGTGATCTCTGTGGAGATATAGTGGAAACGATCGTCATTGGTGAAAGAAGGCAGGGAAGAGTTTAGATCTGCAGAAGAACAAACGAACAGGTTAGTACAGTTAGTTGGCTTGTAGTTCATCTAAAACTACTGATGACAAACTTGACTATGTTTGAATTGACAATAAATGTTATTTTTTCCAAAAACAAGGACATGTATTAGTGACCACAAGCTTTTGATTGATTTTCAACATACACGAGCGCCATAATGTTCAGGCAATAATGTGATTAGGACAGAACATATCTAAGAATTCATAGATGGGGACTGTTTGTTTGTCACTGTTGGTAGCAGATAGAGGAACCCTGATGCCATCGGTATTGAAACATTACGAGTATCAGATTGGGTTGTGTGTAAGCCTGGAGGATGGAGAGGAGATGAAACCCTGGAGGATGGAGAGGAGATGAAACCCTGGAGGATGGAGAGGAGATGAAACCCTGGAGGATGAAAAGGAGATGAAACCTCTGGAGGATGGAGAGGAGATGAAACCCTGGAGGATGGAGAGGAGATGAAACCCTGGAGGATGAAAAGGAGATGAAACCCTGGAGGATGAAAAGGAGATGAAACCCTGGAGGATGAAAAGGAGATGAAACCCTGGAGGATGAAAAGGAGATGAAACCCTGGAGGATGTAGTGGTGTTGTTCCAATAGCCATCGGACTGGGAGTGTAAACCATCCAAACACAAGCTAAACTTCACACACACACCCACACACACACACACACACACGCATGCATACACACACACACACACACACACACACACACACACACAGTATGCAACTCATCGACTTGGTGTAGGAGCACCAAGAGAGAGTGCTTCAGCTTATATTTTAGTCATTCACTGATGTATTCGTCCAGAACAACTTGCATACATTATTGATTGCATACATTTCTTTCCTGTAATACCTTCCATAGGAAATGTGTTACAAGGGAAGGAGAATGAATGAGCCATTTGGAAAATACTCTGGTGACCTTAAAGATGTTCCCAGGACAGGAAACATGGTTTAACACCCTTATTTCTTCAATAAGTCACCTGGGAGTTTCAGAGACCACAGTTCTGGTCCCCTTATATGTACTAGAATTTGAATGTTAGACCATCTGGTTTTCAATCCAGAGACTCACCTGGTGAAGGACCCTGCTTAGCTTTAGCATTATGCTATACAGTGGATACAGGTGTCCTCTAGGCTGAAGGACCCTGTAGCTTTAGCATTATGCTATACAGTGGATACAGCCAGGTGTCCTCTAGGCTGAAGGACCCTGTAGCTTTAGCATTATGCTATACAGTGGATACAGGTGTCCTGTAGGCTGAAGGACCCTGTAGCTTTAGCATTATGCTATACAGTGGATACAGCCAGGTGTCCTCTAGGCTGAAGGACCCTGTAGCTTTAGCATTATGCTATACAGTGGATACAGGTGTCCTGTAGGCTGAAGGACCCTGTAGCTTTAGCATTATGCTATACAGTGGATACAGGTGTCCTGTAGGCTGAAGGACCCTGTAGCTTTAGCATTATGCTATATACAGTGGATACAGGTGTCCTGTAGGCTGGAGGACCCTGTAGCTTTAGCATTATGCTATATACAGTGGATACAGGTGTCCTGTAGGCTAAAGGACCCTGTAGCTTTAGCATTATGCTATATACAGTGGATACAGGTGTCCTGTAGGCTGGAGGACCCTGTAGCTTTAGCATTATGCTATACAGTGGATACAGGTGTCCTGTAGGCTGGAGGACCCTGTAGCTTTAGCATTATGCTATACAGTGGATACAGGTGTCCTGTAGGCTGGAGGACCCTGTAGCTTTAGCATTATGCTATATACAGTGGATACAGGTGTCCTGTAGGCTGAAGGACCCTGTAGCTTTAACATAATTATTGATGCATACTTCCTTGTACTTTCTATCTCACACTGCTTGATCGTTTTCCATACTTGCAGTGACTCATCACAAATTTAAGAGCTTGTGTTTCCTCGACGCACGAGCCACTTTTATCCCCTCAGTGTGGTAAATAATCTAGTGACATCCTGTTGTGGTCAGATTCCAGTTGGTGCTATGGCAGACGAAAATCAGGGAGTGTCTAATGATTGTGGTTTTGCTAAATAACATTGTCATTACTATTGGATTTCAAAACTGTATAAATAAAATAAATTGATTGCTATTGTGAGGTTTGCTTATCTGTGATAAACAAAATATATTAAGAAATGAAATGTACATTAATGTAACATCATAAAAAATGTAAATGTAATTATACTATTTACCACCTTTCAGAGACTGTATTAATTTATGGGACCCTATAAATGCTTTACCTTAGCAGCTCTGGCAATGAATACTTTAGAAACGTACATTTTTGTAATACAATTTAATGAATGTAATCGAATTAATTCATAGTTTGTAAAAAATGTCATGTTTTGTTTAACAGTTGTATTGTTGCATATATGTTTAAAAGTGTTTATCAGCCAGTTTGTCAAAATGCTTTGTCAAGACACTGGTTGCCAAGAATGACTAGGAAAGTGCAGATGTTTTCAATTGTTTAGTCTGGCCACAGTTTTCCAAGTCTGATTGGAACATTTAAAGTAAACTCAAAGGAGAACATGTACAAGATTCAGGACAGATTGCAAATGTGTAGTATATATTTATCTACTAATATTCAATTATTATAGAGAAATATGTTCACGCTGTGTCAATTACATTTGTTTTTTCCACTTCTTTTGTTACGGGCTCTTCGTCACTCATCCACTTGTTCTTGCCATGTCTTCCTCTCATCATAATGACGGCTGTGACCCCCTCCCCCACCTCACCCATTTACCCCCCAACAGGAAAGGACATCAGACACCCTACACTGACAGAGATTCCCTTTGTCGGGCACAAATGTTCCCTTTCTTTCAGTCTTTTTCTCTTCCTAGGAGAATTTACCATGTCCCATTCCTTATCTCTCCCTCTATCAGACCATATGCCATTTTCTTTAGTCTCTATCCCGACTCACTCGGACCTCACAGACTCTCTGTCTCTCCTTTTTCTCTCACTCTTTCTTAGACGAGTTATCACACCTTCTCTGTCATCATCTGTTTTTATGTCTTATCCTCACTTCTTTCGGCATCTTTGTTGGAACGTAGGGCATCTTTCTCTTTTTTCATCTATGCAAGCTGGAGGACATTAATGTGTTCACTCTAAGTGCAGCTCTCAGACCAATGATGACCCTACTAGCAGTGACACATCGGGTCCTTTATATATATATTTCCAATTAAACAAAAAATACCATTAGCTAATATATTCTCCAACTGCTATTGTAAATAATGAGAAACATCATATATTTCATGTTGATAATTTAATCATATCACTATTTGATGATGTATGTAATTACTCACTCAAATGAGTCACATAAGTATGTGCGGAAACATATTTCTGTGCATGTCTGTCTAAATGTGTAATGTTGGAGAGCATACTTCATATAACATACTTTATATAGCATACTTTATATAGCATACTTTATATAGCATACTTTATATAGCATACTTTATATAACATACTTTATATAGCATACTTTATATAGCATACTTTATATAGCATACTTTATATCTTTATATAGCATACTTTATATACATACTTTATATAGCATACTTTATATAGCATACTTTATATAGCATACTTTATATAGCATACTTTATATAGCATACTTTATATAGCATACTTTATATACTTTATATAGCATACTTTATATAGCATACTTTATATAGCATACTTTATATACATACTTTATATAGCATACTTTATATAGCATACTTTATATACATACTTTATATAGCATACTTTATATCATACTTTATATAGCATACTTTATATAGCATACATACTTTTTATATAGCATACTTTATATAGCATACTTTATATAGCATACTTTATATAGCATACTTTATATAGCATACTTTATATAGCATACTTTATATAGCATACTTTATATAGCATACTTTATATAGCATACTTTATATAGCATACTTTATATAGCATACTAGCATACTTTATATAGCATACTTTATATAGCATACTTTATATAGCATACTTTATATAGCATACTTTATATAGCATACTTTATATAGCATACTTTATATAGCATACTTTATATAGCATACTTTATATAGCATACTTTATATAGCATACTTTATATCATACTTTATATAGCATACTTTATATAGCATACTATATATTCATATAGCATACTTCATATAGCATACTTCATATAGCATACTTCATATAGCATACTTCATATAGCATACTCCATATAGCATACTTCATATAGCATACTTCATATAGCATACTTCATATAGCATACTTTATATATCATACTTCATACTTCATACATAATGTTTTTGTGCGTGCAATTCAACAAAGCCCTGACTATTCTGCATTCCAACTCTTACACAATGTATTCCTCAATCAATATGGGTTCAACAGTCTAACAAACCACACATGTAAATCTGGCTTACAGCATGTCAGAGAAAACAGGGTTTTCCAGCACAAGCATGTTTTATTACATGTCATTCAGCCTGAGCTGTTCCAGAGCTATAATACTGTCCTATACAAGCCCAGTCCTGTCCTACAACCCAATGTAAAAGGAAAGTGTGTGTGTGTGTGTGTGTGTGTGTGTGTGTGTCTGCTCTGCAGCAGAAAGTGATCGTCCCTGCCAGAGGTCACCCAGGGAAACCTGAGAGTTTAAAGGAGTAACTTCATCGTTTTCATCGACCAGGAACGCTGTTCTAAGCATCTGTTCCCGTCTCTTGATTTCTTAGCTCTTTCCTGTTTTAGCATCACTCCTTTCTGCTCCTGCACTACCTCCTCTCTGTCTCTCCATCTCTCTCTCACTCTTTCTTTCTGCTCCTGCACTACCCTCCTCTCTCCCCCTCTCCATCTCTCTCCCATTCCTACTTAACCTTTTTTCCGAAGCTGTATTGAGATAATTAGGTTAACCGTGGTATTGGTATACATCATTCAATCTATAAATGCTCTTAAATAGTCTTTATTAATTTCAGATTAATACTGTACCCTACAAGTAACAAAGAGTCAAGAGTTAACAGAACTGTAACCCATTCTTTCAACATGATGTGGAGAGCAGACACAGATACAATACCCCCTTTTAACTACATTCAGCATGAATAAAATGGCAATGAAACGCTTTGTAAATGCCATGCCGTTTCAGATATCTAATAGCTATGTCATATAGCAGATAAGAATCGCTGTTTGGAAATGTTGGCCATGCTACAAGCAAGTCTCTGGACAACACTTGGGCACATTATCCATCACTTACAGGGACAAAAACTTGTCTCATTACCAACAAGAAAACCATCCGTGCAACACAAGCCCCACACCACACCTCACCACAAGAGTCACTCCTGAACTGGAACTCAATGGTGAAATTAAAAATCTCCTCCCAAATTTTTTTCTTGGAATGTTGAAAGACTTTTGCAGCATTCCATAAAAACGTCACATTTCTCCTTCCGTTATGTACTTAACACAAGGAGCCAATTCTCTTCATGAGGGAACATTTGAAGACATTTGACGTTAACACTTCTTGGCCATAATGCTTACATTGTATTGAACAGGAAGCAATGGGTTAAGGATAGCAGATCATTAAAAGTGACATAAGCCAATATAACTGATGGAAAGTCACAGAACACAGAAGCCCAAGAGGATAAATCTCTATGACCGTACAATGACACCCTGTATAAAAACAGCATAGACCGACACAAGTTCAGATAGAAGTGGGGGAAGACCGACTAAATAGTGTTTGTCTATTACCAGTTTAGAGGTGGACACCACAAATCTGCCAGAGGTTCTGGACGTCTCTCGCATTTTTACAGGATTTGGCAGGAAGGAAAGGAGATTGTAGAATTGTAGTGGAGTGCCAGTAACCTCACCTCTAGTGGAGTGCCAATAACCTCACCTCTAGTGTAGTGCCAATAACCTCACCTCTAGTGTAGTGCCAATAACCTCACCTCTAGTGGAGTGCCAATAACCTCACCTCTAGTGTAGTGCCAATAACCTCACCTCTAGTGGAGTGTCGATAACCTCACCTCTAGTGGAGTGCCAGTAACCTCACCTCTAGTGGATTGCCAGTAACCTCACCTCTAGTGGAGTGCCAATTACCTCACCTCTAGTGGAGTGCCAATTACCTCACCTCCAGTGGAGTGCCAGTAACCTCACCTCTAGTGGAGTGCCAATAACCTCACCTCCAGTGGAGTGCCAATAACCTCACCTCTAGTGGAGTGCCTATAACCTCACCTCAAGTGGAGTGCCAGTAACCTCACCTCTAGTGGAGTGCCAATAACCTCACCCCTAGTGGAGTGTCAATAACCTCACCTCTAGTGGAGTGCCAATTACCTCACCTCTAGTGGAGTGCCAATTACCTCACCTCCAGTGGAGTGCCAGTAACCTCACCTCTAGTGGAGTGCCAATAACCTCACCTCCAGTGGAGTGCCAATAACCTCACCTCTAGTGGAGTGCCTATAACCTCACCTCTAGTGGAGTGCCAATAACCCCACCTCTAGTGGAGTGTCAATAACCTCACCTCCAGTGGAGTGCCAATAACCTCACCTCTAGTGGAGTGCCAATAACCTCACTTCTAGTGAAGTGCCAGTAACCTCACCTCTAGTGGAGTGCCAATAACCTCACCTCTAGTGGAGTGTCAATAACCTCACCTCTAGTGGAGTGTCGATAACCTCACCTCTAGTGGAGTGCCAATTACCTCACCTCCAGTGGAGTGCCAATAACCTCACCTCTAGTGGAGTGCCAATAACCTCACCTCTAGTGGAGTGCCAATAACCTCACTTCTAGTGAAGTGCCAGTAACCTCACCTCTAGTGGAGTGTCAATAACCTCACCTCTAGTGGAGTGTCAATAACCTCACCTCTAGTGGAGTGCCAATTACCTCACCTCCAGTGGAGTGCCAATAACCTCACCTCTAGTGGAGTGCCAATAACCTCACCTCTAGTGGAGTGCCAATAACCTCACTTCTAGTGAAGTGCCAGTAACCTCACCTCTAGTGGAGTGCCAATAACCTCACCTCCAGTGGAGTGCCAATAACCTCACCTCTAGTGGAGTGCCTATAACCTCACCTCTAGTGGAGTGCCAATAACCCCACCTCTAGTGGAGTGTCAATAACCTCACCTCCAGTGGAGTGCCAATAACCTCACCTCTAGTGGAGTGCCAATAACCTCACTTCTAGTGAAGTGCCAGTAACCTCACCTCTAGTGGAGTGCCAATAACCTCACCTCTAGTGGAGTGTCAATAACCTCACCTCTAGTGGAGTGTCGATAACCTCACCTCTAGTGGAGTGCCAATTACCTCACCTCCAGTGGAGTGTCAATAACCTCACTTCTAGTGAAGTGCCAATAACCTCACCTCTAGTGGAGTGTCAATAACCTCACCTCCACACCGGCATCTCTCAGGCTTGGTTAACTGGAACTCCTTTTGCGTTGGAGCAGCAGAGACTGGTGGGATTAACCCCTTGTTGCTCCTGTCTTCTCGCTCATGTCTCTTGGGGGGTTCAGAACCACTACACTCTCCCAAAACAGATCCTTGTCTCATGACATTGAGCCCCTTGTGGCATCTCACCTTTGACCCTACGAGTTTGGCCCTACCGGCACAGATCAGAGTGGATGGCGTATCGCACTTTCCTTTAGATAAGCATCATCATTTTACTTCAGACCCTCCTGGTCGTCAGTTTCAATTACTAGGGACTAGTCTCACAGAGTGTGTCCCCAGAGAGGCAATGGGCATACGTTGTGTCCTACGTAGGGAACAGGGCACCATTTAGGATACAACTCAGTCTGTTCTATATTATCAGCCCAGGTTTAAGCAGTGGTAGGAAGCATTAATCCTATAATCGAGCACTAATCCCTTCGGTGGTTTTGGGGAAATTGAATTTTCACAGCAGATTTGTCCGGAAACAAATGTAAAAACAAACATTTTTGGATTATTCTGGTGACTTGAGATACAAGAAGTAGAATCACCCATGTCTATCATTCACACTCACTCTCGCCTCACTATCTTCTCACTCCCTCACACGTGTAGCCTTAGAGTCAGGCAGCGTATAGCCTTAGAGTCAGGCAGCGTATAGCCTTAGAGTCAGGCTGCGTATAGCCTTAGAGTCAGGCTGCGTGTAGCCTTAGAGTCAGGCTGCGTATAGCCTTAGAGTCAGGCAGCGTATAGCCTTAGTCAGGCTGCGTCTAGCCTTAGAGTCAGGCTGCGTGTAGCCTTAGAGTCAGGATGCGTACAGCCATAGAGTCAGGCTGCGTACAGCCATAGAGTCAGGCTGCGTACAGCCATAGAGTCAGGCTGCGTACAGCCATAGAGTCAGGCTGCTTACAGCCATAGAGTCAGGCTGCGTACAGCCATAGAGTCAGGCTGCATGTAGCCTTAGAGTCAGGCTGCGTGTAGCCTTATAGTCAGGCTGCGTGTAGCCTTAGGGCTACATTGACTCATCCTCGTCACTAATGGACGAGGACATCTGGCAGGGATTCAGATTGCCATACGCTGATAAATCACATGCTCTCTAAAACAATTAGATCTGATAGTAAAAGCACTTGATTGGGTTAGAGTAAGAAGTAAAATATGATGATGAGAACATAACCCTAAACAGTGGTCTGTGAAACATCTGACTGGGAAGACAATCTAGATTAAGATGTTGCCAGTAAATGTATTAGTAACCATCTGCCAATTTAGAATTACACCAGGCCTTGAAGTGCGTCTGTAATCCATGAAATACCTGGATTCAGCTAGTATGTTGTTTCTTTCAACTTCCTTTACTTGCACATGGCCAGGTTGTTGAATTTTGGGACTATAAAATTAATCTTTGGGAGGTATCCAATCAAACAGAATGCACTTCTACTTGAAAGCTTTTGTGGCATCTGAGAAGATAATTTCACTAAAGAAGACATGCAACTATGTGAAGAATCCTAGACAAACACAAACCAATATATATTTGACAAGAATTTCAGACTTGTCTCTCTCTTTTTCTCTGCCTGTTTAATAACAAATTTAAGACAGTTGCCTTAGAGCGCTCCTCGGGACAGTGCTAATTGGCCTCGGCGTCTCCCAAATTGGATAGATAGAATGTCAGATTGGTTCACGTTGATTTTCGCTCTCTGAAGACTAATTTCTGCGGCTCTGTTGCCACCAGGATCTATTATCTTGTTGGTTGAGCAATGTAATAAACACAACGCTGCTTGGCGAGATGTGAATCGGACGGAGAAAATGTCTGAATCTTTGACTTTTAAACCTTTAGCACGTATATGAGCAATAATGTGAAAAACCACATACATTTGAATGCTAATGACCCTGAATGTACCTGTCTGTAAAGTCTGTTGCACCTAAAGAGATTATGGAAGAGCACAAAATGCCCCTCCCTGTAGGGTCTCTCCTACCTGGGCAGACGGTGTCTTTGGAGGGGTTGCAGGGCTGTATCTCCATATCACCGTCCTCGTCACAGATGGTACAAGGCAGGCAGGGCTCCCGTGAACTCTCCTGGTCCGAATACGTATCCCTGATGCACTCCTCGCACACCGTGTCACGTTCATTCTCACAGGCGAACAACATGCCCTGGCCCAGAGGGCACTTAGTGCAGCTCTCACATCGGTTTGTGTTCTTATCGAGGTAGTATTCGTCATCGCAGATGCAGACGTCGTTGGACTCACTGCAGGCGAGGCCCACACAGCGACTGCAAGGCTGGCTGTTCTCAGTTGGGGGAGAGTTTTCTGCTAATATCTCACCTTAAAGAAAAGGAACGTTAGAGATCAATATGAATTATAAGCTAAAGTGCTAGTGACCAGCCATTATTGTCTTATGGTTCAACAGACATTTAATGCACAATGTTAAGGCATCTGTGGGTCTATAGCAAGTGAGCCTACTGGTTTTGGCGTACGTGCGTGCAGGTAATGTGGGCACGCGTGCGTGCAGGTGTGTGTGTGCCTGCCAGTGGACGTGTCCATACTGCCTCTAAACAATATACCCCACCCCCCAACCCCACTCTGCCCCATCTGTGCTTTCAACCTATTATCATAATGCCACACATCAATAATTCAGCCCATCAATACATTAATAAAGCTCGCCTGCATCTGAACTGGAGAGGGCGGGGTCAATACATTAATAAAGCTCGCCTACATCTGAACTGGAGTGGGTGGGGCCAATACATTAATAAAGCTCGCCTGCATCTGAACTGGAGTGGGCGGGGCCAATACCTGATCACTTTCGGCACTGATACAATAAACCGATGAAAATCTTGAACTATAACCTAGATATTGTTTTTTGCATCATTGTATGTACAGACTGGTCACAAATTCCTTGTGTGTAAACAGACTTGGTGAAAGTAAAGTATGAGGACCAAAACAAAACACTAAACAGAGCCTTGATTTAACCCAGGAAACAGGAATTAGCATATACCATATCTGTATAAAGCCTTGATTTAACCCAGGAAACAGGCATTAGCATATACCATATCTGTATAAAGCCTTGATTTAACCCAGGAAACAGGCATTAGCATATACCATATCGGTATAAAGCCTTGATTTAACCCAGTAAACAGGCATTAGCATATAGCATATCTGTATAAAGCCTTGATTTAACCCAGGAAGCAGGCATTAGCATATAGCATATCTGTATAAAGCCTTGATTTAACCCAGGAAACAGGCATTAGCATATAGCATATCTGTGCTGATGCAGATCATTGGATATTCACATTTTGGAGCAGTTCAATGGCCACAGGCCAAACTGATATAAAGTAATTCACTAGTGATAATGACCTTTCAAGTGATCCTAGGAGTTAGTTAGGACAGTCTAGGAGTTAGATAGACAGTCTAGGAGTTAGATAGACAGTCTTTATGGTCTTTGTATGAGAGGAGTGCTTGTGGACACTGAGACGGGTTGGGACTGGCATTCACATCTTTAACAAATTCTGTACCGTTGCGAGCCAGTAATTGACAGAGTCATCGTTCTGCAACTGGTCCGGGGTCAGAGCTAGCCCTGTGCTGGCCGCTTTAATACAATATGTGGCATTGACTGACAACCCAGTACAATGGCTTCAACTCATCTCTAAATGTCAAGAAAAGGATGTGCTACTAGAACACTGAGAGTTGATGCGTGTCTATGTTGCTCTTTGATTGTGTCTATCACAACTGCTTCAGTCATTACTATAGTTCCCTATATTATAATGCCTCTGGATGAACGGGTTGCAGACATTCTGTGGTTTTAGGGGTCGTGGGTAGGTCACTTGGTAACGCCAAAGTTGTGGGGCTAGAATGAACAATCCGCTCACCACCACAAGTGACTTTGGACAACCTCACCTCCTCCACCCTGATCCCGAATACCGATGTCCCTCAGGGCTGTGTGCTTAGACCACTCATGTACTCCCACTTCACTCATGATTGCGTCGCTGTACACAGCTCTAATACCATCGTCAAGTTCGCAGATGACACCACTGTGGTTCGTCTGATCAGGGACAAGGACATGGCATCCTTCCGAGAGGAGGTCAAGCACCTAGTGGCCAGGTGCACAGAAAGCAACCTGGCCAACAAAACCAAGTAATTGCTTGTGGATTACAGGAAGTCGAAAAGCTGTTTGTGCCGCAGTTCACATTGATAAGACCAGAGTGGAGCTACACATTTCCAACCATCTTTCCTGGTCCCTCAACACAACAAACCCTGGTCAAAAAGGTGCAACAGCGCCTGTACTTTATAAGGAAGTTAAGGAAGGCCCACCTATCTACCAACATCCTGGTTAACTTTTACCGCTGCACGGTCGAAACCATTCTGACCAATTTTAAGACAGTTTGGTACTTATCTAGATCAACGCTTGTTTTCCAACCTGTAAAGATGTAATAACTAAGCAGCAGTACTACTGGTGCTCACAGTCTCTCCTACCTTGGCAGACGGTGTCTTTGGAGGGGTTGCAGGGCTGTATCTCCATATCACCGTCCTCGTCACAGATGGTACAAGGCAGGCAGGGCTCCCGTGAACTCTCCTGGTCCGAATACGTATCCCTGATGCACTCCTCGCACACCGTGTCACGTTCATGCTCACAGGCGAACAACATGCCCTGACCCAGAGGGCACTTAGTGCAGCTCTCACACCGGTTGGAGATCTCATTGAGGTAGTAGCCGTAGTCACAGATGCAGACGGCATCCTCTGAGTCGGTGCAGGGTGACCGCATACGGAGAATACCCTCACATCGAGTGCACGGCCGGCACGTATCAGTGTGGCTATAGTTTTCTGAGAATGTCTCACCTTCAGAGAAAATGAAGAGTAGAGTTAAAAATGTTACAAGATAAAAATATGCAGCTAAAAATATATATATAATATTTCTTTGTTCGTTTGGAGCAATCTGGATGTTGTTCTTATCAGGGTCACTTAGAAATGTACTTGTCTTTACTTAAATGGTTGATTTTCAATGAAATATCGTGTGTGTGTGCATGCAGGTGTGTGTGTGTGTGCGTGTGTGTGTGTGCCTGCCAGTGTCCATACTGCCTCTAAACAACATACCCCACCCCCACCCCACTCTGCCCCATCTGTGCTTTCAACCTATTATCATAATGCCACACATCAATAATTCAGCCCGTCAATACATTAATAAAGCTCGCCTGCATCTGAACTGGTGTGGGCGTGGCCAATACATTAATAAAGCTTGCCTGCATCTGAACTGGAGTGGGCGGGGAAAATACATTAATAAAGCTTGCCTGCATCTGAACTGGAGTGGGCGGGGTCAATACATTAATAAAGCTCGCCTGCATCTGAACTGGAGTGGGCGGGGCCAATACATTAATAAAGCTCGCCTGCATCTGAACTGGA
Organism: Dallia pectoralis; assembly: GCA_029465975.1. Classification (NCBI taxonomy): domain Eukaryota; kingdom Metazoa; phylum Chordata; class Actinopteri; order Esociformes; family Umbridae; genus Dallia; species Dallia pectoralis. Next base: position 465,166 of record CM055764.1, on the reverse strand, counting down.
GTGGGCGGGGCCAATACATTAATAAAGCTCGTCTGCATCTGAACTGGAGTGGGCGGGGCCAATACATTAATAAAGCTCGTCTGCATCTGAACTGGAGTGGGCGTGGCCAATACATTAATAAAGCTTGCCTGCATCTGAACTGGAGTGGGCGGGGAAAATACATTAATAAAGCTTGCCTGCATCTGAACTGGAGTGGGCGGGGTCAATACATTAATAAAGCTCGCCTGCATCTGAACTGGAGTGGGCGGGGCCAATACATTAATAAAGCTCGCCTGCATCTGAACTGGAGTGGGCGGGGCCAATACATTAATAAAGCTCGTCTGCATCTGAACTGGAGTGGGCGGGGCCAATACATTAATAAAGCTCGTCTGCATCTGAACTGGAGTGGGCGGGGCCAATACATTAATAAAGCTCGCCTGCATCTGAACTGGAGTGGGCGGGGCCAATACATTAATAAAGCTCGTCTGCATCTGAACTGGAGTGGGCGGGGCCAATACATTAATAAAGCTCGTCTGCATCTGAACTGGAGTGGGCCGGACTCAGCATAAAACATGTAGAACTGTGGTACTTAAGCCTGGAGTCTGGACATTTATTACATAAGTCCCATAGAAAGACTCGCTGAGTCTGTGTTTGTATGTGTCGGTGTGGAGAACATTTAATGTGTTGTGTGTCTCTGTGTACAACAGAGAATTTATCATGTCTGGAAAGATTTGTGACTCTTCTCGAGGTTTTAACACAGCTTAGTTATATTGATGCTTGTATATATTCAATCCAAATAACTGCGTGTTTCTTTTGGCCCTGAGAGGAGCACTGTTCTGCTCTGACCAAGTCCCATGTCACAAGATTAAATCGTGCGTGACTTTCTTCTCAAGTACACAGCTGCAGGATATCCAGTTGAAGATTACACTTAAGGTTGATGTCATTAAAACTCATTTTACAACTCCACAGATTTCATGTTGTACCTGTTTTGCCATAACAACCATCGTTATGTTTGGAGGAAAAAGGGGGAGAAGTTCCTCCCAAATGTGAAGCACAGGGAGCATCTAATTATAGTACATATTCCAATGGCACCATCAAACTGAAGACTACTCACCAGTGAAGGCAGATGTGCTTGTAGCAAGTCAAGATATGTCTAATACCAACAGAGCTGTGGTTTCCACGAATAGGGGAGTGGTTGTGCAAAACAGTTTTTGGATCTACAAACAGATTAGTCTTTTATCTTCAGCATTTGGCAGCATTTCCTTTTCAGACAGTTTTCTACACGATTATATGCAAAACATCAGCCACCAACCAAACCACATATATAAGTTAAATTGCAGGTATGTACAGTAGGATGTACTGGACCAACACGTCTGATCCACAGTGACTCCACCTCACATCTGTACTGGACCAACAAGTCTGATCCACAGTGACTCCACCTCACATCTGTACTGGACCAACAAGTCTGATCCACAGTGACTCCACCTCACATCTGTACTGGACCAACAAGTCTGATCCACAGTGACTCCACCTCACATCTGTACTGGACCAACAAGTCTGATCCACAGTGACTCCACCTTACAACATACAGGACTTGAAGGATATGCAGCTCAAGCTTTGGTGCCAGATACCACAGGACACCTTCAGGGGTCTTTATGTCTTGGTGCCAGATACCACAGGACACCTTCAGGGGTCTTTATGTCTTGGTGCCAGATACCACAGGACACCTTCAGGGGTCTTTATGTCTTGGTGCCAGATACCACAGGACACCTTGAGGGGTCTTTATGTCTTGGTGCCAGATACCACAGGACACCTTCAGGGGTCTTTATGTCTTGGTGCCAGATACCACAGGACACCTTCAGGGGTCTTAATGTCTTGGTGCCAGATACCACAGGACACCTTCAGGGGTCTTAATGTCTTGGTGCCAGATACCACAGGACACCTTCAGGGGTCTTTATGTCTTGGTGCCAGATACCACAGGACACCTTCAGGGGTCTTTATGTCTTGGTACCAGATACCACAGGACACCTTCAGGTCTTGAAGAGTCTATGCCTCTGGCAGGTCGGCTCTGTTTAGGCGGCATGAGGAACAGCTACATCATGTCATAATGTTCTGGATCTTCGTATGCCTTTGGGGGAAGATTCTTCCAAAAGCAAAGGGCTAAAAATGTTAGCTGGAATGCTTTGTGTCTGCTGTGAGTGACAGCTGGAGGAATGAATGAATTTTAAAGTGATGACTGAAAGGCTGTCCCAACGCCTGTAATCAGCCGTCCATCCCATCTGAATCCACCCGATTAAGTTAAATAATGCTCGGCTACGACACTGTGCTCCAGCCCACTTACACTGCTCGGTTTTGTCTGTATAAAATAGTTAACATGGGATTTGTCTGGTATGTTAAAGATTAGGTGACTTACAGGATGTCTACAAGGTTAAACAGGCAGTTATTGGCTAATAGAAACATCTGAACACATTCTAACAGTGCTATTAAGTGCGAGAACTACAGAGGATTGTGCAATTATTCGCTAAAGCGTTTGACCGAAATAATTGATACATACTTTATGTTATCATGTGTGTCTGAAGCCGGTATAATGTTCCATGAATATAAACAAATGTGTTTTGAATTTTGGTGCTAGATATAATAAAGAATAAAGCATCAAACAGTTATGTAACCTTTTCTCGTGATTATATTGTGTTACTCCAGATCCTAATGCCTTTCCAGTCAGTACAGGGACAACAGACATCTGAAATTGGCAGTAGATGAAACAACATTATTTTCACTGTGGCTGTTTGGAGTGAAACAGAGGCTTTTAAACCACAACATCCTACCATAACTACAATGTATACGCCAAGCAAGTAACACTCCAGCAGAGAGTCAGAAACAAACAGCCTGTAAAAACCAGGCGGTATGTCGCAGACTGTAGAGAACCAGGTTAGAAAACAACAAGGACTTTTAAAATAAAACCTTTTGTTCTCATTTTAAAGAAGAACGAGCCTGTATTTGCCCTGTATTTAGTACCCTAATCACTCCTGGCCTGTATTTAGTACCCTAATCCCTGAGTTAGGGGGCTTTAGTCCAACATAGTACAGTGCTGGGAATAACCTTAACCCTGTATTTAGTACCATAATCCCTGAGTTAGAGCCCAGGGGGCTTTAGTCCAACATAGTACAGTGCTGGGAATAACCTTAACCCTTTGACACACAATCTCATGTTATTTCTCTGGAAAACAAGATATGTTTACAGATGTAAATGATGTTCCATCTTATCATTAAAGCCTCTCAACACTCTCACAATATTGTCTGGGGTTCTCTGCCCTGTAGACAGTACAGGATGTATATCTGTCTCCCACACACGAGATACAGAGAAATACAGAGACACAAGCACATGCACACTGGCTGCAGGACTGCTGACTTGACAGGACAGTTCATTGGTCGTGGGAGTTACACAGAAGGTTCCAGAGAATAATCTGGGAAATCTGGATCTGGCCTGTAACCAGACTATCTGCAACACAACTGATGCTGAACAAGAAATGGACCTAAAACAAATGTGACACGCAACCCTTCAGAGGAAAACCATATCCTTGTTCCTTACAAAGCAAATGACTGCTTTTTGAATACACTAGTGATAGGCGTAGTCTAAATTATGATGGAAATTATGAAATAATAATGATCTAATTGTGAGTGCTTTTGTACTGACTGTCTGACAGCGTGTACAGACGGTGTGTGTGTGTATTTTATACTGACTGTCTGACAGCGTGTACAGACGGTGTGTGTGTGTATTTTATACTGACTGTCTGACAGCGTGTACAGACGGTGTGTGTGTATTTTCTACTGACTGTCTGACAGCGTGTACAGACGGTGTGTGTGTGTGTGTATGTACTGACTGTCTGACAGCGTGTACAGACGGTGTGTGTGTATTTTATACTGACTGTCTGACAGCGTGTACAGACGGTGTGTGTGTATTTTATACTGACTGTCTGACAGCGTGTACAGACAGTGTGTGTGTATTTGTACTGACTGTCCAGGCAGTGTGTACAGACAGTGTGTGTGTATTTGTACTGACTGTCCAGACAGGGTGTACAGACGGTCTGTGTGTATTTGTACTGACTGTCCAGGCAGCGTGTACAGACAGTGTGTGTGTATTTGTACTGACTGTCCAGGCAGGGTGTACAGACGGTCTGTGTAGCTCCACATGGTTTCAGGACTCCTTGTCCGGGCTCACACTGTCTGCAACACTCCCCAGTGGTGGTGAACTTCCCTGAGACACAAACCTCTTTATTGGCTAAAGCTCCAACCTGTTAATCAACAGAGACACCAGTGAGACTGAATCAACATACAACTAACCACAAACAACTGCACATACGGACACATGGAACACAGGAATGACAGAGAACTCACTGAACACAAGGCAAAGAATCCACACTTAGATCGATAACCTGGTGGTTAACTGGTGCTAAGAAGAGTGCAGGCATGTGTTAAAGTGGGCGTGTGCGCATGTGGTGATTAGCATATGTGTTAAAGTGGGCGTGTGCGCATGTGGTGATTAGCATATGTGTGTAAAGTGGGTGTGTGCGCATGAGGTGATTAGCATATGTGTGTAAAGTGGGTGTGTGCGCATGAGGTGATTAGCATATGTGTGTAAAGTGGGCGTGTGCACATGAGGTGATTAGCATATGTGTGTAAAGTGGGCGTGTGCACATGAGGTCATTAGCATTTGTGTGTAAAGTGGGTGTGTGCGCATGAGGTGATTAGCATATGTGTGTAAAGTGGGCGTGTGCACATGAGGTCATTAGCATATGTGTGTAAAGTGGGCGTGTGCTCATGTGGTGATTAGCATGTGTATACAACAATAATCTAAATATTATCCCTACGGTAAAGCAAAAGCAAAGCTTTCATGGTTAAGAAAAACAAACTTATCTACAAAATAAAACCAAGAGATACAAGAGTCATTATCTGGAAAATGAATAATTTCATGATTTTGTTATCATTCTAAGCCTTGCCACTTTCCACACTGGATCAAATTGTTAGGTTACTCTGAAATACTCATTTAGTGAGGCTCCTGACGCAGTCATTCAGCTGATGTTGTTTCCAGAGCGAGTTTATAACTCTGTATTGAGTGATGTAACAGATTCTAATCAATGTTTACGCATTACATACTTAACCACTCGCCGGCCCCATGTCCAATCTGAGTTTGTGTGATCGACCATTTCGTGTCTGGGTTGTTGTTGCTCTTAGACACTTATAACTAAAGCACTTACAGTTGATTCTCCCATCTTCCCATTCTCCCATCTTCCCATTCTCCCCTCTTCCCATTCTCCCCCTTCCCATTCTCCCCTCTTCCCATTCTCCCCTCTTCCCATTCTCCCATTCTCCCCCCTTCCCATTCTCCCCTCTCCCATTCTCCCCCCTTCCCATTCTCCCCTCTTCCCATTCTCCCATTCTCCCCTCTTCCCATTCTCCCATTCCCATTCTCCCATTCTCCCATTCTCCCATCCTCCCATTCTCCCATTCCCATTCTCCCCTCTTCCCATTCTCCCATTCTCCCCCTTCCCATTCTCCCCTCTTCCCATTCTCCCATTCTCCCCCTTCCCATTCTCCCCTCTTCCCATTCTCCCCTCTTCCCATTCTCCCCTCTTCCCATCCTCCCATTCTCCCATCTTCCCATTCTCCCCTCTTCCCATTCTCCCCCCTTCCCATTCTCCCATCTTCCCATTCCCATTCTCCCATTCTCCCATCCTCCCATTCTCCCATTCCCATTCTCCCATTTTCCCCTCTTCCCATTCTCCCATTCTCCCATTCTCCCATCCTCCCATTCTCCCCTCTTCCCATTCTCCCATTCTCCCATTCCCATTCTCCCATTCTCCCATTCCCATTCTCCCCCTTCCCATTCTCCCCCCTTCCCATTCTCCCCTCTTCCCATCCTCCCATTCTCCCCCCTCTTCCCATTCTCCCCCTTCCCATTCTCCCCTCTTCCCATTCTCCCATCCTCCCATTCCCATCTTCCCATTCTCCCATTCCCATTCTCCCATTCTCCCATCCTCCCATTCTCCCATCTTCCCATTCCCATTCTCCCATTCTCCCATTCCCATTCTCCCATTCTCCCATTCTCCCATCCTCCCATTCTCCCATCCCATTCCCATTCCCATTCTCCCATTCCCATTCTCCCATTCTCCCATTCCCATTCTCCCATTCTCCCATTCTCCCATCCTCCCATTCTCCCATCCTCCCATTCCCATTCTCCCATTCTCCTTTCCTCTTTCTACTCTACTACATTCAGCTCCAAGTCTCTGCTAGTCCCATTTGATCCCATCTCAAGTTCATGTTTTACATGTCTTTACTGGGTAAAGTTTTCAGATAGTGTTTCACATTGAACATGCACTCTGAAGCTCACTAAAACCAGACAACCTACCATGCACGCACACGCACACATGCACACACATGCACTCACACGCACACACATGCACTTACATGCACACACATGCACTCACATGCACTCACATGCACTCACATGCACTCACATGCACGCACACACATGCATGCACACACATACCTCTAACATTTATACACATTTTGATGTGTTAAAAACCTATGTTTCAGGGGGTGGACAAAGTGACAGAAACATTACATAAAAAAGCTGCAGATTTTGCCATTCAGCAGTACAGATGTGTCAGCCATAACTGAGGTCACACATTTAGCACAAAACAACATGGGGCAACTAACAGTGATTCAAAAAGGCCAAAGTGTTTGTGCAGTATTGGAAATGCTTTGGTCACAAAAACTGCTAAATTATTCAATGTGTGAAGGGGAACAGTCTCAAATATCATGAGTGCATTTGCCAAACAGACAAATGATATTGGCTAAAAGGAACCGGGGTTGAAGCTAACTGTAAGACACACACTCAACTGGATCGTTGTTCAATATCCCACAAGTACAGACTAATAAATAACACAAATTGGATCAACACATCTGTGAACAAGTCTCAACAAAAACAGAATATTGTGGGCTTCACAAAGGTTGGAACTATGGACAAAACTGCCATTCAGAACCCACTTGTATCCATGGCCAAATCACAAAACCTGGTCCTCTGAAAAATTTAGAAATGTAATATAATCTGATTGTTTACCTTACATCCAGAAGGGCTGTGTCACGAGTGAGAACTATTCCCCAGATAGGGTGTAATTAGTTGGCTAATTGGTTTAGCGTATTCCACACCAGGTTTGTAGGTAGTGTTGTATTTAAGTTGAGCGTTTTGCCTTTTCACATTGTTGGTTATTGTTTCACGTTGATGTCATGGGAAATGCCCTCCTCTTAAAATGTAATTGATATCAAAGCACTCTAATAAAAAGTCACAATAAAAAAGTATAATGTCTAAACATCCTCTTACTAAAAATAAATATCATATGTCTCAGTTTGAAGTTATTTGGTGAACTTCTAACTAATTTGAGGAGTGCTAATTCCACGCTGGGTCAGAGGTCATGCAGCTTGTTTTAAAAAAGTTTCATAGAGCTTTTAAGATCAACTCAGGTGCGAATTGGAGGAGTTGATCACTCACTGAGCGTATTCTTTATATGTATGATGTCCTGTCGCCGTTCTCAATCGGCCAACCTGGTTAAATAAAGGTTGAATAAAAATGTCCTCCAATATAAATCTAGGTTAAACTCCTCGTTTAAAGAATGGTGTGATATTCCCTTACACTCCGGACTTGTATGGCAACATTCCAACAATGATTAGAGCTTCTTGGAAGAGAACAGGGTAACCTGAGTCCTTATATGGTGTAATTACTATATTGTTAGATGTTACATTGCTTTTGTTTACCCCCTGGATGATTGAGTCTGCCATCATATACACACACAATACCCCCAGAATGACTGAACGACAACACAATGTGCTACATTCGTGCCAATAAATAGAACAAACAAATACTGAATTAACCTCGGCTCTCAAAAGAATTGATGACTTTTACAAATATTATTTTGTGAAATCAAATTGGATTTAAGTAGGGATCTTGCCACAGATTAAGTTCATATGCAAACTGAAAATCTGCAAATTATTACAAATACAAAAATAATTAATATGATAAATATTCACCCCCTTTAGTCAACATTTGGTTGACACTCCTTTGGCAGCCATTAGTCTATTTGAATAAGTATCTGTCTGCTTCACCAATATGGACACAGTAATGTTGGTCCACACTTCTGTAGTAAATGTTATAATGTTCCCACATACTCTGTAGACATCAAGACTGAGTTGTGTGTTTTAACTGTTACTTTGTCTATATTATTTTGCTTTTTTAAATTGTACTAACCAACTGTTGGACCTCCCAGAGACAGTTGTATTTGACCTGAAATTATTTGAAACAACCAGACTTTATTTCTGAACACACTTGATGGTATAACGACATATTCAGCTGTGTCTGGGGCGTAGAAACCTTTGAAATCTGAAAACTATTGAAAATGTTTTGTTTGATGTTGACACTAAATTAGTAATACTCAGGTGACACTTTTATCTTGGAAAATATTTGTAAGAAATAGAAGAGGTGCCTGCATAAGTATTTAACCACAACAAAGTAATATTGTTACGGCCAATATTTTGGGCAGCTTTACAGATTACTAAAGTGTTTATTGGACAGCTTTACAAATTACTAAAGTGTTTATTGGACAGCTTTACAGATTACTAAAGTGTTTATTGGACAGCTTTACAGATTACTACAGTAATTATTTGATTCAATGGTGCTTTAAGTTTTGAAACAAAAAGATACTTTTTGATTATCAGTTCCCTTTTGAGTTTCATTATAAAAGTTCTGAAACAGTATCACTATGTTTTTACATTTAGCTAGTTGTCTGATCAAATCCTTCTTGTATTCAGAACGATTTGGGCATGTTGGTGCCGGTAAATGATGACTAACGTACTGGCAGCTCCTTACTGCACTGCAATTTACCAGAGTGCTAAATACGTTTTAGGTTACTCTTGAGGAAAGGGTGCCATTCCGGATGATTGTGTTCATGCAATTTCCAACAGATATGCTGAGTCATATAGGAAAGAAAGAATTAGAGAGAGAGACGCAAAGAAGACGAGCTCAAAGCAGACTGAGAAAGCAGTGCAGGAGACTAAGAGATACACAGAGATACACAGAGATACACAGAGACACAGAGACACAGAGATACACAAAGATACAGAGATACACAGAGATACGCATGATACACAGGTACACAGAGACACAGATATACAGAGACACAGAGATACACAGAGATACACAGAGACACAGATACACAGATACACAGAGACACACAAAGATACAGAGATACGCATGATACACAGATACACAGAGACACAGATATACAGAGACACAGAGATACACAGAGATACACAGAGACACAGATACACAGAGGCACAGATACACAGAGACACAGAGACACAGAGACACAGAGACACAGAGTGTTAGACTGAATGAATGAACCAGGTAGCATAATTTGTCCATATATTGATAAATATAAATCGATTACATGCAGACATCAAGACAATGTCAATAACAATGTCACAGTGGATCATATATATTAGAGCCAATATATTATATGATCCACTGTGTTATTGACTTGTCTTGATGTGTGCAGGTAATCCATAAGTGTGTAGCTGAGATGCGGATTCATATGCAGATATATGCTTGTGTGTCTAAATGCAAAAGGAAAACCTATGAAATACATTATTATTGGTAGTTATTAGTCCGTGCTCCTATTACATTTAGACAATACAGGCTAGTTACATGAGCTGATCGGATTGAACTGGCTTTATTAGACTGTATGAGTAGTATTTGATACGTTTTAGTAAAATAAAGTTTATAATGACAGAAACATGTGTATGTAAGTTAAAACCTATAGGACCTGTAGCCACTAGACTATAAGGTTAAACAGTATTTATGCGTAACTAGTCGGACATAAAATATCATAAAAAACATTAAGACCAGAGTGGAAACAATAAGTTACTGTAAAAACTAAACAGACAAATATAATATACTGACACTCACCGCACCCAGTATAAGGGTTATCAACAGAATATCCATTCTCAATTTCCGATATAATCGTTATTAATGTCTCATAAAAAGCACTAAATATTAAAACATAGTGAACTTCGAGTATCCACGCATATAGTGCCGGCTCCTCTGGGTGATCTGCATGTGGATACTCGGATTAACTCTCAAACAAATCAGTCTGTATTTAACTCCGTAGTGAACAACCTGCAGAGACGCACTGGTACAGCCTCTGATACCCGCAGTATTGAGTGCACTTATAATACAGCCTCTAGTACCGACACGGAGTGCACTAATGCGCACTATAGAGTATGCATCCTACCGGTAGTATGGAGTGCACTAGTGCGCACTATAGAGTATGCATCCTACCGGCAGTATGGAGTGCACTAGTGCGCACTATAGAGTATGCATCCTACCGGCAGTATGGAGTGCATCCTACCGGCAGTATGGAGTGCACTAGTGCGCACTATCCTACCGCCAGTATGGAGTGCATGCGCACCTGCATCCTACCGGCAGTATGGAGTGTAGTGCGCACTATAGAGTATGCACCGGCAGTATGGAGTGCACTAGTGCGCACTATAGAGTATGCATCCTACCGGCAGTATGGAGTGCACTAGTGCGCACTATAGAGTATGCATCCTACCGGCAGTATGGAGTGCACTAGTGCGCACTATAGAGTATGCATCCTACCGGCAGTATGGAGTGCACTAGTGCGCACTATAGAGTATGCATCCTACCGGCAGTATGGAGTGCACTAGTGCGCACTATAGAGTATGCATCCTACTCCACTATAGAGATCCGCTATATTCTCGCTTCTCTGCGCGTCTCATATGACACTTGATCCTCATTCGGGCGGATCTCCCAGCACTCCCAACATGTCCTGGTTATTCTCCCATCCATGTCCCTCAGTATGTTGCCGGATGGACAGACCATTTGGACGTTAATTAGATTGTCAGATTACATTACAGAAAATGGTCGTAAAAAATACAGACAAAAGGGCTTCTGGTTGGCCAAATAATCCAATGTCATTAGTTACCAATCGGTGCAGAGCAGAGACCACTTTAGTACAGGGACATTTAATAAATAAAAAGTTATTTATCCGCCTCTGCGTTACACGAGCCCATAAATTGTTTTCTCAATACTATTATTATGCCTTTTGTTTGACAGCTTTTAAAAATATATAGCTTTTAATATGTATTATATGTTCTAACTGATATTTGTTTAAAAGTTGTCACATGATTAATACGATCTTTTTCAAACTTTTGCCAAGGATTGTTGGCCAGTGCAGAAAATTACCTTTAATTTTAGGTTATTTTTATCCATATCTATTCCATAAAGAAATTCTGCCCTTAATTCCTCTCTTTCCTGACCAGAGACAGTGTCCTTGCTGAAGACAAACTTCCCTATGATGCCAACGCCACTGTGCTTGGGGAAACATTTTGGAAAAGTTGGTTTTGAAACAAATATAATCTGGAATTAAGCCCAACATGTTGTTTGTCTCATTCGACAATATAATTTTACAAGGATTTTCTAGATTGAATGCGTGCTGCTGTAAAGAATATTTGTGAGATAGGGCTTCTCTCTGTCACTCTTTCCCATATCAGACTTGTAGAAAACAGGTGTAATGGTTGTTAAAGACAGGGTGTCAAGAAAGCAGCCCAAAGACAAGTTATTTACTACACATCTTATAGGTTGCATTTACAATACATTCTGCGCCCATCAGATGGCTTCCAGTGAATGTCTTTATTGCACTGGACAATTCCTGATGGAAATTCCTGCAGCTTCTTGAGAATCAGTATCAGCTTTTATTGCCAAGTAGGTTTACTCATACGAGGAACACAGGTAGACTGGGTTTATAATCTTTCTACACTTTACCTGGACCTACATCTGCTTTTTTAAGTTAACATTTTAGGTATTAGATCAAATAAAAAAAACTCTTTATGCTCAGTACATGTTGAATGACAACGTGTACAGCTAAATTGCCCTGGGTGTACTTCAGTTACTTTATCTTCAAAGGGACCATATAGCAAATTAAATAAGCCAGACTTATTATGTAACCACATGATATCCTTACCTTTCCCCCCAACAGTTTAGTGAAGCCTATTACATGTGAAGTGTCCCTTTGAACAACCCTGCAGACCGGATCAGACGCATCTTCTGCACCCTCTAGTGGACAATATTTAAACGTTAAGTAAAGATGTCTGCTTGTTTGGGGTGTGACGATACAGTTCAGATATTGGGTTCACAAGATCGAGAGGATATTTGAACACTATTTTTAAGAAATCTTCAATGATGAAATATATACCTGGACACTGTGACATTTCTGGTTATGTCATTCTCCTGTAAATGCTGCATCAGAAATATCATCTCGTACCTTCTAGAATATCAGGCATGATGCCCACTGTTGCTTATTTTAAAATATTGGATTTTTTTATTTCCATGAACTGTGAGCTGTAATCATCAGGATTCAATCAAAAAGGGCTTTAAATGTTTCTATAATATATTGTCACGAACGGTGAAGTGCAGATAAACCAAATGCGGAGCTCAATAACAATGTTTGATGGGTGTTTATTAGCAAACAAGGTACAGACCCAACAGAAAACTAAACCACTGTGATGAAAATAAACGTTGTGAAGATACATCCAGGGTACACATCTGTTTTTATTTCAAGTTGAGCATTGACATCAATCCCAATAAATGGAATGTTATTCTTAAATCATTTTGGATTTCACCCCAAACAGGTCAGGAGAGTTTGTCAAGAAACGTGTGTGTGCGTGTGTGTATGCGTGTGAATGTGTTGTACAAGTGTGTGTTTGAGGGTGTGTATGCGTGTGAATGTGTTGTACAAGTGTGTGTTTGAGGGCAAGTTGCACAATAAGTTCAATGTGTCATATATGTTGGAGCAATCATGAATGTGTTTTCTACATGTTGGAGCTTGCCAGCATGTGTGTGAACCTGTGTGTGTGTGCACATATCTGTGTGTAGTCCATGTGTGTGTGTGTGTGTGTGTGCCTTCATATCCGTGTGTGTGTGTGTGTGTGTGTGTGTGTTTGTGTGTGTGTGTGTGTGTGTGCGCACTCATATCTGTGTGTAGTCCATGTGTGTGTGTGTGTGTGTGTGTGTGTGTGTGTGTGTGTGTGCACTCATATCCTTGTGTAGTCCATGTGTGTTTGTGTGTGTGTGTGTGTGTGTGTGTGGTGTGTGTGTGTGTGTGTGTGTGTGTGTGCACTCATATCCTTGTGTAGTCTGTGTCACTGCTTCTGTATAAAGGACTCCATTGACTTTCTGACTCTGAGGCTGGCTTCTCCAGAGCCTGAGGGGTCATGTTGGCTAATGTGTAAAACTGCACTGTGTCTGATAATGACATCTGATCCATACTCGTGGCTGTCTCCCACCACAAAACACCACAAATAAGCTCCCTCATTGGCAAGGCTAAAAGTCACGAACCCTGCCAATCTCACAAAGCCTCTGACTGCAGACATTTCTTCCTAAATGTCAACCTGTTCCCTATTCTGTGCACTACTTTGTCCAGGGCCATATGGAATTAATACATTAGAATAGACTAGGGAGCAGGGTGCCATTTGGCAAAACACGCCCCCTATTGTTTACAACAGGAGAGAGAGGTCTTCTCTGTTACTCCTCCTCCTCATCTAACTCTCTTTATGACATAGCCAATGTGGAACTCAAGTTATGTGGGGAAATGAGACGGGGTTCAGACGAGGTTAGTGTCCTGAGAGGTTGTTTCATGAGTGGTCAAATTAAAAGGTCACGTTTTTTAGCCTTTTGCATATTTAGGGTCCTTTTGTGAGAAAATGTATCATTGCGCAGCTGTACGTCAATGACTCAGGGCCGCGTACTAGGACCCCACTTATATCCCCAATGACTCAGGGCTGCGTACTAGGACCCCACTTATATCCCCAATAACTCAGGGCTGCGTACTAGGACCCCACTTATATCCCCAATGCCTCAGGGCTGCGTACTAGGACCCCACTTATATCCCCAATGACTCAGGGCTGCGTACTAGGACCCCACTTATATCCCCTGTATACGCAGGACTTTGTTGCCACACGCAGTTCCAATGTCATCCTTAAGTTTGCGAGCAACACCACCATGCCTTTGATTTGGTTTAACAACTATTTTTTTTAAATAATAAAACAAATGAAAATGGCACTGAAATAAATGATGGAACCCTCAGACTTTTAAATCTTTATTTCCTACCTTAACCATGCCTGTCTATTATTTTCTTTCTGATCTCCTCAGACTGATCTCCTCAATCTTCTTTCTCTGGTCCATGTTCCATGTGTTGCTTCACAATGACACCAAATATCACAGTGAGTACTTTCCTCCATTTACGTAGGCAGAGTGATTCATACTAGATTGGAGACATGTGATACACATTGACTAAATTAATCGTTTTTTGCTTTATTCTATGACATATCAAAGGTATTAAAGTATCCATGATGCAATATATTTGAAGGTCATCACACATTATTTAGAATTAAGCATAATTTCATGAGATATAAGGGTACCAACAAATCTGACCAACAGAAAGTGTTTATTTGGTCTTATTTATTATTTGTCTTGTTCAGGAGTTAAGAATCAACATAATAAAATCAATGTGAGATTCACAGATCTTGTAAGGTAAACAAGGACATATTTTGGGATTGACTTTATTCAATTCAATTCAATTATTGCAATAATTCAATAATAATAATTGCAATAGTTCTTACTCTGTCCAGATTTTGCGTTATTTTGCCCATCTTAATCTATTCTTTTTTTGTCCAGTCTAAGAAATGTATTTTTTGCCTAGACTCTGGTGTCGACAGGAAAATCAACCAGGAAAGGAAGAAATATGAAAGACCCTTCTTCCTCTAAGGCTTCAGAAATCTGTATTGAAGGTGATCTGGATGCACAATAATCTGTTGTTTCCAAACAAAGCAATACATTTACTGATAAGATGTCTGCCTGGATTAGGACAGTCAGACGGGCACTACCCACTGCTAATATTTACTATCAATATTATGGGTGACATCGGGAGCACGCTGGCTCAGATTCCAAGTGAAATATGGGTTTGTGTGTGTGTGTGTGTGTGTGTGTGTGTGTGTCAATCACAGACATTATAAAGAGGTGCTGTTTATTGTCGCACCTTTTCGGTAAGGGGGTCAATTGCTTGTCAGTGTGGCTGTGTTGGCTAGTTTTAGGTAAGTTGAAGTTTTTGGCTTCATTGTTGCTTTGGTCAATAGAGTTTTAAGTTTGCATGATAATATTGTGCAAGTAATTATGCTGTACGAGGCCTTAAGTAGGTTTACATATCCCTCAAAAATTTGAAAATTGAATCCCTTCGAAGGATATTGTAATTTTAAAAAGTTTTTATGTCTTTGTTTTTTAAGATCAATATTTGAGAAAAAATTCTAGAGAATCAAAAAAGTAATGTATTTTTCAGGCAATTTTTTAGTTATTTAATTAGGACAACGTAGAAAATATATTTTGGAGTAGTTTATTTTGAAAATGCAATACATTTTTACATTTAACATAAAGCCATCCAATTTGTAATGTTAGTGAATACATAGACTTTAACCAGAGACTATATATATGTATATCTTCTGTGAATTTCTGTTTTCGAATGGTAGTTGTTCTATGATCATTGGCACCCTGCAAAAGGTTTAGTCACAACACTAAATTGCACCAATTAAACCCATATAAATGGTTCAATGGTGAAACAAAAGTGTTTACCACAACAACACATTTACATTTTATTTGCATCGTGAATCTTTTGTTGTCAGTTGTACTTTTTAAAACTGTTCAAAATATGTTTAAGTGCTTTGTGCTCAGATGTTTTCCACCTCATTTACTTTGTATATATTTCCATGATTTAACCATACAAACCCATGCTGGATAATTATGTGTATATCTACACAGACACACATATCTAGTCCATCTAATCTGACTCTCCATTACCTATATCTACCTGTGTTTTGGAAATAATCCATGTTGTGACGCATAACTTCTGTCCTCTGGTCCAGTCAGAGTCTTATAGAGGCCACAATATTGTTTATGTATCAATGAAGACCTGACCACAGCAATACAATGATATAACTACATATATAGAGACATTCTTTAGATTTTATGTACAAATAAACACATATATTATATACACACAATAACAGACAATCAATTACGTCAAAATCTCAGGTTCTGATTATTTATTTGAATTTTTTTTAAAATAATTAAGTGATTGATCCAGACATAATTGATGGAGAATTGGTGCAATTGGCTGAGGGACCCAAAATCTGATTTCTGATCGAAACATTGATGCAATGATTATCACATTGATGCAATATTAACAAATATGTGATGCAATTTCACAAGCACAGCACTCCAAATGTATATAACATGCCTTAGGTTTTAAACTCTTCACATCAATAGTGTCTATCTTACATGCAGTTTAGCTTTATAGTGGGTGAACAGTGTTTTGATGGTGTTTACTGTAGCTTACTGCTTTTTAATCATTTCATACGTGTGTGTAAACACAATGAACCTGTACACGTGACATATTTGGTAACATGTTCAAAAGGCAAGATAAAGACAAACATTTTAGAGAAAATTTGATTAGCCATCTTTTCATTTAGGCCTACTTGAAAAATGTTGAGAATTGTATTTTAGTTTTTTGAGATTCCATTTTGTTTTTCTCATCTGATGTATTGGTGACTAAACACAACTGTTCAAAAGGTCTGGAATTTTGCCAGGCACAACATTTGTAATTCTATTCTTTTTGCGTATTTTTTTACTGAGATTTCCTCATAGTAGAATCAGCTTTTTTATTGCCACGTATTTTAACACATGATGATCCAACTTTTAAATCAGTGAATTTGTATAAATCATTTGGAATAAGATGGAATATAGATTTCATATGATTAGAAGTATTTGTGAAATTTCTATGATATTCAGGGTCATTTATTTGCTATTTTACCAGCTGTTGTGTGATTGGAGCTACGTTTATCTAGACCCAACTGTTCTCATAAGTATGACACAGAGAGATCATGTGAATGAGACCTAAAAAAGGAAAGTTGCCTGTGACTGGCAGAGGTTGCAACTTACTTCAAAATCCACAACAAACTTTAAACACTGATTATCACTATTGACAATGTATTCATACAAAAGATAGACATGAACACAAACAAATACACACGCTTGTCCTTTGAAGCTATTGTTTCACACACACATTCTGCCGTATACCATTTATTGATACTTTAAACACAGCCAGCAGCTAAACTCTACCACACTGACACCAAAAACAGGCCAGCGGGCAAATGCACCAAAAACAAGGACTACCGCCACCATGTTTATGATGTAGACACCAGCTGAACCCGTCCTGCCTTGTCAGAGCCACCACACGGACCTGGAGCAATCGACCTGATGCCACAATCTCCATAGACCTGCAGGAATTGTGTTAAAGAATGAATGGTTCAATCCCTGGCTCCATGACAGCCAGTGTTACACAGACATTATTCAGGAACTTCTAGGTATATCTGATAAATCATGCTTAAGGCCATTTGTTTACGTCTCAGTGAATCACCATGAAAATGGCACACTGTCAAGCCAACAGTTTCCTAAACATGTGCATGTGTTTCCTATGTGTTCTAAATCACGTACTTCTGAACTTGGAAACTCATGGCTGACCTATTTTATATAATACATCTGTCCATATTTGCTGATTTGCTGATTCCCTGCCCAATTAAATACAAATACTTGTTACATTGTATGGATGGTATCAGAAACCCACACAATTCCACCACATACAAGTTTTCTGTCTCCCACATAAAGACCAACGTGAAACTGGCTGAGCAGATGAAGAACCAGGAACCCTGGCAGGACACGGGCCGATGGGAGGGTTACGGGGAAGGTTACGACCCCCAGGATGGAGGCTGGGGAACCTCCCATATCTCCTGCCTCACTTTTAAGAGCCTCATCCAGCTTCGCCGTACCATGAATACAGGTCAGAACAAAAAAAATGTAGAGTTATTTTTCACACAAAAGTCTCTTGATCCTGTCTGACACCTCTTTGTTTATCTGTAAATTGTTTAGGTGTGGTTATGTTAGACTGTGAGGAGTGCAGTTTATCCAGCATCGCTGAGAAGATGTTGGATGAGCTGATCAAGAAACAAGAAATACGTCCAGGTGACCGGGAGGGGGTGCTCGGTTCTCTGCTCCAGAACCGCAGGTAAAGGTCTACAGTGGATATTAGAAGTCTACACACTTGCCTTGTCACTATACAATATTTCCTCTCCATTTTGCGATGTTCATATTCAAACTAATTTAACTTGTGTTTTCTTGGGTTTCTATGGAAACATGGTCATTTCGAAGTATTGGAGCGGTGCTGTATAAGATGTGATTCTCTCCACAGCCAAACTACAGTCGAAAGCCAACCCTTGGCTGGGGAGATGGAGATGGAGATGGAGAGCTTCTCAGTCAAAGAGAGAGTATGTCCCCCTGTGTATATATGTGCTATTCATTAGGTTAGCTTTAGTTAAAATAGTTACATACATTGATAAAGTCACACTGTACATATTGCAACCCCCCAATTCAATATCAATGTGTTCAAACCTCTGTTTTGGATTATCTACCATACATCATTAAAAATAATGTTTCTTCCCTCAGAGAAATGCAACAGACAGTGTAGAGGCATCAACGGTGCTTGTAGGTAAGTGCAAACAGGAAAGAAACTGACTTCAATGTTTGACTATGTGTCATTGTCCTCAGTTGCAGTGAATTGACTGACAGAAAAGGAACTAAGAACATTTGATTGAAAACTCTACTGGAGGGAAGAAGGCCATTGCTCTAAAATTGTCCATAATTTGCTGTTTTAATGATTGTGATGGAGACTCTAATAAAGCGGATGTCAAACTAAGATCCAGTCTTCATGTGTATATTTTCCAGGAGCTCTGGATTTCCTGGAGAGGCCCACTGTAGCGTTTGTGCGTCTTAAAGAGGCTGTGGTTCTGGATTCAGCCTTGGAAGCCCCGGTGCCAGTCCGCTTTATTTTCTTATTGGTGGGCCCCACCAAGAGTGACATAAACTACCACCTGATTGGCCAAGCCATGTCTGCTCTAATGGCCGACAACGTGAGTCAGCAAATGAAAATGTTAAATAAAATAAAAAATGAGTGTCATGATTTTATATTGTAGATTGTTTTTGATCAGTGGGCTGGATCCTAAACCTTGTTGCAGAAGTTCAAATCCACTAGATTTCTTTACAACAATCATGCTACATGCGTCATTTGTAGATGTAACATCTTACACTAAACACAGAAGGTTAAGCCTGGCCTTTGATATGATGCCATTTCCATGGCGATTCTTCAATTAGCATTTTTGTTTTCTTATTCTGGGTCTAAGTTAACTTCTCAACAATACTAGAAGACACTAAATATAAACTTTCTGCTTCCAACTCAGGTGTTCAACCAGGCTGCTTTCCAGGCCCAGAGTGAACAGGAGTTGATGGATTCTCTGGCTGACTTCCTGGACTGTTGCATTGTGGTCCCTCCCATAGAGATCCAGGAAGGGACAATGCTTCAGTCAATCATCAGCTTTCAGAAGAGGTTACTGCAGGAGAGGCTCCACCCCTCTGACTCTGTGGTGCACTTAGATGTAAAACCTGGCAAATGTGAGCATCGGGTGAACTTCAATCTAATGTATAACAACGCAAAGAGTCAAATATATATAATAAGTATTTGAAGAGTGACTCTTTGTATTTGAAATGGTACAAAGAAGAAGAAGTTAAAGAACAGACTGTCAGCTTTAACTTTTTAATTACAACACGTACCTAGTCTCCACATGTAACGGTACCAAGTATTTGGGCATTTGGCTTCTGTCTCTTATTCGGCACACACACATGTCACACACACATGTCACACACACATGTCACACACACACGTCACACACACACGTCCCACACACGTCACACACACACGTCCCACACACATGTCACACACACATGTCACACACACACATGTCACACACACATGTCACACACACATGTCACACACACATGTCACACACACATGTCACACACACATGTTAATATAGTCATACAGCACAGTGTTCAGGTTATGGAGGTTAGGGTGAATGAACGCTCTGAACATATGACACAAACAGTAAATATCAGCATTCCTCCTTCGTTTAAACACATGTTTTGTATTCCTTCCCAGTTTAGCTATAACAAATGTTTTCCTAGTTCCCATTTCCAGGCCTCTTCCAGAAGATCCTCTTGTCCGTACCGGTCGACCGTTTGGCGGGATGATTAAAGACGCTAAGAGACGCTATCAGCACTATGCAAGTGACTTCACCGACGCACTAAATGCTCAGGTTCTCGCTGCTGTCATATTCATTTACTTCGCTGCTCTATCTCCTGCTGTCACGTTCGGGGGACTGTTAGGTAAATGTGTGTGTGTGTGTGTGTTATAGTGAGTCTGTCAGGTGTGTGTGTGTGTTATAGCGAGTCTGTTAGGTGTGTGTGTGTGTGTGTGTTATAGGGAGTCTGTCAGGTGTGTGTGTGTGTTATAGGGAGTCTGTCAGGTGTGTGTGTGTGTGTGTGTTATAGGGAGTCTGTTAGGTGTGTGTGTGTGTGTGTGTTATAGGGAGTCTGTCAGGTGTGTGTGTGTGTTATAGTGAGTCTGTCAGGTGTGTGTGTGTGTTATAGTGAGTCTGTCAGGTGTGTGTGTGTGTTATAGGGAGTCTGTTAGGTGTGTGTGTGTGTGTGTGTTATAGGGAGTCTGTCAGGTGTGTGTGTGTGTGTGTGTTATAGTGAGTCTGTCAGGTGTGTGTGTGTGTGTGTGTGTGTGTGTGTGTGTGTGTGTGTTATAGTGAGTCTGTCAGGTGTGTGTGTGTGTTATAGTGAGTCTGTCAGGTGTGTGTGTGTGTTATAGGGAGTCTGTTAGGTGTGTGTGTGTGTGTGTGTGTGTTATAGGAGTCTGTCAGGTGTGTGTGTGTGTGTGTGTTATAGGGAGTCTGTCAGGTGTGTGTGTGTGTTATAGGGAGTCTGTTAGGTGTGTGTGTGTGTGTGTGTTATAGGGAGTCTGTCAGGTGTGTGTGTGTGTGTGTGTTATAGGGAGTCTGTCAGGTGTGTGTGTGTGTTATAGTGAGTCTGTCAGGTGTGTGTGTGTGTTATAGGAGTCTGTTAGGTGTGTGTGTGTGTGTTATAGGGAGTCTGTCAGGTGTGTGTGTGTGTGTTATAGTGAGTCTGTCAGGTGTGTGTGTGTGTTATAGGAGTCTGTCAGGTGTGTGTGTGTGTTATAGTGAGTCTGTCAGGTGTGTGTGTGTGTTATAGTGAGTCTGTCAGGTGTGTGTGTGTGTTATAGGGAGTCTGTTAGGTGTGTGTGTGTGTGTGTGTTATAGGGAGTCTGTCAGGTGTGTGTGTGTGTGTGTGTTATAGTGAGTCTGTCAGGTGTGTGTGTGTGTGTGTGTGTGTGTGTGTGTGTGTTATAGTGAGTCTGTCAGGTGTGTGTGTGTGTGTTATAGTGAGTCTGTCAGGTGTGTGTGTGTGTTATAGGGAGTCTGTTAGGTGTGTGTGTGTGTGTGTGTTATAGGGAGTCTGTCAGGTGTGTGTGTGTGTGTGTGTTATAGGGAGTCTGTCAGGTGTGTGTGTGTGTTATAGTGAGTCTGTCAGTGTGTGTGTGTGTGTTATAGTGAGTCTGTCAGGTGTGTGTGTGTGTGTTATAGGAGTCTGTCAGGTGTGTGTGTGTGTTATAGTGAGTCTGTCAGGTGTGTGTGTGTTATAGGGAGTCTGTTAGGTGTGTTATGTGTGGAGTCTGTCAGGTGTGTGTGTGTGTTGTTAGTGAGTCTGTCAGGTGTGTGTGTGTGTTATAGTGAGTCTGTCAGGTGTGTGTGTGTGTTATAGTGAGTCTGTCAGGTGTGTGTGTGTGTGTGTGTTATAGTGAGTCTGTCAGGTGTGTGTGTGTGTTATAGTGAGTGTCAGGTGTGTGTGTGTGTGTGTGTTATAGTGAGTCTGTCAGGTGTGTGTGTGTGTGTGTGTTATAGTGAGTCTGTCAGGTGTGTGTGTGTGTGTGTGTTATAGTGAGTCTGTCAGGTGTGTGTGTGTGTTATAGTGAGTCTGTCAGGTGTGTGTGTGTGTTATAGGGAGTCTGTTAGGTGTGTGTGTGTGTGTGTGTTATAGGGAGTCTGTCAGGTGTGTGTGTGTGTGTGTGTTATAGTGAGTCTGTCAGGTGTGTGTGTGTGTTATAGTGAGTCTGTCAGGTGTGTGTGTGTGTTATAGCGAGTCTGTTAGGTGTGTGTGTGTGTTATAGTGAGTCTGTCAGGTGTGTGTGTGTGTTATAGTGAGTCTGTCAGGTGTGTGTGTGTGTTATAGCGAGTCTGTTAGGTGTGTGTGTGTGTGTGTGTTATAGGGAGTCTGTCAGGTGTGTGTGTGTGTGTGTGTGTGTTATAGTGAGTCTGTCAGGTGTGTGTATTATGTTTTACAACACTTAATTAAACACTATTTAAGCCAGTGTCTATAGGTCCATAACATCACATGCCTTCTGGCCCTGCCTTTATACAGCTGATAAGGTGGACAACATGATGGGCGTGTCTGAGCTCCTGGTCTCCACCAGTGTCCTGGGGTTGATCTTCAGCTGTGTCGCAGCTCAGCCCATCCTGGTCATTGGCTTCTCAGGTCCACTGTTGGTGTTTGAAGAGGCATTTTTTGCTGTGAGTGACTCAATGTTTTGTTTCTGGTCTCATAAAATATGTTGTTACATGCTCAATATTAAATAGGGTATATCATAAATTATTATATGCTGAATACGTCTATGCTTTATATCCTGTACAATAGTGACTAATAACCCAGAGTCTTTCCATTTATCCCATCCAGTTCTGCAAGTCCCAGGACCTTGAATATATTGTGGGGCGTGTCTGGGTGGGCGTGTGGCTGGTGGTCATCGTGGTGGTCATTGTGGCGTGTGAGGGCAGTTTCCTGGTCCGCTTTATCTCACGCTTCACCCAAGAGATCTTCTCCATCCTCATTTCACTCATCTTCATCTACGAGACCTTCTCCAAGTTAGGCAGCGTACGCATTACATTGTGTCTACAACGTTATATTAAATTACCTATTGATTATTTATCCATCAATGTCTATTAGTCTCTTTATAATATAATTACTATCTCATTATCAGTGTCTGGCTCGTTTATTTAAACAGAAATTGGAATAACACATTTTCTAAAGCACAGTCAACATTTTTCCAAATCCATGTGTGTAGATTTTCAAGAGCCACCCTTTGGTCCTGAACTACGATCGGCTTAACGACACCGTGGAGGAACCGTGGCATTTGGTGGTGACCCAAATCCCCCTGGATGGTAACACCACAGACAACACAACCACCACGGTTAAAGTCATAAACCGGGCCTATCCAAACACAGCCCTACTCTCCATGTGTTTGATGTTTGGTTGTTTCTTTATTGCCTTCTTTCTGCGCCAGTTCAAGAACGGTACCTTCTTACCTGGAAAGGTAATTATAGAAATGAATAAATTAGTTGTAATTTAGAGTCACCTTAAGTATACACATGCTAACCGTGTGTGTGTGTGCGTTGTGTTGGCTGCTGCAGCTAGTGGTTCCACGTGGGGTTCCACTGTGTAACTCTCAGTTCCTCTCAGTTTGATGACAACATTTATATCACACTTTTTCAAGCTATGTTGTAATGTGTTGGTCTTTCCTTTCAGATCCGGCGTTTAATTGGGGACTTTGGGGTGCCGATTGCTGTTCTCTTAATGTGTCTTGTGGATATTAGCATAGAGGACACCTACACTCAGGTTAGTCCGGTACTAGATAGTGTTTGGATAAGTGTTACATGTAGATATTAGAGGACACCTACATTCAGGTTAGTACGGTACTAGATAGTGTTTGGATAAGTGTTACATGTAGATATTAGAGGACACTTACACTCAGGTTAGTACGGTACTAGATAGTGTTTGAGTTGGATAAGTGTTACATGTAGATATTAGAGGACACCTACATTCAGGTTAGTACGGTACTAGATAGTGTTTGGATAAGTGTTACATGTAGATATTAGAGGACACCTACACTCAGGTTAGTACGGTACTAGATAGTGTTTGAGTTGGATAAGTGTTACATGTAGATATTAGAGGACACATACATTCAGGTTAGTACGGTACTAGATAGTGTTTGAGTCGGATAGGTGTTACATCTCTGACAGGCTTAATTCTACAGATATTGACTTTTGCAGTTTAGTGTAAACTTGATTTAAGCACATTATCTTTAACGTTCCTGTTGTGTGAATATGAACAGAAACTGGTAGTGATTTAAGCACATTATAACGTTCCTGTTGTGTCAATATGAACAGAAACTGGTAGTGATTTAAGCACATTATAACGTACCTGTTGTGTGAATATGAACAGAAACTGGTAGTGATTTAAGCACATTATAACGTTCCTGTTGTGTGAATATGAACAGAAGCTGGTAGTGATTTAAGCACATTATAACGTTCCTGTTGTGTGAATATGAACAGAAACTGGTGGTTCCTGAGGGTCTCACGGTCTCTAACCCTGAGGCCAGAGGTTGGCTCATTAACCCCTTCGGTGAACACAAGCCTTTCCCTGTGTGGCTGATGTTTGCCTGCTGCTTGCCCGCCTGTCTTGTCTTCATCCTCATCTTCCTCGAGTCTCAGATCACCACGTGAGTGAAATCTGTCAGTTATCAGTCCATTTACAATATGTGGAGATTTAAAATCAGGCCATTTACAATATGTGGAGATTTAAAATCAGGCCATTTACAATATGTGGAGATTTAAAATCAGGCCATTTACAATATGTGGAGATTTAAAATCAGGCCATTTACAATATGTGGAGATTTAAAATCAGGCCATTTACAATATGTAGAGGTTTAAAATTTGACCTTTGTGTTTTCTGGACAGTGTGTTTTCTGGACAGTGTGTTTTCTGGACAGTGTGTTTTCTGGACAGTGTTTTCTGGACAGTGTGTTTTCTGGGCAGTGTGTTTTCTGGGCAGTGTGTTTTCTGGACAGTGTTTTCTGGACAGTGTGTTTTCTGGACAGAGTGTTTTCTGGACAGAGTGTTTTATGGAGAGTGTGTTTTCTGGGCAGTGTTATTTCTGGGCAGTGTTATTTCTGGGCAGTGTGTTTTCTGGGCAGTGTGTTTTCTGGACACTGTGTTTTCTGGACAGTGTGTTTTCTGGACAGTGTGTTTTCTGGACAGTGTGTTTTCTGGGCAGTGTGTTTTCTGGACAGAGTGTTTTCTGGGCAGTGTGTTTTCTGGGCAGTGTGTTTTCTGGACAGTGTTATTTCTGGGCAGTGTGTTTTCTGGGCAGTGTGTTTTCTGGGCAGTGTGTTTTCTGGGCAGTGTGTTTTCTGGACAGTGTGTTTTCTGGACAGTGTGTTTTCTGGGCAGTGTGTTTTCTGGGCAGTGTGTTTTCTGGGCAGTGTGTTTTCTGGGCAGTGTGTTTTCTGGACAGTGTGTTTTCACGTATTGATTCCTCTTGCCATTTCCAGTCTCATTATAAGTAAGCCGGAGAGGAAGATGGTGAAGGGTTCTGGGTTCCACCTAGACCTTCTCATTCTGGTTGGGATGGGTGGGTTAGCCGCATTCTTCGGCATGCCCTGGCTGAGTGCCACCACGGTACGGTCAGTTAGCCACGCCAACGCTCTCACCATCATGAGCAAGGGGCCGAAACCGGAGATCCAGAAGGTTCTGGAGCAGAGAGTGAGTGGGATGCTGGTGGCACTGCTGGTCGGTAAGTGACCTTTACATTTTAATTGGCCCTGTTTGTTTTGGGTTGCCAATACTAAGATTTAGTAGTATTCAAACTTTATTCGAGCAGCACTGAACACCTGAGAGGTTAGATATTTTTATTGTCAGTCCTAAGCTTATATGTTTCTATTTGTTTTTTTTTTAATCAAACCTGTAGGTGTAAAAAAAGCATAATACAAATATCTGACATATTATTATTAAATGATGTACTGAAGGTGCTTCCCTGTATATGTGAAATATTACATTAGTACTTCTGTGTGTTGGGGCACATCTACTAATACTTATATGTGAAATATTACACTAGTACTTCTGTGTGTTGGGGCACATCTACTAATACTTATATGTGAAATATTACACTAGTACTTCTGTGTGTTGGGGCACATCTACTAATACTTATATGTGACATATTACATTAGTACTACTGTGTGTTGGGGCACATCTACTAATACTTATATGTGAAATATTACATTAGTACTTCTGTGTGTTGGGGCACATCTACTAATACGTATATGTGAAATATTACATTAGTACTTCTGTGTGTTGGGGCACATCTACTAATACTTATATGTGAAATATTACATTAGTACTTCTGTGTGTAGGGGCACATCTACTAATACTTATATGTGACATATTACATTAGTACTACTGTGTGTTGGGGCACATCTACTAATACTTATATGTGACATATTACATTAGTACTACTGTGTGTTGGGGCACATCTACTAATACTTATATGTGACATATTACATTAGTACTACTGTGTGTTGGGGCACATCTACTAATACTTATATGTGACATATTACATTAGTACTACTGTGTGTTGGGGCACATCTACTGATACTTAAATGTGACATATTACATTAGTACTACTGTGTTGGGGCACATCTACTAATACTTATATGTGACATATTACATTAGTACTTCTGTGTGTTGGGGCGCATCTACTAATACTTATATGTGACATATTACATTAGTACTTCTGTGTGTTGGGGCACATCTACTAATACTTATATGTGACATATTACATTAGTACTTCTGTGTGTTGGGGCACATCTACTAATACTTATATGTGACATATTACATTAGTACTTCTGTGTGTTGGGGCACATCTACTAATACTTATATGTGACATATTACATTAGTACTACTGTGTGTTGGGGCACATCTACTAATACTTATATGTGACATATTACATTAGTACTTCTGTGTGTTGGGGCACATCTACTAATACTTGTGTTCATTGAAGGTCTGTCCATTTTCATGGAGCCCATCCTAAAGATGATTCCCATTACGGCTCTGTTTGGGATCTTCCTCTACATGGGAATTACCTCACTTAACGGGATACAGTTGTGGGATCGTGTCCTACTCCTTCTCGTCCCCAAAAAATACCATCCCAACGAGCTCTATGCCACTAAGGTGAATATAGAAACGTCTGCAACACATAATGCGTGTCAGGTGATACCAAAGACATTTTAAATCATATTTTGGTCATATGTTAGCCGGTTTCTGGGTAGAATACCAGATTATAACCAGGTTTGGTTGTTTCTGAATGCTTCCCTCATAATCTATAGTGAATTCCTATTCTTCTACCTGATTTAGGTGTCCACAGGCAGAATGCATTTATACACTGGGATACAGGTGGCCTGTCTGGTGGCTTTATGGGTAGTCAAGTCCAGCCCCGTCTCCCTGGCCCTCCCCTTTGTCCTCATCCTCACCATTCCTCTCCGTGTGGCCATGACCGGACGATTCTTCACAGAGCTGGAGATGAAATGCGTAAGTGGCCTGGACTGGATGATAGTTAGGAAGCGTCATCTGTATGTGACACTGGACTGGATGATAGTTAGGAAGCGTCATCTGTATGTGACACTGGACTGGATGATAGTTAGGAAGCGTCATCTGTATGTGACACTGGACTGGATGATAGTTAGGAAGCGTCATCTGTATGTGACACTGGACTGGATGATAGTTAGGAAGCGTCATCTGTATGTGACACTGGACTGGATGATAGTTAGGAAGCGTCATCTGTATGTGACACTGGACTGGATGATAGTTAGGAAGCTTCATCTGTATGTGACACTGGACTGGATGATAGTTAGGAAGCGTCATCTGTATGTGACACTGGACTGGATGATAGTTAGGAAGCGTCATCTGTATGTGACACTGGACTGGATGATATTTAGGAAGCGTCATCTGTATGTGACACTGGACTGGATGATAGTTAGGAAGCGTCATCTGTATGTGACACTGGACTGGATGATAGTTAGGAAGCATCATCTGTATGTGACACTGGACTGGATGATAGTTAGGAAGCATCATCTGTATGTGACACTGGACTGGATGATGATATTTAGGAAGCGTCATCTGTATGTGACACTGGACTGGATGATAGTTAGGAAGCGTCATCTGTATGTGACACTGGACTGGATGATATTTAGGAAGCGTCATCTGTATGTGACACTGGACTGGATGATGATATTTAGGAAGCATCATCTGTATGTGACACTGGACTGGATGATAGTTAGGAAGCGTCATCTGTATGTGACACTGGACTGGATGATAGTTAGGAAGCGTCATCTGTATGTGACACTGGACTGGATGATGATATTTAGGAAGCGTCATCTGTATGTGACACTGGACTGGATGATAGTTAGGAAGCGTCATCTGTATGTGACACTGGACTGGATGATATTTAGGAAGCGTCATCTGTATGTGACACTGGACTGGATGATGATATTTAGGAAGCATCATCTGTATGTGACACTGGACTGGATGATAGTTAGGAAGCGTCATCTGTATGTGACACTGGACTGGATGATAGTTAGGAAGCGTCATCTGTATGTGACACTGGACTGGATGATATTTAGGAAGCGTCATCTGTATGTGACACTGGACTGGATGATAGTTAGGAAGCGTCATCTGTATGTGACACTGGACTGGATGATAGTTAGGAAGCATCATCTGTATGTGACACTGGACTGGATGATAGTTAGGAAGCATCATCTGTATGTGACACTGGACTGGATGATATTTAGGAAGCGTCATCTGTATGTGACACTGGACTGGATGA
This sequence comes from Dallia pectoralis, assembly GCA_029465975.1. Lineage (NCBI taxonomy): Eukaryota > Metazoa > Chordata > Actinopteri > Esociformes > Umbridae > Dallia > Dallia pectoralis. Next base: position 436,330 of record CM055764.1, on the reverse strand, counting down.
TAGTTAGGAAGCGTCATCTGTATGTGACACTGGACTGGATGATATTTAGGAAGCGTCATCTGTATGTGACACTGGACTGGATGATGATATTTAGGAAGCATCATCTGTATGTGACACTGGACTGGATGATAGTTAGGAAGCGTCATCTGTATGTGACACTGGACTGGATGATATTTAGGAAGCGTCATCTGTATGTGACACTGGACTGGATGATAGTTAGGAAGCGTCATCTGTATGTGACACTGGACTGGATGATAGTTAGGAAGCGTCATCTGTATGTGACACTGGACTGGATGATAGTTAGGAAGCGTCATCTGTATGTGACACTGGACTGGATGATAGTTAGGAAGCATCATCTGTATGTGACACTGGACTGGATGATATTTAGGAAGCGTCATCTGTATGTGACACTGGACTGGATGATATTTAGGAAGCGTCATCTGTATGTGACACTGGACTGGATGATGATATTTAGGAAGCGTCATCTGTATGTGACACTGGACTGGATGATATTTAGGAAGCGTCATCTGTATGTGACACTGGACTGGATGATAGTTAGGAAGCGTCATCTGTATGTGACACTGGACTGGATGATAGTTAGGAAGCGTCATCTGTATGTGACACTGGACTGGATGATAGTTAGGAAGCGTCATCTGTATGTGACACTGGACTGGATGATAGTTAGGAAGCTTCATCTGTATGTGACACTGGACTGGATGATAGTTAGGAAGCATCATCTGTATGTGACACTGGACTGGATGATAGTTAGGAAGCATCATCTGTATGTGACACTGGACTGGATGATGATAGTTATGTGACACTGGACTGGATGATAGTTAGGAAGCGTCATCTGTATGTGACATTGGACTGGATGATGATATTTAGGAAGCGTCATCTGTATGTGACACTGGACTGGATGATGATATTTAGGAAGCGTCATCTGTATGTGACACTGGACTGGATGATAGTTAGGAAGCGTCATCTGTATGTGACACTGGACTGGATGATATTTAGGAAGCGTCATCTGTATGTGACACTGGACTGGATGATAGTTAGGAAGCGTCATCTGTATGTGACACTGGACTGGATGATATTTAGGAAGCTTCATCTACTGATAAAAACATTGAACAGAGTCCCAATACCAACGTAGAATTAAAGCATCTGAAATAGCATTTACGATGATGTGTAAAATGCAGAACCAGCAGTACAGCACAATGTGGCAAATCTTAAGCAATCCTCAGTTTCTTGACATTGCATGAGGCTTTAATTTTTCTTTTGGTTTCAGTTGGATGGTGACGATTCCAAGGTGACATTTGAGGAAGAGCCTGGACAGGATGTGTACAATGAAACTCAGATGCCTCTTTAGACATCTGACTGTGTGATTTGGATCCAAAAACACGTTTTTATTTAACTGCTGACACAAATATATTTATATGTAGTAATATGGGATCCATATTTTTCTTTGTTACCGTTTAAACTTAAATATATTTTAATATCCACATATTATACAACTACAGATGTGATGAGATTGTACTCTTAAATGTGTTAAATTTAAAAACGGAAGAGAAAAAACAAGATTGTGTCTACAGTTGATTGAGCTGGAGTTGCAAGCTATCTTTACATTCTGTTACAGTGAACTCGTTCTAAAATCTAGGGATATGTACTTCAATAGCTTCACCTGATATGGATAAGAAATACCACCCAAAAAAGCTGACACTCAGCACCTTATTGCCAAAACCACTGTATCATCTCAAATCCAAAGCCACTGTATCATCTCAAATCCAAAACCACTGTATCATCTCAAATCCAAAACCACTGTATCATCTCAAATCCAAAACCACTGTATCATCTCAAATCCAAAACCACTGTATCATCTCAAATCCAAAACCACTGTATCATCTCAAATCCAAAACCACTGTATCATCTCAAATCCAAAACCACTGTATCATCTCAAATCCAAAACCACTGTATCATCTCAAATCCAAAACCACTGTATCATCTCAAATCCAAAACCACTGTATCATCTCAAATCCAAAACCACTGTATCATCTCAAATCCAAAATCATGGAATACAGAGCCAATAAGAAAAAGTGTCCCTGTCCAGCTACTATGAGTTTACTGTAGATATTTGAAAGCGAGGAGTGTTCCTAGCATTTTCCTTTGAAAGACTATGGGGGGGCACTTGGACAGATTGGAATGCATATATATTTATACATATATATGTATGCATTGATATTTATTCATATATTTTGTCGGGTATTCAGGTCAAACATTCCTACAGCCAGAAATGTGTCTAACTGTATATTTATGCAGCAAACCGTTTATTCACCATAGTAGCACTTTAGTAGTATGTTTATTTCATACTGTCTTAACTATCCACTGTTTAACGTTTAAAAGTGTGTTTTACTTTACTTATTATCATGCAAGTGTTTTAACAAATTATATTTGCACGTGTCTACCTACTTTAATGTTTTATTCTAAAATAGCAAAAATGGAAGCCATATCAATGTAAATATATTTCTTAACATTTCTAAGGAACCTTTGTCTTATTCACAATACAATGAGAGCTGGCAAAAAGTGCCTTAGTGTGTCTAAATATTGTCATATTTATTGATGAAGTGGCCACATGGGAGATGGAATCAGATCAGATTATTTTTTTGTTAAATTTTGGTTTAAGGCTGTGGGCTATTTTATATATTCAAATATTATTTAAGAGCTGTGAAAAATATGAAAAAAGGTAAAATTACGAATTCTAAGTAAACATGAAGGGAGTGTGTTGTTGAATTATAATATATATTGTATATTGTATCTTTGTTGTTGTGATCTGTCAACAATCAACATCAATTCAATAAAAATAAGATAATTGTAATTCCACTATTTTGTATTTATAACGCGTTGTCCTGAGCACATCTGATTGGTACAAGCTGAACTCTGGAACTCCGCCCACTTTCCAAACACGGAAGTGACTGTATAGTCGCCATATAAAACGTGCTGAGATAAAAACACAATTTTACTTTAAATTATATTTCCAGCACATTCGTTATTGTCTGTATTGGTATGTGGGTGTTAAATGTAATAACTAATTCGTGCACCATCACTGTTTAGTGTTTAACGTTTTATTTTCTATAAGTGGTCACGTGACCGAATATCAATGAGCCACGTGGTTCTTCAGATGCTAACTAGCGTGGCTGGCTACATATTTAGCTGCTATTATGTTCTGTCAGCATAATAAATAACTGCAAATATCATAGTTACTTCTCCATAATGGACAGTACTGAAGAAGGTCAGATGGAGACAGTTGATGAAGATCAAGGTAGGACAGATTCTGAATGTTTTCACAACAGCAGACAGATGTAGTTTTAACCACATCTGTATTTGAATATAAAATATACAAAAATATATTTAAAAAACAATGTCAATTAGAGGCTAGTGATGTGAAGTTACATGACCAGGTGGTTGGTATCTTTGGAATGGGTCTTAACAAAAACTCAAGTTGTCACATGTAATGATTTTAAGTCGTTCAGTATTTCGTAGTTAGGAGGACATGGTGGGTATTAGATTTAAGGCAACCCTTTTTTATGTATTGTACCGTATCTTAAATATACAAGCTATCTTGCACTATTCACATGGTATGCAGTCAAGATATATTGAAAGTGTACAGCGATGTGCCAAAACAGTATGACCACATGCCTAATATGCTGCTGGTCCTCCACGTGCCGCCAAAAGACCCTGAAGGTGTCCTGTGGTATTTGGCACCAAGACATAAAGACCCCTGAAGGTGTCCTGTGGTATCTGGCACCAAGACATAAAGACCCCTGAAGGTGTCCTGTGGTATCTGGCACCAAGACATAAAGACCCCTGAAGGTGTCCTGTGGTATCTGGCACCAAGACATAAAAACCCTGAAGGTGTCATTTGTCATCTGTTTGTTGGTCTGGCTTTCTGTATGTTTTACACACATCTCTCTGACTGATGAGTCTTCTGTCTTCTGTCTGGCCATTGGTTGCAGCCTGGAGTAGAGAGAACCAAAAGAAGCTCTTAGGTCGTATACAAAAAAACATCAATGCAGCTGAAAAAAAGAGTGTTTACACAAAAGGAGAGAGGATGTTGGCGTGGGACAAGGTGGCTTTCCATCCCTACACTTCAGAGATGTGTCAGAAGAAATGGAAGGAGGTCTCACAAAAGGTGAGTGACTAATGAAATGGAAGGGGCTCTCACTAAAGGTGACTGACTAATGAAATGCAAGGAGCTCTCACTAAAGGTGAGTGACTAATGAAATGGAAGGAGCTCTCACTAAAGGTGACTGACTAATGAAATGGAAGGAGCTCTCACAAAAGGTGACTGACTAATGAAATGGAAGGAGCTCTCACTAAAGGTGAGTGACTAATGAAATGGCAGGAGCTCTCACTAAAGGTGAGTGACTAATGAAATGGAAGGAGCTCTCACTAAAGGTGACTGACTAATGAAATGGAAGGAGCTCTCACTAAAGGTGACTGACTAATGAAATGGAAGGAGCTCTCACTAAAGGTGACTGGCTAATGAAATGGAAGGAGCTCTCACTAAAGGTGACTGGATAATGAAATGGAAGGAGCTCTCACTAAAGGTGAGTCTAATGGCAAGCAAAACGCTGCTTGTTAAGATCGAAATCCTATTTAACGAAAAGGAAACAAACCAGAGGCAAAAACGATGTCCAAATGCAATCAAAATAATAGTATATATGTTTTTAATATTATGTTTTGTTCTTTCTCAGATACGTAAGATGCGTTGTCTTTCAGAACTGGTGGCTGAAGCTGAAGCTGCGTTAGAAAATCCATTTCAGGGCCAAAACTCAAAAGTGAGGTTCCACTGTATCGTATGCACATATGCATCTAAACGTTCGTTATTAACCTATGAAATTATCTATACGCTGCCATAGGCAAGATAATTACTGAGTTATCTGTTGGGATACAAAAGTGACCTTTTTATTATCCATGACCCTATACACTGAATATCGTGTTTTTGTTTGCAGATACACCCAGACATCCCCAAGAGACCAACAGCTCCAAACAGCATCTTTGCCAAAGAGAATTTCCAAACCTTTAAGAAGACGCATGCTGAGATGACAAATGCTGAGCTTTTTACAATACTCAATAAGAAGTACACCGCACTCCCAGAGCACAAGAAGGTGTGTCAGTGTGTGAATAGATTATTATAATGGACATCTCCTCATTGCCATGGATAGATTATTATAATGGACATCTCCTTGTTGCCATGGATAGATTAGGATAATGGACATCTCATCGTTGCCATGGATAGATTAGGATAATGGACATCTCCTCATTGCCATGGATAGATTATTATAATAGACATCTCCTCATTGCCATGGATAGATTATTATAATGGACATCTCCTTGTTGCCATGGATAGATTAGGATAATGGACATCTCATCGTTGCCATGGATAGATTAGGATAATGGACATCTCCTTGTTGCCATGGATAGATTAGGATAATGGAAATCTCATCGTTGCCATGGATAGATTAGGATAATGGACATCTCCTTGTTGCCATGGATAGATTAGGATAATGGAAATCTCATCGTTGCCATGGATAGATTAGGATAATGGACATCTCCTTGTTGCCATGGATAGATTAGGATAATGGACATCTCATCGTTGCCATGGATAGATTAGGATAATGGACATCTCATCGTTGCCATGGATAGATTAGGATAATGGACATCTCATCGTTGCCATGGATAGATTAGGATAATGGACATCTCATCGTTGCCATAGCGCTGTAGATTTGTCTGTGATTTTTTTTTTTTAAAGTGTGCACTGACTCATTTCCGGTTTCCATTTTAAAACAGGCAAAATACATTGAGATATTCCACAATGAGCAGAATATGTATGCAAAGGCTATGAGTCGGATCAGGTGAGGATTTATTGAGCTATCTATTGAGCAGTCATTTGCTGTGCTGATTTCATCCATATAATAATATGGTTTGACTGAAGTCTGACCTGAACCAATCATGTTCCAGTAACGAGTACTCCGGCGTGAACAAGGCACGACGAGACCGTTTCAAAAAGGGTAAAGGACCCCTCACTCCTCGGGGGCTTTGGTACCGTCACGAGAGGAAGATGTTCCTCCAAGCCAACCCAGATGTGAGTGACAGGGCTCTCTTCCAATCATATTGTTGTCTTTCTAACGCTCATCTTTTTGGTTGCCTTCTTGTTAAAGTCTAGCTAGAGGTTTAGTTTAAGAGTGTTGATCGACAGATGTCGCTGTAGAGTGATGATACTCTGCTTCTTGTTATCCGTATATCCATTTTATTCATTTGGTGTATTGCTCGTGTTATTGCTATTGGCTTTTTGTATTTTTATTTTGGCTCTTATTCATATTCAAGTTATTTTCACTAATTAATTCATATGGCAAAAGAAACTGAATGCTTCCAGCATAATGTGACATGGCATCATGATCTACCCAGGCCAAGGGAGAGTCCATCAGGCAGAGTATCGAGAGTAAGATGCGCTGGTCCCAGCTGCCGAAGATAGAGAAAGTAAAGTGGATCAGGCTCTCCCTGGAGCAGGAGGAGGTGCAAGGAGACGTGAGTTGTTTTTTCTCCTCTCTTTATCACCAAGCCTGTACAGCACATAAAAAATCCAGGATCAACCCCAGATAAATGTAGGATTAACCCCAGATAAATCCAGGATCAACCCCAGATAAATGTAGGATCAACCCCAGATAAATGTAGGATCAACCCCAAATAAATGTAGGATCGACCCCAGATAAATGTAGGATCAACCCCAGATAAATGTAGGATCAACCCCAAATAAATGTAGGATCGACCCCAGATAAATGTAGGATCAACCCCAAATAAATGTAGGATCAGACCCAGGTTAATGTAGGATCAGACCCAGGTTAATGTAGGATCGGCCCCAGGTTAATGTAGGATCGGCCCCAGATAATATAGGATCAGCCCCAGGTAAATGTAGGATCGGCCCCAGGTAAATGTAGGATCGGCCCCAGGTAAATGTAGGATCGGCCCCAGGTAAATGTAGGATCGGCCCCAGGTAAATGTAGGATCGGCCCCAGGTAAATGTAGGATCGGCCCCAGGTAAATGTAGGATCGGCCCCAGGTAAATGTAGGATCGGCCCCAGGTAAATGTAGGATCGGCCCCAGGTAAATGTTGCTTACACGTTTTCTAACTTCTCTCAAGCTTGATTACTCTCCTTGTGTGATAAAGTTAGTCCAACAATTACTTCAAGCTATTTATTAATTTAAGTATTGTTAAATATCCCTCATTATTCCTCGTCCTCCTCCAAATGTAAACCCTATTTTTGGTTTAACCCTGAACTGCGCTCACAGGAGGATCCGGAGGGGCAGGGGAACCCCAAAGAAAAGACTCGTCTGAGTAAGAATGAAAGACTGCTGATGGACTTGGCAGATGGCAAGCCTGACAAACCCCCACGGTAGGTCCACAGTAGTCCCACGGCAGGTCCACAGCAGGTCCACGGCAGGTAGGTCCACGGTAGGCCCACGGTAGGTCCACAGTAGTCCCACGGCAGGTAGGTCCACGGCAGGTAGGTCCACGGCAGGTCCATGGTAGGCCACGGCAGGTCCACGGCAGGTCCACGGTAGGTCCATTGGGGTTATTTCTTTGCTATAATGGTCCTCTAATATTCTCCCAATAATGTACACAATAGTTTGGCCCACATTGTTTCATGATGGAAAGTTGGCATCACCTTCTGTGAACAGCATTTATCTGACTAGTATATATTCTGTAAATACGGGAATATAAAGTTGTTGTGCACACGAACAGATTTCCACTTAATTTACTGGACATTAATGTGGGGGGGGGGAGAGCCTAGTGGTTATAGCATCTGACCAATGATGCTATAACCTGTCCAATCTGACTAGCACCCATACCAACGAGCTGATACATCTGTCTTTAGCAAGAACATGGCAGTTAACCCTATTTGCTCCCAGAATGTTGCTCTAAAATACAGGGTTGGATTTTGGGTCTGAATGAGTTGTGTTTCTGGTTTTAGGAATGGATACAACCTATTCTGTGCAGAGCAGAGAGGTGTTATAGAGGGGAAGGGAATCCACATGGATCAGTACACAGTGGTTTGCTCCCAGCTCTGGAAAACATTATCAACGAGTGAAAAGGAAGATTACCAGAGACGATGTAAAAAGGTTTGTCTGCAAATAAATGTGCAGAAATACAGTTGAAACATTCAGCTGTCTTTATTTTTGTAAGGTACAAATCTTCTGATGGTGTTATTGACTTGTTGTTTAGACAAATTAACGGCCTGACTCATTTGCACTTTTTGCTTGAACATTTTTTTTAGTTGAAGAAGGAGTACAGGATCAACATGAACCGGTATCTGTGTGTAAGTTAGTTTTTTCGTTTATGAGTATCTCTGTGTAACCAGAACCTGTGGAGATTAATTTGTGTCTACATGTCATGTCTACATGTTGTGCTGGCAGAAACATGGCCAAACAGTTGTGTGTCTTCCCCCAAACAGAGTTTGTCAGATACGGAGCAACAGCGCCTCCTACTGGATTACAAGAGAAACATGCAGGCCTCAACTTCGACTACCCAACGGCGCAGGAAAAGGAAGTTGGAAGATGAATCCAGCAAACCATCTGTGTGAGTGAGCCTGGCTGTGATATAACTTATCTGTGTTATTATGAACAGACTTCTGACCTGCATTCTGTATGCTGAAATTGTTCCCCACATTCAGTCGCCTTAGGAAGAAGTTGGCCAAGCAGGACAAGGAGTGCTACCAGAGTGTGGCTCCAAAGCGGACCAAGGAGCATGAAGTGAGTGATCTTTAGCTGGATCTAATCTAAGTATTAGCTGGATCTAATCTGAGTTTTAGCTGGATCTAATGTGAGGATTAGCTGGATCTAATCTAAGTATTAGCTGGATCTAATCTGAGTTTTAGCTGGATCTAATCTGAGTTTTAGCTGGTTCTAATCTGAGTTTTAGCTGGATCTAATCTGAGGATTAGCTGGATCTAATCTGAGGATTAGATGGATCTAATGTGAGGATTAGCGGGTATGTTTTAATGTGTGCCTTTTATTCTCAGAAATGTGTCATTGTCAACATCCAGGGAATGACTATGAAGAAAGGCAGAACGTCAGTAAGTTGAACTAACTCTGTCACCACTCAACTACAGAATGTGATGATACGTGTCTGGATATTGTTTCTATGCTTGGTTTATGTCTATTCTCTAACAGGATATTGTCTTGAAAGCATCATTTTACAAGCATTTACTATATAATAGTATCATGTTAGAGTTATTCTACAGGTGGTTTGACATTTTGCAGACACTAAACTGGAACAAACTCAGTGGCATTCATTTACATTCTTATTTAACAAATTCACAGTCACAGGAAAAGTCTGACCTACAGCTAATTTAAGTCCAGTAGGGTTTTAATATTGAAGAACCAACATGGATGTCTGATATCTTAGGACTCTGAGGATGAAGAGTTGGAGGGTGATGTCAACACATCCAGTGAGGATGATGAAGACAGTGAGGTCAGTGAAAAATGTTTTTATTTAATCAGGTCTGTGTTTAATTTTGTCATAGTGAATTAACACAGATATTATGTGGAATTAGGAAGAAGAAGAAGAGGATGATGATGAAGATATGACAGACAAGGAGAATCAGTCTGGGAGCTCTTGTAGCTCCAGCTCCGAAGAGAATTGATGAATGAAAATGATGCATGTGATCTTTATCAACTTATTTAATTGTTTTGAACAGTTTGATCAAACAACAGCTCAGATTGTAACTGTCTTCTTCTGTTTGATGAAGAAAAGTCCTTGATGAAAGATGCTTTTTGAGAACTGACACAGACCTTTGAAGTGTATCGGTTTGAGAAGTGGACAATTTTCTCTGTCACCAGTCTCAAACTTTATTGAAGTATCTATTTTTGCAACAATTTGTTGGATTACAGTTACAATGCAAGGAAGTCATATATTTTGTGAGCAGAAACATGGGTCAGACACTACAATTTGAGTTTTTGTTTAGTGTTTCTAAAAGCAGGGGTTGTAATTTGACCTGACAGTGCCTGCTGCTCTCAGGAACATGCTTGACCTGACTCTGGCTGTAGGACAAAATGAATTTAATCATATATTACATTTTTCTGCTTAATGTTTCCACTCAAACTATTAATTGATTGAGGATGAATTTAACTTAATTGTTTATTTTGTTCGGTTTGGTCAAATGTCAAGATAAGGTTTTTTATTATGTATTGTCACTGAAATGTTTTTGTTACCCAAGTATAAAATCTAACTGGACAGTTTTCTTGCTCGGCGTGATCGCTCATTTGTTATTATATGTAAGTTTGTGTACAGCAAGAAATGATGTCTCATTCACATATCGACACTGAATTATACACACGTAAAGCGTGGTCCACAAATACACTGCATTAAACTCACAAATGTGTTAAGAAAATATATATATATTATATTCATATTTCTAAAATAACATTTGAATAAAAGCACCTAGATGTGTCAGTCAACTTGTTCATGTGAGAATTGTAGCGTGTGGATAAACTTTATCGTTACAGTTCTGGTTATACGAACCAATAGCTTTGTGTTTATGCTTATATGTAAAGTTTTAACCATGACGTCAGGGTTCTGTACATTCTTTCGTCTCTTAAAGGGAATACAGATCTCAACAATCTCCAAAATATAAACTAGGCCTTGGTCAACGGATATTGCATCTTGAAATAATACATTGAATATTTTCGAAATATATAAATAATAAATGCAAGGATGAACCCTTTACGTGAACGGGGCAAAATGTAATCACTTTATAAAGACTGGGAGGATTCATATTATTATGCATTTAACCACCCATGTTATAACAGGATTTGATGCATTATAATCCTGGGAGGATTCATATTATTATGCATTTAACCACCGATGTTATAACAGGATTTGATCCATTACTATCCTCGATCTACGTTCCTGTGTTGGGCGATCGATTGCTCCTGCCTGAGTCGTCTAAATATAAAGATGGATGCCTACTGAAATAGGTAAATAAACCATGTATACTATATAAAACTGCCATGTATGTATGTGTATTCCGTGGTCATAAAGCCAAATGTACTGTAATGGTGGCAGATATGATGAATATGTATCGAGTTTTTAAACCAAACGCAGTAACATTCGGACGTCCGGATTGTATCAATAGTTTGCGATTAAATTGTGTTGAAAATATATTCAAGTACTTAAGTGTGTTATCTGTAATTACAAAATAAACCCAGTGTCTTTACTGAAAATCAACACGAATCCAGTTTGGTTTATCAGCCCCTTTGTTTCTCATTGTGCTAAATGTTATTCCTCATAAGGCCAGGATCTTTATGATTCGGACATATTTAGTCCACACAACCAGTCATACGTTTAGGGTCATTTAGAAACAATAATTCCTCCATTAAAATAACATAAACTTTATCAGATAGACTGCGTAGGAATGGTTAAAGTTGTAAATGACTATTGAAGCTGTAAACAGCAGATATGTCATGGATTATAATAGAGGCCCATTATCAGCAACCATCACTCCCATGTTCCGATGTGTTTGCTAATCCAGGTTTATCACTATTAAAGACTAATTGATTATTAGAAATCCCCTTTGAAGTTAGCACTCATGAAAACGGTTGTGCTGATTAGAGAAGCAATTCAAACTGACCTTTACTAGTTGAGTATCTGGAGCATTAGCAATTGTGGGTTTGATTACAGGCTCAAAATGTGTAGAAACAAAGAACTGTCTAATGAAACTCGTTCATATTCTTGTTCTGAGAAATGAAGGCAATTTCATGCAAGAAATTGTCAAGAAACTAAAGACTTCGTACAAAACTGTGTAATTCTCTCCCCAGAGTATGGTACAAATGGTCTCTAACCAAATTGAAAGAGGAATGGTATTAGGATGTAATGGTAGTACTACAAATAATGTATAACCATTGTCTTTTGTCATTATTGATGACAGGTTATAAATGTAGATTGCCTGGACTTCAGACTACACATTTGTGCATTTGTAAGTATCTTACATTACATTAAAATGCTATCTAATTGTTGTTTTGTTTCCCCTATCATTACTAATGTATTTGACAGTATAAAATTTATGTGTAAAAAAGCTAGATGTATTTCTGCTCATGTCTTTTATCATGTCTAGTCCAGCCATCTCTGTTTTGTCCAATGCTGGCTGCTCTACAGCATGAACACAGAAGTATCGGCTCATCTCCTAGTTCTGGCAAATGAAAATGGAGGAGGTTTCAATGTCCAGTCTGGACAACAGCAAGCTGGAGGTAAATGTATCAGTTGGTTTGGTTATTCTGTGTGGTCTACAATATTACTATGGTCGTTTTTCCACTAATACATAACATAGTTTGATGTTATACAAAGGCTTTATTATTTGCAATGCTTGTCATTTGGTCTGCAGAAATTGTGGATGGCTCTGCTCAGTTGGCCTGTTGATCTTCTAACGGTAGTTCTAATGTGATAAGACTGTGGTGCTTAACAGGGCGTGGCTCAGGACATCCTGTCTGTGGTGCTTAACAGGGCGTGGCTCAGGACATCCTGTCTGACCTGGTGGAGGATGCATGTCTAGGGGTTTGCTTCGAAGTCCATCGGGCCGTCAAGCAGGGATACTTCTTCCTGGATGACACGGACCAAGATAGCATGAGGGAGTTCGGTATGCGTTTCTTTGTTGTGGGCACCTACTACAGAATAAGAGTTGAGAACTACTTGTTTAGATAAATATGTATCCAGCAGATAAATATTACCATGCACATGTGTGATAAAAAAAGTATTCCTTCCAAGATGTGTAATTTGTGAACTACACCTACATTTAACAATTGCAAAACAGCTTTGATCTACCAGAAATACACAGTAGAAATCAAATAATAGGACAATAACTTTCATGGAGAATCTCACTAGATCCTTACAAGCTCTGCTGTGGTTTTGAATTGTAGTTCGCGTGCGTTCTGTTAATTTCTCTTTGTGGATGTGTAGAAATTGTGGACCAGCCTGGGTTGGATGTCTTCGGGCAGGTGTACAACCAGTGGAAGAACAAGGAGTGTGTCTGTCCTAACTGCAGCCGGAGCATTGCTGCGTCACGATTCGCCCCACACCTGGAGAAGTGTTTGGGTATGGGGCGAAACAGCAGCCGTATTGCCAACCGCAGGTTAGCCCCCCACCTTCACGTCATTTAGCCAACCGCAGGTTAGCCCCCCACCTACACGTCATTTAGCCAACCGCAGGTTAGCCTCCCACCTACACGTCATTTAGCCAACCGCAGGCTAGCCTCCCACCTACACGTCATTTAGCCAACCACAGGTTAGCCCCCCGCCTACATGTCATTTAGCCAACCACAGGTTAGCCCCCCGCTTTCACGTCATTTAGCCAACCGCAGGGTTAGCCCCCGCTACATGTCATTTTAGCCCCCGCTTTACATGTCATTTAGCCAACCACAGGTTAGCCCCCCGCCTACACGTCATTTAGCCAACCACAGGTTAGCCTCCCACCTACACGTCATTTAGCCAACCACAGGTTAGCCTCCCACCTACACGTCATTTAGCCAACCACAGGTTAGCCTCCCACCTACACGTCATTTAGCCAACCACAGGTTAGCCCCCCGCTTTCACGTCATTTAGCCAACCACAGGTTAGCCTCCCGCCTACACGTCATTTAGCCAACCACAGGTTAGCCTCCCACCTACACGTCATTTAGCCAACCACAGGTTAGCCCCCCGCTTTCACGTCATTTAGCCAACCGCAGGTTAGCCTCCCACCTACACGTCATTTAGCCAACCACAGGTTAGCCTCCCACCTACACGTCATTTAGCCAACCACAGGTTAGCCCCCCGCTTTCACGTCATTTAGCCAACCACAGGTTAGCCTCCCGCCTACACGTCATTTAGCCAACCACAGGTTAGCCCCCCGCTTTCACGTCATTTAGCCAACCGCAGGTTAGCCTCCCACCTACACGTCATTTAGCCAACCGCAGGTTAGCCTCCCACCTACACGTCATTTAGCCAACCGCAGGTTAGCCCCCCGCCTACACGTCATTTAGCCAACCGCAGGTTACCCTCCCACCTACACGTCATTTAGCCAACCGCAGGTTAGCCCCCGCCTACACGTCATTTAACCACCAGCAGGTTAGCCCCCCGCTTTCACGTCATTTAGCCAACCACAGGTTAGCCTCCCACCTACAAGTCAACATGTTGAGATTACTCTGTTGGCTGTTCAAAACACAAGATCAAACAAGAGCACAAAGTCATTTCAATATAGTTTTCGGACCCAGGTCAGGCTGGTACAGGCAGTACAGTAATGAATGATGTCACTGTTAATTCTTCACAGAATAGTCACCGGCGGCAACAACACAAACAACAAATCCGAGAGCGACCAGGAGGATAATGATGACGTCAATGATAACGACTGGTCCTACGGGGCGGAAAAGAAAGGTAAAGAATTGGTTACCCGGAGAACATCAAATGATGACAAATGTTATTTAGCAGAAAAAAATTGGAACAGTGTGCAAATCACTAAGCACAACCTATTCAGGCAATACAATCTTATTCATTCAAAAGAGCTGAATAGATTGAACTAGAATTATTTGTCAGTCATACTTTCCTGGTTTATTTTTTGTTGCAAAAAGCTAATTACGACAATACGACATTTAAAAAGTGATCAAATGTTTAGCATTGTGTTAGCGTGGTATCTCTATATTTATTGATTTCTGAATTTATTTTGCCATTGCAATCTTAATTGTATGATGTATATATGGTTTTACTAAGAACTGCAGGCAGGACAGATTTCAGACAAGGCACCTCTAAGTGATTATTTTAATTAATTAAACTCAAACTGTCAACATGTGCATCAAATGTTTATTGATGTCTGTTTGAGCCTTATTTGATATCCAGTATTTTTTTTATAAAAGCATGAAAATACATTTTTGCATTGTCAAACAATAACAGTGCAGATATTACCACTTGTGTATGTTGATATTTATTGATGTAATTTTAATTTATTTTGTGTCATATAATGCCATTTTTTGCAGCTAAGAAGAGAAAATCAGATAAGGTATTTGCACATTCTTTGAAACAAACTATGTTATTGGTAAGATTCTATGTTTTTGTCAAGACATTTTGCTATTATTTGATTATTTCAAAATGTTCTTGCTTTATCTAAATATGATCTAGTAAAAGTATTTTTGTACCTACGTGTGTGTGTGTGTGTGTGTGTGTGTGTGTGTGTGTGTGTGTGTGTGTGTGTGTGTGTGTGTGTGTGTGTGTGTGTGTGTGTGTGTGTGTGTGTGTGTGTGTGTGTGTGTGTGTGTGTGTGTGTGTGTGTGTGTGTGTGTGTGTGTGTGTGTGTGTGTGTGTGTGTGTGTGTGTGTGTGTGTGTGTGTGTGTGTGTGTGTGTGTGTGTACATGTAAATAAACGTTTGTATCTTGTTTGTATTTTTGTACACGTGTGTGTGTGTGTTTGTACATATAAATAAACATATATTTATTTTTATTACAGAATCCCAACTCACCTAGACGATCCAAATCATTTAAACATAAGAGTGGTAAGTCGTAATTAGTCGTAATCATTTTTTCCGGGTCTTCTGTAATTTACAAAAGCTTAGATTTGAACTCAGACATTTACCATGAGGTCAAACTTCAGATTCCCAGCTTTTATTTGATGGAAACCATTATGGACGATATACCCCATATTTCACCATGCATCTTAATCAGTCACACAGCCCAGTGAACTGTTTGCTGTGTGATTTTCATGCACAGGTATGTTGGGTCCCAGACGACGTACAGATAACCAGGACGGTCCCCACATGCTGATGAACGACGAGGGATTCTCTCAGTGACCAACTGCCAGGAAGAATATTCCTCCCTGG